>JAMXBD010000392.1:600000-1053916 GCA_024138025.1 Combretum micranthum | reverse complement strand
AGAAAATGTACACAATAATTGTCTGACATTCACATGGCCTTGCACTTCTACTCATTACCTAGGCTAGGATAAGCTTATAAGTCACTGTTACTTTTGCTTTATTGATAACTTACATCTGCTTTCACTAGTATCACTATTCTCATTAGCTTGTTAGTGGAATCATGTGCATATTTCAATACTTGGAACATGTTTTTGGTTTTCAATTTTTCTCTTTTTTTTTTTTTTTCTTTTTAAGCAGACCCTTTAGACTTGATGGTTCAGATGCATCCATGGATGGACCAACTAGGATCGCTAACCCAATGGTCCTCATAACGGCTTTGATCATCGGACTCGTCGAGATCGGTCTGGGAGAAATAGTGAAATAAGCAACTCAGGATCAAGTGTCGCCAATATTCGATCAACTGGCTATACCATGGTCAACCACCCCAATTAACGTGCTAAATCACTCTCTTTGGTATGATAACTTTCATTCTTTGCATGGTCAACCAATATCTAACATTAAATGGTTTTACTTTTGTTTTGTTATTTCTTTTGTAGAGTTTTCTAATATATGTTAACTTAAAGATAGCTGGTTTTTGTTTTTATTTTACCTATGAATTAACATGATGAATGTAACTACAAAAAAATTTAGCTTTAGGTGTATTCTTTCAAAATGAATTTAGTTAAACTTTTGTGTAATTCTTTACTCTTACCATTGTATTTATAGATTGTTGAAAGTGCACTAGAATATACTCAAGAAGAGGGGAGAAATTGAGTATGTCGACTATTTTTATCAATTTTATGAATATTGGTGCAAATGAACAAATTTAGCGTTAATGAAAATAATAATAACAAAGATAATGTGCTGGAAATATAAAAGAGATAGAGAAAGAGAATTCAAGATGTAATGTGGAGTTCGGACCATCTAGTCTCCATGGGCGCAACATATTTCTAATCAAGGATTTCACCCACTTTTATTAATCACAAAGCATAAATGCTCACAAGGAGCTACGTAAGTATCACAACACTCAAAGTTATAATAACCTTACAATTGTAATGCTCTTTTACAAATAACAAATACACACAGGAAAATTCTATGTTCCTACCATTAATTTGACGAGGTCGTCATATCACCATCCAATGATTTACACTATACCCAACCATGACCAAATTACTAAAATAGTTAATATTCTATTTTTTTTTTTTTTTGCCAATGTTAATATTCTAGTTACTATATTTATTTTAATGGTTAGATTGATGGCGGGAAAGTCTCGTTGATGGAATAATAGAAGCTCCAATACACACACAAGATACACCTCGATTTCTTTCTAAGAAGTTTTGTAAATAATGAGCTAAAGACAAGAGAAATGAAGGAGAATTAATGCCCTTATATGTTTCCAAATAATAGCTCTCAAAAGGTTGGTTCAATCTCCAAAAAAATTGAGAACAAATATTGTTCAAAAAGTCAAATGGCGATAAAAAAGGCCCCTTATTTAATACAACAACAGCTAGTTTTAATCATACCGACTTACAAGTTTGAAACCTTTATTGGCTAGCTGATGCAAGAAAATTGTTCATATTCTTAATGTACTAGCAAGTTAGTGGGGGACTACGGTAGACCCCCCAAAATCCACAAAATCTCCATTTGTGTAACACTTTTACTATCTCGTCAATATGCTACCTACACAAATATTTTCAAACTCCACACACAAAGGAAGAAAACACATATTGCTTTTAACTAATATTTTCCTTTGTGCTTTTTATTTCAAATTATCAATTTTGTGTAATCAATCCAAGATTTAAATTAGATTAAATTAAGTATGATTTAGGAATCATTTTAGCATGTTTAAGCTATATAATTTTGTTCTCATTGAAGTATAATTTGAACCTAGTCGATTCAACAATTATGGCAAGCACAAATCACATGCTTAAGAGTGATCTTTTGTCATGAGTCATGCCAAGTAAGATTAAACCCGACTCGTTGGATTCAGGCCCTTTATTTTAGGACTCTAATCTGCCTGGCTTGATGGCAAAGCGGGTCCAACAGCTCGAAACTGTTTAATTTTCTTTTCTTAAATTTAGGAAATTGGAGGGAAAAAAAGGTTGTATTGTGTTTGTTCTAGGACCTATTGATCTTTATGCACTGTTTTTGCTTCTTTTTTTTTTTTTTTTACTTATTTGTTTTATTGAGTTTTGAAGCTTGTAATATAATGTTTTAAATTCAAAATTTGAAATGATGTAACAAAAAGGTCGGAAGAGGGGTCCATTACCAAGACAAAAGAGAGCGACTAACTAGATAAAATGGAGAGATTGGAAAGAGAGTTATTGGTGGAACCCATTGGTTCATTACTTTTGCTTATGCACATGGGTATGTTAGATTTCCTATTTCTATTTTGCTAATTTTTATTTTAATTGTTGGACCCTAGAGACTTGTTGGGTCCTACGAATCCTCACGATGGATTGGTCGCTGAGTCCTCTAGGCAGCTTTGAACCGACCCATCGAGGTAGGTCAATGCATAACCCACCACAGTTAGTCCAGTTCGGATCTTGATTCGAACCGATCCGGAGAGATGTATACCCTTACATGCCTTTTTTATTGCATTTCTTGACATATCATTATTATATTAAGGCTTTTTAAGATCAACAGACATGCCACATACACATGATTGACCATCAATAGCAAAACCCACATACAAATGTTAAAACTCTAGAGCATTAGTTTGGGATATATTTTGATTATACAGAATTACATAGGTACCATTATTTTATTGTCTTTTAGTGGTGATTGGGATGATGTCTACTAATGGAATTACAACAGGTGTTAACTTTGGCAAGTAAAATTTTGATTAAGTGTATAATATGACAAATAAAAAACTTAGATAATAAGTTGTAAAAAGTGGCAAGATATAAGCATTAGATATGCATTGTCCTACAAAAATTGTGTTATAAAAGGATATGAGGAAAAGCACACGCATAGATTTACGTGGAAAACCCTTGACAGGAAAAACTATAGGCAGAGAAAGAGAATTCACTATTATCAAAGAAGGAGTACAAGAGTATGTTGTACAAGAAAATGATTATTTCACAAATCCTAACAAAACACACATATATATAGATGTGTATAAAGATGGCCGGCTCACTCAAGGCCAGTGGCCTAAATTATGACCCTTAAATGTATAATAAATGTATAGTTAAATATATAATATACACACATTAATAGTGGTGTTCGGCCTAGAGCTTCGGCTATAGAAATCAGGTCACAAACTCCAACAATCTCTATCTTGACACGAATTCATTAGCAAAGTAGAAACATAGACTCCGATCATCGACATAAAAAACAAAACATTCTCTACCTCTTCCACAAACCCCCTAAAGGGGATTAATCAGCAACAAACACCAACCAAGTCTAAGCACTGCTCAAACTTGGCTATAGTAAGTGACTTGGTCATCATGTCGGCAAGATTATCATGAGTATTGATTTTTCTCATAGCAATATCTCCACGAGATATAAAATCAAGCACAAATACCGAACATCATGTGCTTTGTCCTCTCATGAAACATCTTGTCTTTTGTAAGAAAGATGTCACTCTGACTATCACAAAAGACTATAATAATCTGCAAGTCTTCATTGAGTTCATCAAATAGTCACTTCATCCAAATAGCTTCTTTACAAGCCTCGGTAATAGCCATATACTTTGCTTCCATAGTAGACAAAGCAATTGTAGCTTGCAAAGTACCTTTCTAACTAATAGCACAACCGCCGATAGTAAAGATATATCTTATGAGAGATCTTCTTTTATCTAGGTCTCCAACGAAATCAAAACAACATATCCAATGACTCCATCTCTAATTCTTCCAAACTGTAAAGAAACATTAGTAATACCTCTCAAGTATTTAAAAATCCACCAAATTGCTTTCTAGTGTTCCTTACTAGGATTTGTTATGTACCTACTGATTGCACTGATTACATATGACAAATCTGGATGTGTATAAACCATAGTATACATAAGAGATCCTACTGCACTAGATTATAGAACTCATGACATATAGTCAACCTTATCATCTGACTACGGAGATAAAGCAGATGAAATTCTGAAATGAGATGCTAAAGGAGTACTAACAAGCTTAGCACTTTACATATTAAACCTGTAAAGAACTTTCTCAATGTACCCCTTCTGACTCAAGTGCAATTTACTTGCTTTTCTATCTCTCAGAATCTCCATTCCAAGTATCTTCTTTGTTGCTCGCAAGTCTTTCATCTCAAACTCTCTGCTTCGTTGGGCTTTGACCTTTATTATCTTTCCTCTATCTTTGGCTACTATCGATATATAATCGACGTATAAGAACAAATATACAAACGAACCATCATTACTCTTCTTAAAGTAACACAACTGTCAAAATTGCTTCTCTCAAAATGAGGAGAAGTCATAAATGAGCCAAACTTCTTATACCATTGCCTAGGTGACTATTTGAAAGGACTTTTTCTACAAGCAAACATAGTCCTTCTTTCCTGAGACTACAAAACCCTCTAGTTGTTGCATGTAGATGTCTTGATCAAGTTCTCCATGTAAGAAGGTTGTCTTCACATCTAACTATTCAAGCTTAAGATCGTGTATCACTACAATACCAAGTATGGCTTGAATCGAGTTATGCTTTACAACTGAAGAAAACACATATGTAAAGTCTACACTTAGGACTTGACTGTAGCCCTTTGCAATAAGTCTTGCTTTATATTTGGGTTCTTCAACTTTTGGTGCTCCTTCCTTTTTTTTGAATACCCAATTGCAACTAACGGTCTTTTTACCCTTAGGAAGTTTCACTAAGTCACATGTACCATTCTTATGAAGTGATTCCATTTCCTCCTACATGGCAATCATCTATCTACCAGAATCATCACAACTAACTACCTCTGAGTTGGTGGAAGGTCTTACATTAGAATCAATATCTTCACCTACATTTAAATCATAAGCAACCAAATATATCTCGCTAAATCTCTATGGAGGACTAACTTCTCTCCTTGGCATGTCTCTAGCAATGGAATACTGTGATGGTGGTGGTGGTGGTAAAGAAACAGCACCACACTGTGTCTTTGATATAGGTTGGGAAGTAGGCTTTGGTGTAGAACTTGAACCAATCTCAAAGTCCACCTACACATTAGATTTCTATTTTATTAGATAAAGTGCTAGGAGGTAAGTCACGTAACGTGGCGATCTCCTCAAAAGTAACTTTTCTACTAATTATTACTTTCCTGGTTTCTAGACACCACAACTTATATCTTTAATACTAGACCTATAACCAAGGAAGATAGTAGAAAAAAAAAAAAAACTAAGGAAGATAAACTTAATAGATCA
Source organism: Combretum micranthum (assembly GCA_024138025.1). Lineage (NCBI taxonomy): Eukaryota > Viridiplantae > Streptophyta > Magnoliopsida > Myrtales > Combretaceae > Combretum > Combretum micranthum. Next base: position 1,048,586 of record JAMXBD010000392.1, on the reverse strand, counting down.
AGGCTCTAGTTTTCCATTATCAATATGAGCATAGACAGGACATCTAAAAATCTTTAAATTTGAATAATCAGCAAGAGCGCCAGACTATACCTCTTGTGGAGTCTTTTTCTCAAGAGTAGTCGAAGGAGACTGGTTAATCAGAAAACACGATGTAGAAGCCGCTTCAATCGAAAATGACTTTGGCAAGTGAGCATTTGAAAGCATACATCAAACTTTCTCCATAATAGTTCTATTCATCCGTTCTGCCACCACCGTTTTGTAATGGAGTACCGGGAACTGTCAAATGCCTCATAATTCCTTTTGGCTTACATAAATCATTAAATTCATTAGAACAAAACTCCAAACCATTATTAGCATGAAGATGTTTTACCTACTTCCTTGTCTGTTTCTCAATCATGATCTTCCACTCCTTAAATGTAGGTAGCACATCATTCTTCTGTTTCAAGAAGAACACCCAAACTTTTCTAGAGAAGTCATCAATGATCGTCGACATGTAATTAGCACCTCCCCTAGATGGCACTTTAATTGGTCTGTAAAGGTCATAATGAATGTAATCAAGTATTCCCTTTGTATTGTGGATACCCCGGTAAATTGGACTCTCTTTAGTTTCCCAAAAATGTAGTGTTCACAAAATTTCAAAATTGCCAATGCTTTGCCCATCAAAAAGTCTTATTCCACTTAGTTTAGCCATACCGGTTTTAGTCATATGCCCTAGACGCATGTGCCAGGGTCTAGTAACATCACTAGTCGATATGGAAGAAGAAGCAACAGCTGCATCACCTATAACTGAAGAACCCTACAAAACATACAAATTTGCAGTCCTTTTCTACCCTTTCATCACCACAAGCGAACCCTTACTAATATTTAGAAATCCACCTTCACTAGTGTACTTGTACCTTTCTTAATCAAGAGTACTCAAAGAGATCAAGTTTCTTTTCAGGTCTAGCACATTTCTTACATCACCAAATGTCCTGATAATTCCACCATGCATCTTAATTTTTATTGTGCCATTACCCGAAATCTTGCAAAAAGCATTATTTCTCATCAAAATGGCACCTTTAGATACTGTTTTATATGTTGAAAACCAGTCCCGATAGGGATACATATGAAAAGTGCAACCAAAATAAAAAATCCACTCCTCGCTTGTTTTAAGATTGTCATTAAAAGCAATAAGGGTTTCTCCATCACTATGTTCTTCTGCTATATTAGCTTCATCGGATTTTTTTGGTTGATTTGCTTTTTGATTCCCAACAGCTTTCTTATTCTTGTTCTGTAGTTTATAACATCCATACTTAATGTGCCCTTTCTTCTTGCAATACCGACTGATTTTATTCTTATTTGCAAACTTCGATCTACCCCTGGTATTACCACAAGAATTGTGTTATTGATCCTTCCACGAATAACAAGACCCTTTGCTTGAGGCTTAGATCTAACCACAAGTTACTTCATCTTTTCAAAAGAGCATATTGCTTCATAAACCTCATCATTGGTGGGAGTATCATGACTATATAGTATGGTGTCTCTAAAGATCGAATAAGAGAGAGGTAGAGAACACAATAAAATCAAACCTAAATCATCTTCATCATACTTAACCTTCATGGTTTCCAAATCAAAAACAATTTCTTTAAAAATTGTTAAGTGATCTTCTAGAGATGCACCTTCTGTCAAATGGTGAGAATATAGTCATTGCTTCAGATGTAATTTGTTGTTCAAGCTTTTCATCATGAACACCTATTCTACTTTCAACCATAACGCAACATTGGTCTTCTCCTTCAACACATCATGTAACATTTGATTCGACATGTGTAGATGAATTTGAGATAGGGCTTTTTGATCCTTACGTTGTTTTTCCTCCAATGACTGAGATAAGGGCATGTTATCAATCCCTAGCAGCGCATCATCCAAATCCATCCGTGCAAGAATCGTTCGCATCTTTACTTGCTATAACAAAAATTTGGTGTCGCAATTCAATAGTGGAATGTCATATTTCATAGTTGCCATTATCATGAGAAAACAAAACCTATAACTTTGATACCAGTTTGTTATAAAAGGATATAAAGAACAATGGCAATAAACGTAAAGCAACACAGAGATTCACACGAAAAACCCTTGACAGGAAAAACCATGGGTAGAGGAGAGAAAATTCATTATTGTTAAAAAAGGGGTACAAGAGTATGTCATACAATAAAATGATTATTCCACAAACCTTAACAAACACACATATATAGGTATGTGGGTGTATCAAGATGGCCAGCTCACTCAAGGCCGACAGCCTAAATTATGACATTTAAATGTATAACGAATGTATAACAAATGTATAGGTAAATATATACACATTAATAGTGGCATCCAGGCTAGAGCTTCGGCTATGGAAATTAGGTCATAAACTCCAACAAATTGCATAGATGTTCCTTTTAAGACTAGTACAAATAAGATCATATGTATGAAAATAAAGAAATAGGCCAAGGTAGCTTATTTATAAATGAAAGTTCAAGTAATAGTCATGGCTGTTGATTTGTCTTGTTCTGTATTACATTTTAGTCTTGAAATGTTTACTTGTGTAACGCCCTAAATTTAGTTAAGGCATTACTGCCACGTATAATACTTTGTGTATTATACGCTCAGTCTTCCTAGAATGATATGTTTATTTTGAACATTGCTAGCAAATTTTAATTTAGTGAAATCATTTATTTATATTTCTAAAATAACTGGATTTAGCAGCGGTGTACTAAACTTTATTTAACACATTTTTAAAAATCTCTACTCTCATCAGAATAGACCAAATTTCCAAGAAACAAAACTTATAAAAAAATTTTATAATCTACCCTTAAAGGTAGATCTACAATTACAAACACTTGGGCATAACTAAGCTTTATTTAAAAGACAATACAAGTTCAAAAGGTAAATCTAGCTCCTTATACAAAACAAAATATTAACTAAATACAAATAATCCAACGCCCTATTTCACTTTATTCTCCCTAAGCATCTCCAGGATCACCCATACCTGAATCATCATCCTCAACAACATAAACATCATCCCCATCATCTCATCATCATCACCACATTATCATTATCAACAACAATAACACTAATCATCACCATCATCATCATCTTCATTATTCATCAACACAAAACATGGAAAAAGAACAACAACAACAATAATGTATCGAAGCTTAGTACACAACAACATAAGCACATACGAAATGGCACACAAGCCTAACTAAATGTAATGTATAACCCACAAGTTAATTTTCTTCAATTAAAAGTAAACAAATCAATATTAGAGCAATCACACTCCAAGACAAGCCAATGGGAATCTGAGATAGTGAGTAACAGCAGCTGCTTAGAAGAATGATATAGGTAGTACGGATCCCTATATCTTCTATATCTAACAGAGAAAAAGAAAATAGCTTCATCTAGGGTTCACAGTCTTCATACACAACACTTATCCTAGTCCATAACATCAATTAGTTCAATCGGTCCCATAAACATGAACTAAAACATGTTACTTTATTCCGAGCCTAAGTAAATGTTACACCAAATCATTTGCCCCATCAGCTATCTGCTGAGTCACGTATAAATCACCATTGCATCATGGTATTTATGATTTTATTATGACATCTCAGTGCCTAACTACCATGCCATTATATCATGATAGGGTTGTCGCCCCCCTGGATTAGATTTAACGGCACAAGTGCAAACAACACTCAATTAATTAGGTCGTCTTTAAGTTCTTAATTCATTTTCAGATGCATATCCTAACATATAACACGCAAGTTATTGCGTACTTTTTATATGAAATCCAAATAGAGGCTTAGACAACATCTCAATTGATAATCTAGTTATCCATATATATGTTTAATAATTAAACTCATATAAGCATTTAAATTAATTATCCAAATACATCAAACTTATTTTTAAACCCTATTGGATCATACACTAATTTGGAATCTCGCTATAGTTGCGAATATTGTCTCGCTAAAATATGGACAGTTCTTCTTTATCTGTCAAAGTATTTCTTTTCACTTTGATTATAGTTATTTATCAAAAAATCATTATCACATCATTCATATTCGAAGAACACACATTTCCTAAGTAAACAACCATTTGAAACAACATATTCCCCATGTTAACTAAGATTTATTCTAACTCATTAACTAAAGCCAATTACTATTTATTAAGCCTTTATTACCTTTAGTTAGCCAAATTAATTAGAGTCCATCATTTAATTCAAATACTAAGTTAAACTGATTAAACTTAAGCAATCTAATTCATTTTAACTCATTTGAGTTCACTTAGATTAAGTTAAACTTAAGTTAGTGAACTCAAGTTAACTAACTAGGTTCATTTTATACTCAAGAACTATGTAAACTCTAATTAATTTTTAATCCATAAATTATCTTAATTCATTCTTAATTATACAAATTAACTAACATAACATATAATCTATTATTATCTATTTTTATTTATTTATTTCTTTTTCTTTCCATCTTTATGAACAGTAACAGAAGGTAGATCACGCCAGTGATGGAGACCGTGATCGTAGTCACCGTCTTCATCATGTCTGTTATTCAGTAGGTGATCTCCATCGATTGCCTCATCATGCTCGTTTAAGGAGCGTGATGGTCAATAGGGCCTTGTCATGCCCGTGATCAAGGAGAAAAATATGATCAGAGCATATCATGTTCCTCGTCACAACTGTTATTAGGTCATTGCCTTTAAAATAATTTTGCTCTGATGAGATCACAGGTCGTATTACAACCGTAATGAATAGGGGAATCCCTATTACTTTTTCCTTCCATGTGTTCTTCAATTTTTACTAACTTGCAAACATTCCAATTCAAATTAAACATCCTAGTATTAGCATATCCATCTATAAACATAACTTATAACACTTCTACATACATTTCTACATCATATTATCACAATTCATTTCATCAAACACTTATGACTCGTTCACTTCGCTGAATGAATAAGGCTATAATGGAATTCCTATTATGGAGGAATGGAAGAGAGCTGTAATAGGATTTTTCTTTATTAATTTTCTATTTAAATTATGGTATTTTGAAAAAAAGATAGTTCCAGCATGGAATTGGTATTCATAGGTTAGAATAAAGAATGGCTATTCAATGTTTTGTGTAATAGGGATTCATTATAGAATCATTATTTAGTGAACTAAATGGCGTAATAGCTATTCGTAAGGAATAAGACTATAATAGAATTACAATTACAGCTAAGTGAACAAGCAGTTAGTCTACATAACATGCTCATTTTTAGATTTTTAACAAATGTGTTCATACATCTTTGATTTATCAATATCATCATAATAATTTCATATATCTAGTCCTAATACATCATTTACATACATATACAAGATTTAAAGCAAAGAAAATAACAACACTTATCTTTTGAGCGAAAACCCAACTTCTTGATTCTTTCTACCAACACTTCGCCTAAGCTTTTAACGTTATATCTAGCATGATCTTCATCTTCTATCTTGTTTTCTATCTTTGATTTCCTTATAAACCTGTTGAATTTGAGATTTGTGGCCTAAATTTTGAGAAAGAAGAGAAAGAGAAAGAGAGAGGAAAAGAAATGATGCGAAGGAAGCAAAGAGAGAGAGAGAGAAGGCAGCCAAATGGGAAAAAAAAGGAAAAAGAAAAGGTATATATATATATCTATAGGGAAAAATTAAGAGATATTTTGAAGTAAAGGTATTGGGTTTAGAGCTTTCATATCAATATCTTTAGTTCTGAAAATATTTAGAAAATAATTTGAGGATCAACAGGTTAGAAATAAAGAGCTTAAAATAAGAACTTGATTTAGGGGATTGATTTTCATCAAATTGATATTTAACTTGAGCTAAAGCTCAAATATGATATTTATAAGAAAGCAAGTGATTCCAAAATTTACGGGAATTTAGAATATGGGATGTTAGGCTAAAGTTTAGGGATTTAAGAATCCACTAAATATTTCAACAACACGTTTGAGGTTTTAAGAATTGAAATTTCAAATTTCAACTTATCTTTATTTACTAAATTATTTTCATTGATTTATCTAATCATAATTCATATATCTATTTTATTTACAACATTTTAATCTATCTAAGTCCCATTTCTATCTTAGGTGAAACTTTGGGATAGTTCAGAATTCATGACTCAAGCGATCTCAATAATAGATGGAAGTATTGCCAACATAATTGTTTAAACATTGTAATTATGTTAAATTTTAGATATATTTATTGTATACATTCAAAATATATGTATTTATTAGTTTACAAATGAATGGGCTAAAATATTTTATTCAACCCCATTTTTACATAACTATATAATATAGAAATTCTTTATCTCTAAAATATATAGAACATGGGAAATAAAAAACATAATGAGTTTTTTCTTTCTAGTTGCATCTTCAACATCATGCCTTCATTGAGATAATATACTTACACGTTTAAAATTATTAAGACTTTTGTTTCTAACTCCTATGTTTATATTAGTATAGTAGTGTGTATATATAATATAAACTACTTATAGTAAGATATTATGGTAAGCATAATAACTAGTCAATCTAAACTGATATATAAAATAAATAAACCAGCTACAAATTTAATACTATTTTTTAAATGAGAGGAACTAGAGGGAGCAAAAGAGTATAAAGGGATTAAATTTGAGGAAATTTGATTTGTTTTATTTTGTTTAGTTAGAAAGAAAGTTGGGAAGGAATAGAATTGGTGAGAAAAACATATTCACATATTCCATCAAAATTTCTTTCTCTTAAAAAAAAAAAAAAAGGGAAATTCAAAAGATGACTTCAATGCTAGTAAACTCAATAAACTTTTAGATATTGTGAATAATCCCATTAAATTTTGATAAATTAGCAATAAACCTCTCCCTCCTCTTTTAAAAGTTGAAAATAACCCTTCTTAAAAGTTAAAAGTTAAATCAATGTATAACTTCATTAGGTGTGCTACCGTCTACTCCAACTTGTAAGCCTCATGTTCACATATTGGAAAGGAAGTTTAGAAGCAGGTGTAGCATTGCCCTTTTCTCTTAAAAGTAAAAAACTTCACTTAGAGAGCCTTCTACTAATACAAAGAAACTTGGTTAATAGGAAGTTAATCTCTTCTTCTTGTAGTTACTTTTACTTTGAAGAAGAATCTATTAAACATCTTTTATTATGTTATCCATGTATGAAAGCAATGTGGTTTGCCTCTTTAGGTATAAGAATCAATTTAGAGAAAGCCTCATGTATAGCTAAATTTATGTATAGATGGGGTTGGCAACAAAAGAGAATTGGTTAAGATTTTTGCTCATTTATGTATTGTACTGGGTCTATATGGAAAGGTAGGTGTAATGCAGTCTTTAAAAAAAGAGAACCAGATGTCATTTCAGTTGTAACATTAGCGAAACAAGCATTGCTAGAGCTTGATATTTTGCGTAACAAGACAAGGGAGAATCAATATTCTATAGTGCCATTATCCTCGGTGGATATGTCATTATTTGTTATAGCTTTTGGTTTTCTTGGCATTTCCAGGCCCTCATAAGGTAGACTAAAATCAACCTCTATCTAACCACCATGTCATCATTGACTACAACAACATCTTCTAAGACCTTGAACTTAGGCACTAAGTTTTTGGAGATAATAGAAACTAATCTCCAGCTAAATTTATCATGTTGCCCAACTCCACTATCTGGAAATAATAGACCTATGTTACAATGTAGCTCAATTACAAAGACGATGTCGTACCTATGTAGCCATTTCGATAGGCAAATGAAGGTCTCCTCCAACCAGCTACATTAAGGTGAACTGTGATACTTTTGTGTGTTTATTAACAGGAGAAGTAGCGACTGGATTTGTTGCATGAGACTCGAATGGTTTTGTCTATGGGGAAGGCATGAGAATGTTCATGACAGATTGTGTGGAGAGTGTTAAAGCCCAAGCTATCCCTGAAAGCCATTTACCCCACCAAGTGTCATGTCCTGGAAAGTAGCCTAAACGTAGCAGTATTAAAGCTAGTGAATGACAACCTTAGTCATGCAAGAGTTTCGATATCAAGTGCAAAGCGTGCTTCCAAGATAGTAGGATACTCCAAAGGGTATTATATTTAAGCAGATAATAAAAGCATGCAAGAGTTTATGAATATAACATGTAATATTTATCAAGATCAAATTCTTACAATTCTTAGGGGCATTCCCCCATTCTTAAAGTCTTCTATTCTAATCTAATAAAATGACAAATATAATTGTAACAAAAGTCTATTATAGAGATTTTTCTTAGAAGTCTACACCAAAAACTAAAATATGTAAATTTTTTCCAAAAGCTCCTTGTAGCTTTGGCTCGTAACTGACAAATAGGGCTCTTTGGTGCCAACCACAAGTAATCAAACTGAAACAAAAAGCTATAAGGGGTATAAGAAAAACTAACTTAGTGAGATAATTCCCTTATTTAAAATGTTTCCATAAAACATACAAGTATTTTAGACAAGTATATGAGTATGCAACAATCATATAAATAAACAAAATACACACGATTAACTAGAAACGAAGTGTAGCATGGATTTATGCCCTCGATATCGGAGGTTGGGTGGCTAGCGGCCCATTCGACCATCATAATTTGCAGACTTTTCGGCTCTTACTTACCTATGTAGACTTCCTGGCTACTACTAGCCACCACTACGACTCCTTGTTTTTCCACACGAAGAATAGTAGCGAAATATAAATGTAACTCACAACGTGACATGCATGAAAAATTTTTAAATATTGGTTTTCTCGAATATTGTTGAATTCAAGTTAAGGGTGACCAAACAATATTCATCATACCATTACAAGAGAACATAAATTATTCATTAATTCTCTTTTCGATATGCTTATCTCTTATTCAACAACCAATTTCATACAACCTACATCTAATTTCACACAGTATTTCATTTTTATCTTTCCTTAATTTCTAATGCTACTACTTACAAGCACATTCAAGGAAATGTAATTAGTAAGGGATTAACTCACTCCATGGTAATTGCTCTTAATAGAAGTAGTCCTCTGGGAAAGCGATATCAGTTCCTCCTTCACCTAAACAAGATGAAATACCAAAATGAGTCTATCATAGAACTTCTACTTAAATTTTCTAAATCTATCTTCTATTTGCGGTAGAAATTGGATTTATGGAAATTCCAATTTAAAATGGTCATAATTTGCTCATTTTAACTCGGAATTTTGTATATTATATGCCGTTTTCTACCTACTCGAAAAGATCTATCTAATTTTAAGGTTATTTTCATTATAAGAATCATTTGGGTCTCGAAACAGAAGGGTACAAGTTCACCACGAAAATTCCAGCCTTTAAAAACGTAGTTTTCCAATCCTTCCTTTACTTAAAACTCTTTGAAAAAAAACATGGATATGTATATGGTTGGAAAAATTTCTTTGATAAATAAACTCATATTTTATGCATGATGCTATAGTGTTGTCTAAATAATTATTTTCCATAAAACAACTTTTCTTATGGTTTGAAAAATTGGGTTGTTGTTTAGACTTTTCTTTAAGTAGTTGGTATAAAAACTTACAAATCCTTGGGTTATCATAAATAATTGTTTTACATTTTTATTCCTTAGTTTATCAAAGGTGAGTTAATAAAAGTTGGTCTTTTCAAGTTATCTACCAATTTTATTTCTAGTAATTTGAAAAAAAAATAGAGTTTTCAAAAATTTACTCGAGTTGTTAGTAGTACATAATATTTTTGAGTTGTGTTGATGGTATATTTCCTTATCATATTTATATTCTTTTATTATTTAGAAAAATGAGTTTACCCTTTAAGAACTTACTTTCTTAGGTTGTTGATAAATTTTTATTTTTCTAAGTGGGTTTCTTAAAACTTGTAAGTTTATTTTTTTCTTAGCTTGGAAACTTGTTTAATTCTTAGTTTTTATCATGAAGTTGGAAAAATTGGCATAGTAAAAAGTTATCATTTTTATATCAAGATTTTCATGTTACCATTTGTTGAAAAGAAAGTGTATATCCACTTATCTAGACTTTAAAGAAATCTTCTTTATCAATATTTTGAAATTTCATGATGAGCTTATATAAGTTTTTGACAAAGTTTTTCTCAAAAAGAGTTTAGTCTTATTTAAAGGAAGAATCTCTTTTTATTTTTTGTTAGGACAACAACATATTAGTCATGCATGAATATGATTATGTAGTCATGAAAAAGATAAGAATATCACAAAATAAGATAATAAAAGATATAAGAAGCAAATAAGCCTAATAATAAGGTCAAGTATTGGGAGCCTTAGTTTCATCAAGGCTTCTCGAAACTAAGAATGGACTAGTTCAAAAAAGAATAAGAAAAGGAAGAAAAAAAAAGCATAATAAGAGCATAATAATAACATGATCGTAATAATAAAAGCATAATAATAAAAACATAATGTATGAATAAGAACAAAACATGGACATAATGTTACTATCTTAACCTCCCTGGGTTTTTAGAAAATACATACTATGTTCATGCTAAGTTACATGAACATAAGAAATAATCTATTAACAATATGATATAATAGAATTTAGGTATGAACAAGAATAAAGTATGAACATATTGTTGTTTTCCTAACCTCCATGGTTTTAGAAAACACACATTATATTCATACTAAACCACATGAACATAACAAAGCTTGGAAGATTTTTACCTATAGAAGAAGAAAGTAGAGGGAATTTTCAAGAGATTTTAAGATAGTTTTGGTAGTGAAAGAAATGTGTAAAAGAAGTAGAAGGAAGGGGTGGTATTTATAGGAAAAAGTGGAGGGTAATTTGTGATAATTATAATAAATTAAAAATAAAATAGATAGAGGGAGAAGGGGGAGTGGTTGGCACAACTTGTAATGGAGGAGGGGAAATTATCATTTTATATTTTTGTTAATGAAAAGTAAGATGTGAGAGATGTGAGAGATGTGAAGTTGTATTGAAAATGAAAATTGTAAGAAAATAGATATATAGGTTATAAGAATGGGTAGTAAGAAAAAGTAGAGATAGATTACTAGTAGTGAATAGTAAATAAGATAATTAAAGTACCGATAGTAAAGAAAATATGCGAAAAAAGCTATATCTAATATTTTTAGTTATTGAAAAATTCTAAAACTGTTATGTTATGAATCTTTATATTATTATGAGTCTAATGGTATTATTGGAATATTTTTACCGTTTCAGGTGTCCAGACTGTAATTTCGAAAACTGATCTCGTTCAGGTCCGAAACGAACCTAATTTTGGCAAATCTGATCTTTTTATGTTTTGTTATATAACTATAGACTATAATCTATGATTATCTCGATTTTATTCTTCTAGGGTTAAGAGCACGAGATTGGTAGATCTACACATATTGTTTTGACTTGGATGGTTATTAAGGTTTTTATTTAGATTCCAACTTCTGAAAATTAGTAAAACTATCGAAAAAATCTAAGGGCTTACACCAAGGAAACAGGATGGTAGAATATAATAGCGGAGTTGGACATGACAACTGTATTCCGTGCTTTAATTGGTCAATCTAAAACCCCATGGTGAATTCGAAACCTTCTCACTGATTTTCACCAACTGCTACAAGTCATTAATAGTGTGGTATTCTCCTTGATTAGGCATAGAGCAAATGCAATAGCATCTTGGATAGCACACAGTGCAAATTGAAAATGTGCCAAAGCGATTAAGCACCTATGCCCCCATCTTCATTTATCACTATTTTGCTTTCAGATTTTGCTTGTATTCCTAATTATAATCCTTCTTTTGACTTATTCTATGTGCAAAATATGACATATATTTCAATGATGATATGCTTTACTTGGCCAAAAAAAAAAAATTGACTTGATTGTAAAAACACTACTTAAACAAAATCAAGTGTACTTTAACACCTAAAATCAAGTGTACTTTAACACCTCATAAAATTTATATCAATGTATTTTTATTGAAAAATAAAATTGAATTATCTTTTATATTACCAATTTTTTAATATTTAGAGAATTACTTGCAATATTTGAAAGTTCAAAGGGTATATTCACACTTCAATTAAAATTTAATGAAGTTGTTTACATCCTCTTACTTTCTTGTCACATCCAGTACATAGAATTGGTTTGAATAAGAATATAATTAGGAATGGAATAACCAAGCCATTTCAATGTTTGAAAATAATCTTAGAGATATTCTAATATTTTGTTTACTTGTAATAAATTCAATAGAATGTAATGAAATGGAATATGTATGTACAAGTATTTGTAAAAAATGCCATTAACTTGTGGAGGCCATTAACATATAAGTTGGAGGGTAAAGAATATATAATTTCTTTATAGAAGAGGGGATAAAATTGTGCTTATATCTACTCAAAAATGGGATTAAATTCTTTTTTAAAGCTAGAAATCGTTCATTCCAAAGAATCATAATTTAGGTTGCTAAAATTGCTTCAAAACATGGGAACAAAATGAAACACAGAATCGTGATTCCATTTTAAATTGATTCTGGTATACAAAACATGGGCCACAAAATAAAATCTAGAATCGTTTTAATTGTAGGTGTGAAGAGGTAGCCTAGTAAAGTCTCTAAGATTCGACTCATATACATGAGAGCTTTGCTAAAGGTCATAAAGATCTTTTAAGCATAGGTGTAAAGGGAGGCAACCTATTGAAGTCCTTCGAATCCGACTCATACATATGAACTTTTCACTAAGGGTTGTGTTTTACACTTAGGTGGCTATAGTGAGCGACTTAGTTGGGTTTCCTAGATTTGACTCTCACATGAGTGCTTCGATGGGGTTAGTAATCTAATGTCCATTGTATGAATGTTTATGGCTATGACCCTATCAAGTCCCCTGGGCTTAGCTTATGTTCATGAGCGCTTCATTATGTCAATTGTTTAACATATTCCTTTTGGGTGTATTTGGAGATTACTCTATTGAATCCCTTGGATTTGGCTCACAATCATGAGCACTTCATTGTGTTAATTATTTAGCATTTACCTTTTGGGTGTCTATGAGCAACCACCTTATGGAATCCCTTAGGTTCAAATCACACTCATGAATGCTTTTACTGAGGTTTATGATTCTCCTCCAATTACCTGTTGAAGTACATGGGGAGTCCCCTCAGATTCAACTCATACTTAGGAGCACTTTCGCGGAGGAGTATTTTTTAATAGATTTTTCTGGACCTTATGCATGATTAGTTTCAAACCAAATGGCCTAGTGCTTTAACATCTGTTTGTTTCGTCATCTTTCTGTCATTTTGGCTTCATTTTTGTTGTTATTAAATAGATTGTTTTTCAAAAATAGATATCGATGAAAAACAAATGTTTTTACTCATAAACTGATCAAACTGATCATATACTAATATGAAACAAATATAATACTGATACTGATGAAAAACAGACCATCCAACTAGAGGGTTAGTTTCTAAACAACTAAGTAACAAATTACAATGAGTACAAGGAACTTTGTTCATATATTGATCTTTCAAAACCAAAAACATGCATATATACAATGGTTTATGAATAAAGTGATGCAAAAAAAAAAAAAAAAAACAACAACAACATTGATATTACTATTTTAGACAAAGTATTTCCTACAGCTATTAATGTTTCACATTCTTAGACCCAATTTTTCACTAAATGTTCAAGAAGGTATGCCTCATTGCCAAAGTTTTCAGTAACTCAAAATGGGTGTTCCCAGGTTGGAGCCAATTTTCTTTGATCTTCTTTAATGCCCATGTTAGCTAATTTCTAGCTTACGAGATCACCCGGTTGAAACTTATTTTATCTGACCTTTTATGTTGTAATACTGATCTACTCTCAATTGATAAGCCATTAGCCTCTAAGTGATAGGTCTTGGACTTCTTTAATGATATCTAGGTTGGCTTTAAGGTTTATCTTGTTTACATTACTTGGAACTCTTACATCCTGATTGTTAGGAGCTTAAACTATATTAGATGGATTGCTTCATTACCAAAAGCCATTCAGTAAAAGGTCTCGCAATTTGAAGTTTTATGTGTGCTTTGGCATCCTTGTAATACGTTAGTAACCAATCTTCCCAATCTATGCTATCACGGTCTACCATTTTCTTTAGACTCTCAGCTATAGTTCTGTTGATTGTTTCTACCTGGCCATTAATAGTAGGTGAAATACGGATGTGTATCTCAGCTCGATGTGGTGCTATTGACAGAATTCTTTGAACTTATCATTATCAAACTAAGTGCCATTGTCAATGATGAGAACATGTGGCCCTCTGAATCTAGACTAAATGTGGTTAGTTATAGAGGATTTCATGTTTTTCTTGATTATGTTGGAAACCACTTGGGCTTCAACCCACTTGTGAAGTAATCCATTGTTACAATGATGAATCTCTTCTGACCAATCATTTAGGTTAAAAAGGCTAATTATGTCCATTTCCCATTAGGTTAATGACCATGGACTGGTCATGGTTTGTAAGTAATTGTTTAGTTCATGGGCTAACCAAGTGTATTTCTTATATTGCAGACATCTCTTGACGATGTCTATTGTGGCTTAATTCATGGTTAGCTAGTAGTTTCAAGTTGAAACTCCCTAATGTAGAGGCTCTAGCTTTGACATGGTTGTTCCTTGTATCAACATGCAAATCTCCTCATATTGTTTAGCCTTCCTTTGGGTGGAGGCAATGAAGGTACCACATATGATGCTCACAACAATAAATAACATCATGTATCAGAGTGAAGTTGGATGATTGGTACATCAACTTTCTTGCTTCTTTCTTTTCACTCAAGCCACTACTATTTCTTAAGTAGTTTAAGATTGGTTCTATCCAACAAGGTTATGTTCAAGCTTAATTAACTTTAAGGGTCTCATGATACTCTTTGTCAATGGTTTGTTGTGGGAAGTACTCTACGAATATCTAGGCCTCTTTTCGGTAAGGTATTAAGAGGTTGATTGCTGAAAACTTAGAGAGTTTACCTACCCTTACATTCTCTGCTCATAGGATTTTGTGAATGCTTCAAAGTGAGAATCTTGATGCTAAGGTTTTGATAATTTCTAAGTAATTAACCATCATATGTCATTTGTCTCATACTCTCCTTTTACCTATTGGACAACCAGATATGAATCAAAGAAAATCTTGAGGTTGTTTATTCTTACCTCTTTGGCTAGCTTAAGTTTGATAACTAACATCCTATATTATAGTTCATTGTTGCTGGCATTAAAGCCACACTTGAGAGAAAATTTTTTTTTTGACATTATAGGTCTTTGTAGGACTAAATCGAATTTATATCGTTCTAGGTTAGATGACCCATCAACATGAAGGGTCCATTTGGGTCTTCCATCTCCCATAAGCTCGTGTGGAGGGCCAACATATTTAGCCATGAATCAGTAAGGACTTGCTCCTTAATGGTATCCTTAATTTTGAACTTTACACAAAAAGTACTAAGCTCGAGGGATACTTCATCATTCATCCATATGCATTCGGTTTATGAATGATGTTATGAAGGGGCTAATAAATTATCATTGTGATCTAATGAGTTTTAAATTATGGTTTAAGCCTTCTACTTGAAATGACCACTGTTAAGGTAAATTTCTTGACCTTAGAATATCTTTCTTCAGGGCCTTATAAGATGTGGCTTACATAGTAGATCGATTTGTGTTCTCTACCATTTGCTTGGACAAAAACTGATGGAAGGGTTTTGCTACTTACGGTTAAATACAAGAACAGTTCTTCACCCAAAATCGGTTTTGTCAACCCCAGCAGGATAGCTAGTAGTTGTTTTAGTTATGTAAATGTAGCCCCATATTGGTTGGACTACTAGAAGCCCGTAGGACTCTTCAAGATTTCAGAGAATTCAACGCATCGACGGATGCTTGGATATAAACCTACTCAATGTTATCACTCTTCCATCAAGCATTTGAAAATCTTCAATAGATTTAGGGGATTGCATGTTTAGCACAACTTTGATCTTATTGGGGTTGGCTTCAATCTTATATTATGCCATCATTTATCTTAAAAACTTTCCATACAAAATTCTAAAGATACATTTTTGCAGGTAGAGCTTCATTTGATATACTTGAGACGATCAGTTGTTTCTTTTAAATCATCTACATGATTGCTTGGTTTCTTTCTTTTCATGATCATGTGATTGACGTACATTTCCATGCTATAGTAGGGGCTAAAATTTATCATGAATGATGTTTGTACTTGGTCACTAGACTCCATCATGTTATGATTATACCTAGATTAGGCGTTTATGAATTATCGGAATCAGGATAAAAAAACCTATTAGAGTAAGAGATAAAGGATTATAGAACTTAGTTAAGAGGATTTGAAGGGGAACCATTTGAAGATGAGTGTAACTTCCTTTCTAGTTATTTGATTCATTCCACAAAAGGAAATATATTGCTTAGTGTGCAAATGGATGAAGGAATTTTGGCAAAAAAAAAAATGGATGAAGAAATACAGGACCAACACAACAGACCGTCGTGCTAGAGATTATGTACTTTATTGAAGGAAATTAAGAAGAAAACATTAGATCAGAATCGCAGCTTACACTGTAGAAGATAGGGGAGAACACTACATGACATGCCCACATGATGGATCATGTGGAAGATGTGTGAGCTACAGAAGAGAACACGACTTAACCCTCGCCCGTGCTTGAGGCTACACCAAGCTAGCATTGTTTAGTCAATGAGTGACACGCCCTATGCCATGGCCATGTGATAGCCCGCATGATGTTAATGGGTAGTTTAATTAAATTTACCTATTTTATTTTATTAGTTTTGACTAGTTATTGGCTGTTTTACCCTTTAACCTAAGTTATGGTTATAAACGGGGTTCCATTATGGTAAACAATGTGAATCTTTACTTTTTGAATAAAATCTTTCTCTTTGAGGGTTCTTACTCTTAAACCCTAGCTTTTATCAATCAATATTGATTATGGAGAGTACAAACACACATGAGTTATTGTGTATAATATCAATTGCTTGTGGGTATTATATTTTTCTTTGCTTTCTTGGTGCATAACATCTAAAGTAAGTAAAGGTTTATTCTTTATATTCAAGAAACCATAATTCTTATCTTTGGATTTAAGGGTTCGATTAGATTAATTAGTTATCAATCCTTCCATACCCTAGTGATTGTTCTCTTAAGCGTATCATATTTATTGGTATTAGAGCATGGCTATGGTTAGTTGTCTTTGCCATTATTATGTGTTTCCATGTGATTAAGGTTTGTGTGGCTATAATTGGATATTGGGGTTTAACATTAATCCCAGGGCTTGTGATTGTGATTCTAGTTAATAATCATGTACAATAGAGATGTCGAATGAAAGTGTGCCGAGAAATTTTAATAAGGAAGTCAATAGCGAAATTTGCAGAGATAGAAGGGTTGTAGTATTGATGCGGGTGATAGAGGAGTCCATGGTGATGATGACAGGAGTATGGCACGGTAGATATAAGATTTCACAGCAACAGTCAATAATCTTGCCTTATCAGTTCAACAGTTGATGCATAACCCTAATTTAATGAACGTTTGAGCATAAGTACTACCATCTACTACCTAACAATGGCAGGCAAGGACAAGTAATAGGGGATCATATTGATTATCGTGATGCCTATGGTAGAGAAGGGATGGAGTAGAAGAGATTAGAACTTGGCACGAGATGAAGAAAGTACTAAGAAAAAGATTTGTGTTAGCATATTACCACCACGAAGTTTTCATGCGCCTTTAATGTCTTAGACAAGGGGTAAGTATCATGCCCCTATCCTAAACATGGCAGTCCATCGTATACAATATTAAAGCCTAAGAATGATTTCCTTAGTCACGCAAAGGCTTTCATATTATCTACAAGGTATACAACGCATCAGAGGGAACATATCAATGCAATTTATTTTGATAATAATTAAGTAACAAGGTAAGAAAAATACTTAACATGAAATATAAATAAGGTCAATTATAATTCTTAGGGGCATACCTTCGCTAATATCTTCAAGTCTATATAAATACATAGTCTAGTGATCTCTGAAATATCAACATATTATATTTTACTCCTAAAGGGTTACAAGAAAATAAATTCATCTTGCATTCCCACTGCTATCATAAAAGCTAAAAGAAGATCCCTTGACAATTTTCCTTGATGTCCCGATCTTTAGATGTAGTCTCATGCATACCTGGTTAACAAAAATCTATAGATGCGTAAGCTTACAACGATCTTGGTAAGATATTCCCTCTTTCTTCGTACTGTAAATACAATCAAGTTTATTAGTTTTCACGCATGTACTATACATGCAATGCAATAAACACATGTTACAAACAATTATGTATGAGTATCCTGAAAACATACATAGAACGAATTTACGCCATCCGTATCGAGGGTTAGGGAATTTAGGTTTAAAGATCTCTGCTATCTTCACTACCAGTCCCCGAGCACTCAGCTCATAGCGATCGATCAGTGCATCTCATCATAGGATGTATCCCCAGTACGCCTTAGTTCCCTAAGAATGAGCTTGACCTCTAGTCTTTCCGATTTCTTGTGTAGGAGTAGCAATCCTTGTTATGTGACTCGACGGATGCAAATATGTGTCCATTTAATTTATATCAAAGCCGAGTATAATTATGTTATACTTAAAGGTGATCAAGCAAGCATCATACACATATAAACAACATGTAATATTAATGATATATTTAAACAATTATTTGTTGGTTTCGATATGCTTAGCATCCATTGTCACACATACATAAAAGCATATACATATAAACCCATAACCCCAATCATATTCATTTGATTTTTTTCTTATAAATCTAGTGCAACTATCTACAAGCACAAGTAAGGTAATGACATAATGGGGAAAAACTCACTCATCCATATCACAATCTTTTTAGTCGTTGTAATCCTCAGAAAGGGGAGTCTCGTATTCCTCATCACCTAAGTAAAAGAAATATCTAGAATGAGTATTTCATATAAGTTCTACTCAAACTTTCTAATTCTATCTTCTATTTTTGTCAAAATTTATATTATGTGAAACCCAATTTAAAATAGTCATAACTTGCTCATTTTAACTTGGAATTTTGTATATAAGATGTCTTTTTCTACCTACTCGAAAAAATCTATCTATTTATAAGGTCATTTTGAACATTTAAAGTCAGTTGGGTTCGAAAATGGGCTGGTACAGTTCTAACATGAAAATTCCAACCTCAATTCGTAATAGTTCTTTTTCCTAAATTCTATTTCATCCAAAATTCATAGCAAATACATAAATATTTATATAATTGAAAAACCATTTTAATATATACATAGCTCATATTATGTGCATGATTCTAGTAATGTTGTCTCAAAAATAAAATTCGTAAACAATTTTAATGAAAGATAGAGTTTAGTGAAAAATTATTCTTTGACTTGTGGTTTTCTAGTTTGTAAACATGTGACTCATTCAACAAGAAAATCATGATTCTATATATATTTTCAAATCCCAAAGGTCTCATATTTGAAAAGAATTCTATTTAATAATTTATTTTACAAGGCATAGCTTTATTCGTCGGTGGCGTGAAAGTCTAAGTATATTTTCTTAAGTTTGATCCTTAAACAATGTTTTAATTCTTAGATTTTGTAAATATTAAACTTAATTAAAGAAAATTATGATTTTATATTTATGTTAGAGTTCATAATATTTTATTTTCATACTAAACTTCTTTTAACTAATTATTTTTCAAAACATGAAGTTTTATGTGGTTATGAAGAAAAATCATTCTAAGTCTTATTACTTCTAAAATATTTTAAATTTTTAGCATGAGGGATATTAAATTAATGGTTTGTTTTAACTCTTTATTCTCATAATAACTCTTTCTTTATTATTAATTTCTAACATTTGGGTATTTAAGGAGTGTTAAAAAAAACTAAAATTTTGAGTTGTTACAAATGGTGTCTAATTGTTATAACTATTATTTATATTTCCTAATTTATAAAGAGAAAATGAATTTACTTTTTAAAACTTAGTTTCTTGAGTCATATATCAATTTTATTTCTAAGTGGATTTTTAACTTAAGTTAGAAAAGCTGTTTGGTTCTTAGTGTTTATCAAAGTGTTGGTATAAATCTTATAAATAAGTTTTTAAGAAAAGTTTGCATAATAAAGAATTACCAACATTAAGATTTAATAAAAAAATTATTTTAGTATTTGAAAAGAGAGTAATGAAACCATATAATTAAGTCTTAAAGAAATTCTGCAGAAAAACAACATTAAAGATTTATGATGAACCTATTTAAATTTTTTCAAAAAGGTGGTTGTTGAATCATAATCATAAGTTTTAATGGAAGTTTTTTCCTAAGTGTCAAGAATTATTTTTATAGATTTTAATCTTATTTTCTTTATTAAAGAAAGAACTCCTTTTATTTTATCAAGACAACAACACTATAGTCATGCATGAATATGAACTAGTAGCTAAGTAATATGAACAAAAATAATTCATATAAAGATGAAAGACATAGAAATGAAATAAGTACATAATAAAAGTCAAGTATTGAGAAGTCTTAGTTTGTATCAAAGAACTAAGACTTCTTGGATTAAGACATAGGCAAGTCTATAAAGAAAATAAGAAAACAAAAAAAAAAGAAAATTTTTGACTTGATGAGAACAAGTCTAAGACTAGAAAGACTAGTCTTAATAAAATTACATAAAATAAATAAATTAATTACAATAAATAAAAGAGCATGAATAAATAAAAATTATGTTAGTGAGTTTATAAGCTCTAAGAATATATATATATATATATATATGTAAATGTACTTAGTAATATATAAATTTTATATTAGGAGCAATAATAAAACATAATAATATAAAACAATAATAACAATACTTGAACATTGTTAAATAAGACATGAACATATTGTTGCTTTTATAATACTAATGGTTTAGAAAACATACAATATGGTCATACTATATTAATATGAACACGAAAATAGCTTTAGGAATTTTTACCTAAGGGTTTTTGTTGGCTGAAGAAGGAATGAAGTATTGTTAGTTGTAGGTGGATGATAGTTTTATGAAGAGAAGAGAGAGTTGGGAACATAATTTTGGAGAGGATATTTGTGGAGAGAATTTGAGAGAGTTCTGGTATGTTTAAGAAGTGTGAAAGAAATGAAGGGAGATGTGATATTTATAAATATTTGTGGAGGAAAATTTATGTAATAAAATAAATTGTAAAAAAAAAATGGAGAGGAGAGAGAGAGAGTGGACGACATGCATGAGAGGGAGAGAGAGAGAGAAGATGTGATTAAAAATTAATTTTAGTAAAGAAAAGTAAGTAAAGTGTAAAGAAGTTTAGTAAAAAGTAATATTGGAAAAGTAAATATAAGAAATAGGTGTGTAGGTTGTAAGAGATAGGTTGTAAAAAAAAGTTGAGATAGGTGAATAGTATTGAATAGTAGAAATAATACAATGAATAGTAAACATGACAAATAAATTATCGGTAGTAAAAAAATTTTGCGTAAAAATGTTATATATAATATTTTTAGATACCGAAAAATTACGAAACTAATATTTTATGAATCCTTACCAAATTACAGATCAATGTTGATTTCCGAAATATTTTTGCTATCCTGAACCCCGTGACATTTTTTAAGAACCAATCCCGTTCGGGTTCAGAACGATCAAATTTTTTACGAATCTGATCTTTTTAAGCTTTACTATATTATTACGGACTACAATCTACGATTGTCTCAATTCTATTGTTTAAGGGTTTAGAGCGTGGGATTGTCGGATCTAAATTCACTAGAGTTTGTTATTGCTCTTAGTTGACTTTAGGGTTCCGATTTGACTTTCGATTTTTTAATTTATTCGTAAGATCATAAAATTTTGGGGGTTTTGATCGTATTACATTTTGGTTCAAAATTTATGTTTTACTTTATTTCTATGATTTATTTAATATTTTTTATTGTCGGATTATTTAATCGAGTCTTGGGTTACGTGTTGACTCAATTTAACTTTCAGTCTTAATTGAAAATTTTTATTCTAAAATTAATCGAAGGGTCTAAGGTTTTATAATTTTGTCACCAAATATTTACTTGGATATACTGTCTCAATTTTTGTGTTAGATGTCAAATAAGTAGATTATTTAGCGTACGGATTTTGAGTTGGACGATTATTGATTTTCTATCTTGTTTTTTAATGTTCTCATTCTTTTAAGGTTAAGAAATTTTGTATTTGATCTTGTTTAAAATTCGATTTTAATTTGGATTGGTTTTTAGGATTTTGGTTTCGATATTTAACTCTAGGATTATTTTCTAAGAGTTAAGTAAAATTTAGGGTTTACAGTAAGAGTATGGATGAGTATGCGGGAGTTTTAATAGTTAATGATCAAAAGCGGTACTACTAAGCCACTTATGTAGATAGTTATGAGCTTTCTTACGGAGTTGACATATGAGATTGCTTGTGTTACGAAACTTTAGAAGTATGATACTCTTGAAGAAGTCATCAGTTATCCCTTAAGGTGAAGCAACAGAGGTCGAATTACTCTTACAAATCATCCAAAAACAAGTATGCGTCCTCTAAAAATTCTTTTGCTTCATCTAGCAGGAAATATGATGAGGGAACTTTTAATAAGTCTAGTGAAAAAAGAGCCTTTGGTAACTTTATGAGAGGTTAGAGGAGTACTAATGATAAGGGTAAAAATACTATTATTGTTAATGAAAGCAACTTGGGTAGAGCAAGTGTATCTAGTAGGAGATCATGCTTAATTAAATGTTTTAAGTGCCTTGGGTCTGAGCACATTGCTTCTCAATGCCCAAATCGAAGGAAGATGGTGACTATTAGTCAGGAAGTTGTTAGTGAGGATGAAGGTGATGAACCTAGCAAGCTAGTTGACCTGTTAGCACCCTTAAATGCTTATTATGGTGAATGAGATATTGAGGTTAATGAAGAGTAGAGCAAGACCCATACATGAGTATTAACCAATGTTGTCAAAACCAGACTGGAGTTTGACTCGGACAAGTTAAGGGTCAAGAGTCAAGGGGGTTGAATTGGGATCACAAAAAGATAAAAATAGAAGAGATAATTTAATTACGAAATACCAATATATATGACATCACTCAATTAAATCTATATTTGGATCAAATTCATCAATTAGTTATTTAATAAACATAATATAATGATTATATTTTATAAATTTATAATAAAGTATGAATAAATATTTAAATTTCTTTTTTTTTTTGTTTTTCTGTCCGGGTCAACCGATTCGACCTCCCTGGTTTCCCAATACGATAGGTTAATCCGGGTCTCGCTTGTTCAATATAAAAACAAGTCTTAGGCGAGACCTAACCTGGAATTAGTATCGGTTCCGGTTGAAACGAGTCGAACCAGCCAGTCCGGGCTGGTTTTGACAACAATGGTATTAACATACTAAGATTAGCTCTTAATGGTTTTTATTCTTTTGAAGAGGAGCAAAGGGATAATTTATTTTATGTTGCCTATAGAGTAAAGGGAAACTTAAGTGCACTCATTATTGATGGAGGGAGTTACACCAATTTTGCTACTATTGCTTTAGTAGATAAGTGGAAAGTAACCACAATGCTACACCCCAAGTTGTATAAGTTACACTAGCTTAATGAGCAAGGCAATTTACAGGTGAATCAACAAGTCAAAGTGCCTTTCAATATTAGTGTTAAGTACTGAGATGGAGTTATTTGTGATGTGTTGCTAATGTGTGCTTCCCATATCTTATTAGGGAGACCATGGATGTTTGATCTTAAGGTGTTACATGACGGATACATGAATACTTATGCCTTCCAAAAGGATGGTATGAAGATGATTTTGAATCCAATGATACTAGCAAAAGTTAGCAAAGCTCAACTACAGGTGAATAGAGTGCTGAAGAAGAAATCCATGTTTATCTTTAGAGAAGACATTAACCGAACTTTACAAGCTAAAGAATTGGTATATGTATTACATGTTAGGAGGATATTAGAGACAATGGTGTAAAATCCTTTACCTTCAGTGGTGCAACATTTGTTAGACGAGTTTGCGGATGTATTTTTGAAAGAACTCCCTAAAGGATTACCACCTTTTGGGGGAATAGAGCATGATAAAGATCTTAACTTGGGGTTGTGTTGCCTAATCGACTTATTGGATGGATCCCATAGAGGCAAAAGAGTTGAAAAGATAGGTTGATGAATTATTGGAGAGGGGATATGTAAGGGAAAGTATCAGTCAGTGTAGTGTTGGCTCTCTTAGTATTGAAGAAAGATGGATCATGGAGAATGTGTATTGATAATATGGCTATTAATAAAATTACTATCAAATACTAGTATTCCATATAGCCTCGATGATATGTTAGATAAACTAAATGGATCATAAATATTTTCAAAGGTTGATTTTAAGAGTGGTTATCATCAAATTAAAATGAGAGCAGGAGATGAATAGAAGACTGCTCTCAAAACGAGGCATGTATTATATGAATGGCTAGTGATGCCTTTTGGCTTAACCGATGCGCCTAGTACATTTATGCGTCTTATGAATCATGTCATGAGAGAATTTTTAGGTAAAGTTGTAGTGGTATATATTTATGACATTATATGTCATGAGAGAATTTTAAGGTAAATTTATAGTGGTATATTTTTATGACATTATAGTGTATAGCAGGGATTTAGATAGCCACATGTGCCATCTACAAGCTGTACTTGAAGTATTGAGATTCAAGAAGTCATATGGCAATCTTAAGAAGTGTTCTTTTTGTCAACTAGAAATGATATTTTTAGGTTTTTTAGTTTCTAGGGCCAGGATTTGGGTGGATGATAAAAAGATCAAAGCCATTATTAAATAGCCAGTACCTAAATTTGTTGTAGATGTTCATAGTTTTTGTGGATTTGATTCATTTTATCGATAGTTTGTTAAAAATTCTAGTAGTATTGTAAGTCCTCTTACTGAACTTACAAAGAAGAATAATACTTTTCTGTGGATGATAACGCATAAAAGAGTTTTGATGATATAAAGGCTAAGTTGACTAGAGCTCCTATATTAGCACTCCCCTTGATTTTGAGAAGACATTTGAGTTAGTGTGTGGTGCATTAGGAATTAGGATAGGAATGATTTTGATGTAAGAGCGATGCCGTATTGCTTATTTTAGAGAGAAGTTAAGTGGAGCTATATTGAATTATTTGATTTATGATAAGGAGTTTTATACCTTGATTCAAGAACTTTGATATGGCAACATTATTTATTGCCTAAGGAATTTATAATCTATACTAATCATGAAGTATTGAAGCACATCAAAGGACATCAAAGACTTTCTAAATGACAGACTAAATAGGTAGAGTTCTTGAGAGTTTTGCATATGTGATCAAGTGCAAGGAAGGGAATATCAATGTAGTTGTTGATGAATTATTTTGCAAGTATGTTCTCATTACTTCGCTTCAAGCTAAGATGCTGGGAATTGAGTTGTTAAAGAATCAATATGTTAGTGATGCTTTCTTTGTCCTATTGTGACGTGATGTGTTGACGAAAAAGCAATTGATGGGTATTGTGTAATCGATGGATTCTTATATAGGGGAAGAAAACTTTGTATTCTAGTGAGTTTGTTAGAGAATTGCTAGTACATGAAGTGCATGCAAGTGGATTGTTTAGACATTTTTGGGAAAAGAGAACATTAGAGTTATTAAAAGAGCATTTTATTGGAAGGGAAGATGAAGATGTTCATAGAGTCTTTGAAAGATGTGCTACATGTAAGAATGTTAAGGGAAAGAAAGAATCATAGGGAGAATACATGTCATCGTTTTAGGATTACCTGGCCTTAGAGGAGAAAAGATGCAATTATGGAGGTCATTGATCATTTTAGCAAGATGTCTCATTTTTTTCCATGCCATAATACATATGATGCCATGTATATTGCTAACTTGTTCTTCTAGTGTGTCTCATAGTATTGTTTCAGATAGAGATGTGAGGTTCTTGAGTTGCTTTTGGAAAACATTGTGGAAAAGTTAGGAACCAAGTTGATGTACAATATTGCATGTCATCTTTAGACAGATGGATAGATTGAAGTTATTAAATGTATTCTCGGAGCCTTACTTAAGGTTATGGTTGGCAATAATCTTACTGATTGGGACTTGTGTCTTCCTATTGTCGAGTTGCTTCTAATAGTTCAACACATACTTCTACTGGTAAATCTTGTAAACCTTCGAAGTTTTTCGATCAAATTAAATGCTTAAAACCCTAATCAGAAGTAACCGGATTTTCAAGTCAACAAAACCCTAGTTTATGTAACCGCTTAACTCCGGCATTACCGTTTTCTAGCTCTAGAAAACGAAGTTTGAGTAATTAGTTATTATGGTTCGTAATAGCTATAGTTACGTAAAAATATCGGTTTTGCAAAATTCGAGTGTCCTTAGAACCGATCGGACACAGTTCTCGAAAAAGTGTCCCGGAGCTCGGAATAGGAAAAATATATTCCGAATATACGTTAGACTCAAAAATATAAGATTTCCAAAAATATCATTTCGTATTTTTCGGTAGCTAAAAATATCAGATATCGCATTTATACGCGTATTTTCTTACTACGGCATTTAATTGTCATGTCTACTTTTACATTACACTATTTACTACTATTCACCTATCTCTACTTTTCCTTACAAGCTATTCTTACTACCTATACACCTATTTCTTACACATTTTCATTTCAATACAACTTCACATATCTCATTTCTTACTTTTAATTAACAAAATAACAAAAAAATAAATTTCTCTCCCCTTTAACCCATGTGTAGCGCCGACCCCCATCCCTCACTCAATTTGTTTTTTTTTCACTTTATTTAATTACACAATTTATCTCCCCATTTTCCTATAAATACCCCTCATACCTTCACTTCTTTCACACCACTTCTTTACTAAAGTTACTATACTCAAATTTCTCTCAAATCTCTCCAAGAAAGTTCTTCCAAGAAAGCTCTCTTTAGTTCATCTCTTTTAGGTAAAAATTCTTCAAGAAATTCCTATGTTCATCTACTTAGTATGAACTTAATGTGTGTTTTCCAAAACCATGAAGGTTAAGAAAGCAACAATAGGTTCATACTTTGTTTTGTTCATAATATCAATTCCTTTATGTTCCTTTATGTTCATAACTATCTAAATATCTATATAGCTATATATATATATATATATTATTTAGAGCATATAAGCTCATTGTCTTCAATTTTTATCTTCCATGCATTTATTTACTTCATTGCAATTTATTTAATTCAAGTTGTTCTTAAGACTAGTCTTTCTAGTCTTAGACTTGTCCTCATCAAGTCAAAACTTTTTCTTTTCTTTTCGGACTAGTCTTTTCTTAGTCCCGGGGTACCTTGATGAAGCTAAGGTCCCAATACTTGATTTTATTTATATGCTTATTCTTTTAAGTTATTATGATCTTTTTATATTTTCATAACTTATGATTCATATTCATGCATGAACATAATGTTTTGTCTCAACAAAATAAATGAGGAAGTGTTTTCTTAAACTAAAGATTCTTTCTAAAGAAATAAATGTAGAAAATAGATTTCTTAAAAACTCATAAACATGCTTATGGTTTTTCTTAAAACAAAAGGTTTTATAAAAACTTATTTTTCAAGATTAGAAATTCTTTTAGAGTCATTACAGAAACAAATATCATTTTATGAAATTGTTATTACTTTGGAAAGTTGTTGGAATCCAAGTTTAGAAAATAAAACCACTCTTTAGGAATTTAAAGTAATTACAAGAGATTAAATTTAGAATATTATCTCAAATAACTCAAGATCTTTTCAAAAGTAAAATGAATATTCCACAAATCTCAAGTTCAAAATCTTTTAAACTTTATTTTTTCATAAGTTGAGACAACTTCATTTACTTCATCCATTTGTTATGAGTCAATACATATATGTATATATCTTCCAAAAAGTTTATAAAAATACTTGGAACATTCATCTCTTCAAGTGAGTTTTATTTAAAAAGAGGAACTCAAGTTTTTACAAATTCGTGGAGAATCTGGTCGCTGCTTTTTGGGACCCAACGACTTAGTTTTATGAAAATAAGTTTAGAAATGTGTAGATCTTTTCGAGTAGGTAGAAAACGATATATTATACGAAATTCCGAGTTAAAATGAGCAAGTTATGGCCTTTTAAGTTGGAATTTCCTCTTATACGATTTTACCCGATTTTAAGAAAAGTTTAGAATCTTCAAGAATAGAAGTTTTATGAAAGACTCATTTTGGGTATTTCATCTTGTTAGGTGACGAAGGACCCGAGGTCGTCTATCCGGAGGACTATTTCGATTAGATCTACCGTTATGGAGTGAGTTAATTCTTTTCCTAAGTTACATTTCCTTGTTTGTGCTTGTAATTAGTGGCACTAGAAATTTAGGAAAAGATAAATGAACAATTGTTATGATATTTGTTGAATGAAAATTAAGTATATCGAAGGATGATATGTTAAATAAAAGTGTGATTCTTGTATTGATATGATGAAATTATGGTTGATCACCTTTAACATGAATTCAACTTATATGATTAAATATATAATTGAAAGTTATTCATGCATATCATACTTGTGAGTCACATTTATTTCACTACTATTCTTCGTGTGGGGAAACGAGGAAGTAGTAGTGGTGGCTGGTAGGAGCCGGTAAGTCTACATGGGCCAGTAGGAGCCAGGAAGTCTACAGGGCGAGCAGGAGCCGGTAAATCTACAAATATTGATGGTCGTATGGGCCTATAACCTCCCAACCCTTGTCATGGAGGGCGTTAAATCCATGTTGCACTTGATTTCCGGTTAATCTTGTGTATTTGTTTGCTCATGTGATTGGTGCATTACATATGCTTGAATTAAATAACTTGGTTATTATATGGAATGTTATATAGTTAGGAATTATCTCACTAAGCTAGATTTGCTTATACCCTTATAGTTTTCTATTACAGTATGATTATCTATGGTTGGCCCCAAGGAGCCCCGTGTGCCAGGTACGTTTTAAGCTACTAGGAGTTTTGGAAGAAGTTTATGTATTTTTAGTTTTGAACATAGACTTCTAGGAAAAATCTCTATAGTAGGCTTATGTAGTAGTTATGTTTATTTTGTTATTAATATAGTTGAACGAAGACTTTAAGGCGGGGGAATGCCCCTAAGATGATGTACGAACTTGTTATTAAATGAAGATCTTATGTTATCTATTTAAGTTCATGCTTGCTTTTGCTATCTATTTAAACATAATCCCTATGAGTCTCCTACTATCTTGGAAGCACGCCTTGCATGTGATATCGAAGCTCCTGCGTGACTAAGGTTGTCATTCATTAGCTTTAATATTATATGCGGCGGACTGCCACATTTAGGGTACCCTTTGGGGCGTGACAAATCTCCTTTTGAAGTAATGCATGGCTTCACATCCTACTTTACCTATGGATTTAGTAGCAAACAAGTAACAAAAGAAAGAGAGTATTGATGAGTTGAAAGTGCTAAGGAATTAAAAATTACATGAGAAGACTTCTGAATATCTTAAGAAGACTCAAGAGTGACAAAAATAGCAAGATAATAAATATCGAAAGCCTAAATCATTTTAATATAGGAGATTTTTGTTTGGTTACATCTTAGTAAAGGTCGATTTTCACATAAAGAAATCACAAAAGTTGTCATCAAGAGTAGATGGACCTTTCTAGATTATTGAGAAAATAAGTAATAATGCTTGTTGTCTTATGCTTCCAAGCGATTGTGGAGTGTTAACTACATTCAATATTGTAGGTCTTTCTCTATATATTCTAGAGGATAAAGACTTTGTTGAAGAGCCATCAGATTTGAGGGCGAATCCTCAACAAGCCTAGGAAGATGATGGGAATCAGGTTAAAGGACCTATTACCAGAGCAAAAGTTAAAGGATTATGTTTTCTTGGTAATTTTTTCGTTGGATAAAAACCTTTTTAAAGAACGTGAAGTTGAAGTTTTCAAAAAATTAAAAAGCAAATAGGTTTTATTCAACTTCAAATAGCAATTACAAATTATAGTCAAGCACACCTATCAAAGTAGCATATAAAATATTAGGTCGGATCCTAAGGAATCGGTGGCAACCACCTTACTCCCACTTTATCTCTTATTTAACCAAAGAAAATCAGAATAACATACTGAAAACAGAAGCTAAACTAGGTTAATGAATATTTACAAGCGTTTTTAAGGCAAAATTAAGGATAGATTTGTAAAAATGCAAAACAATAACCCAGGGTTTGCTTTGTCGATTCCTTATCATGTTATTTCAAATCAAAACTCTAAGAGAGTTGCTATTGGTGTATTTGTACTATCGAATTCATTGAGGTAAGTTAAAGTCTCTCTCAAGGTCAGTAACTCTAGTTTTAAATCAAACCACCAGAATCTCTTCTTAGGCTATCGACGGTCTAGACTCGCATAAAGCTTAAGAATCCTTTGTTTTAAAACCAACTCAATGAATTTTAAAAATAAGAGATAGAAAGCCTCGCAACCCCTCTCTCAAGGCGATTATGACCAACTCCATTAGTAGCCACAGATGTATTCAAAAGAATGACATCTCAGCCTATTCAAATGAAATCAAACTAGGTCTAAAAAGTGCACTACGCAATTAAACCCATGAAAATAAATTCAAGCTACTAATTACAAATATCCAATCAATGTACTTAAAAGTGCATTTGAATTCACATGAATCAAGATTTGGATTTACAAATCTTAAGCCGTAGGAGATTATTTCTCCACGGTTTTAAACATTAAGCATGATTTCTGAAGAAATAAAATCGAATCAAAGAATATTTCAATTACGATCAAAGTCTCACAAAAATTACAAACAATTGGTTAAATTGATTTTACCTAAGAAACATGAGATTTCTAAAGTAGGAAGAAACTTGTTCTTTCGCCTCATAATTTCTCTCTCTATACTACATTAGAAAAATGTTACAATATTCTACATATATCCTCTAACACATACCTCTGCACGCTTATTTATAGGCTTAGGGCATAGAAATCATGATGATTTTATTGCTGATGTGATAGATTTTTTAATAATAGAATTCCTTTTCTTTCTTCACGTGCACATTTGCTCACGCATTAGCTTATCACGGGGTGGTTAAGTGCTTGAGTATTACATTAAATTAAAAGCTCGACCTTAGCTTGAGTATTCTATTAAAGCACATGAGTTTTTGTCCATCTTTCCATCGAGGGGTTCAAGATGTTCAGAGCTTGAGACTTGAGGCACAACTTTAGTCAAACAAAGGCCTAGTCTTCATTTGGCAACTATCGTTAGTCAAATTTAGGGCTCAACATTGAGGAGTGACATAAGCTATTTTCAAGTTTAGGCTTGATCACCTCAGATCACATGTCGAGGGTCATGTTGAGGGCTCGATATAGGGTGCGACAAACCAATCTTACCTTAACATTTTGGCATTGACCAGTGCTTTTCGAGGGCTCGATAGTTTTGTTCCTTGACTTTTTTCTACTATTTTGCTCCAAATTTGATTCCAAACACTTCAATTCTTATTCTTTTGATTCAAGGAGCTGAGAAACAATAATGAAACATTAAAAGCACAAGATTCATAGGAATTTAATAAAAAAACGCATCAAATTAAGCCTAAATTCTTTTGAATAGAATAGAGTAAAATAAACTTATCAGATTACAAAATTTAGTTCAGAGGATTTGAACGAGGAACCATTTGAAGATGAGCATAACTTCCTTTCTGGTTATTGGATTCATTCCACAAAAGGAAATATATCACTTAGTGTGCAAATGGATGAAAGAATAAAGGGCTAACACAATACATGGTTGTATCAGAGACTGTGTACTTTGCTAAAGGAAATCGAGAATAAATTGTTAGATCACATAGTTATATCAAAGATCGCAACTTGTACTGTAGAAGATAAGGGAGAATGTACCACACGACATGCCCATGTGATGGAACATGTGGAAGATGTACTAGCTATATAAGAGAACATGACCTAACCTTCGCCCGTTCTTAAGGCTACGCCAAGCCAGCATCATTTAGTCAAGAGCGACAGGCTCCATGCCATGGTGGGCGATAGTCCACACGACGTTGATGGGTAATTTAATTAAATTTAGTTATTTTATTAGTTTTGACTTATTATTGACTATTTTACCCTTTACCTAAGTTATGGTTATAAAAAGGGTTCTATTATGATAAACAATATGAATCTTTAGTTTTTGAATAAAATATCTCTGTGAGAGTCCTTACCTTTAAACCTTAACTCTTATCAATCAATCTTTATTGTGGTGAGTGTAAACACGCGTGAGTTGTAGTGTATAATATCAATTGCTTATGAGTGTCATATCTTTCTTTGCTTTCTTGGTGCGTAATATCCAAGGTAAGTAAAGCTTTATTCTTTATATTTAAGAAACCTTAATTCTTATCTTCAAATTTGGAGATTTGATTGGATTAATTAGTTATTAATCCTTGGGTACCCTAGTGATTATCCTTCAAAGCGTTTCAATAAAACTTAATAATGAGTGGTTGGATGTAGAGTCCACCAATCAATCTATCCTTAAGAGGGGGAAACAATATTTTGTGTAGGCTTTGTTAAGGATGGTGTAATCAACACATGTGCGCCACTTTTCATTAGCATTCTTGATTATTACCACACTAACAAGCCAAGTGGGATACTTTCTTCCTAAATGAAACCGACTTTGAGCAACTTTTGCACTTCCTCCTCTATGATGATTTGCCAAGTGGTAGCAAGTCGTCATTACATTCTATTGCATTGGTTTTACATTCAGTTCAATGCTAAGCTTGTGCATAATTTTTTGTGGTTAAATTGCAATACTAAGGTCTAAATCACCAATTTTCATCAAAGCCTAATTGAATTGGGTTATGTAATCCTTAAAAGATTTTTCTTTCCTTTATTTAATAGAAAGAGAGATATGGTGCCTTTAATATGAGGGTAACAAACTATATAGTACGTCTTAAATGCATTTGCTAGTTCCCCGGAGTTAGTAATATAGCTGATGGGAACTTGGAAATACCAACCATGGGTTACTTTTTCCAGTGTTCTAGGAAACATAGACTAGCATTTGATCATTATATCACTATAAGTGTTCTTTTGGATCAATAGTTTAGTCATACGTTTTGAATGTAGGCAATTTCATGCTCGTAAACTTGTGCGAAGGGAGTTTTGATCAATAACAATGAGGTCTTTGGGGTTAAGGAACTTTTCTTGTTTTCCTTGATCTCAAGACCCTCTTGAACTATTTTTCCATCTCCTTGGAGGTCAAATCTTCAAAGTGCTTCCCCTGGTACATGGACAATATTAAACCATGTAGAGGTTATAATCTTGATTTGATGAGAAAATGTATTACACAAATGCTCCACAGCTTAGTTAAATTACATCCAATAAGCAAAAACTTGTATGTGATATGTTTAGGCTTTGTAATGTTTTTGTTTTGTGCTTGTTGTTACAGGTGGTTTCAAGTATGTTTTAGGCCTTGATGCCTTTAGAGTCTCTTAAAGATCAAAACATAAAAGTTGTAGAGCTCTTTCTAAGATTTTTATAGCATCTTCAATTACCTCAATCAAAGTTTGGATGAGAAAGTTATGGCAAAAATATGAAACAATATCAAATTGGTTATAGGCAAACGCAGGCAAAACCGAGCTGTCGATTTTGGACTCAATTTGGACTGCCTTATTGATATGCTTTGTCTAAGCTAAAAAATAGCTGTTACAGACTTTTAAATCCGACCATTAATGGTTGTTTTGATGGGCAAAGGCTAGCTTGTATTGAGAGCTTATAAATAGAGTGTTTGGAGTGTTTTTATGTAAAAGAATATAGCTTAATATGTTGATATTATGTGAAATTACTCTCTCAAATTGTATTTTTTTTTTGTTAAGTGAATAGTGCCATAATGAGATTAGTGAGTTAATGTTGTAAGGCACTATTCACACTTTTGTGTGTGAGTGTTTTATTGAAGTCCTCATGTGTTTGAGGTAATAGGTAAAGTTTTCATGTGTTGAGGCATTTATGCGAAGTCCTACATGTGTGTAAGCATTGGTGAAGTCCTCTTGATTAAGGCATTATTGTGAGGTTCTCATTATGAGACATTGTTTGAAATGAATGAATGTGTGAAATCCTCATTGAGTGAGATAATTGTAGATCGTGGAGACTAGGGGGTAGGTGGAATTCCATGTTTCATCATAGTGTAATCTTCTCCTTCCTTATCTCTATATTATTATCTTTATAATTACATGAAATGATCATAAAATTGGTTAAAGAGATAATGGTTGGTTAAATGAGCTTAAAATCAGTTTAGAAACCCACCTTGTTGCTTCTGGTTCTGCATGCATGTAAACAAGCCTAGTAGTCATCTTTACTCCTAACAGATAAGCCATCTGGAGATGGGTCATCAATGTAAGTTTGGGAAGCAGCTAATGTTATGGACAATTTTTTTTTTTAATTCCGAAGGATCCTTGGATATGAGGGGCCTTAGGTTGACTCATCTTTGAGTAGGTGTTCAAGCTTGTGAAAGGATATTTTAGCATTGGCCTATAGGAGTCAATTGGGACATGGTCATGTGGGACTAAGATGTTTAGATTTTTCCACTACTCCCATGGTGATGGAGAGTGCTAGCCCTTAACTCAAGATCTTTGAGGTATTGCTCCACTTGTCAATTGTGATTTATCGATTCAATGTTTTTTTTTTTTTGAAAAATTGGTCTAACACATTCTCTAAATTGCTTAATCACTTCTAATCCTATAAGGAGTTGGAGACAACAAAGTGCTGGGTGATCACACTTTTTCTATAAGTGCTATTTAAAACTCTTTTTAATCTCTTTTTAAATTCCTTTAAACAAGCATATATTAATTGGCCAGTATACCTGGTGCATGTCCAGTAATAAATTTCGGTGAATTTCAAGTTATGTCCATAAGGAGTGAAGACTAGCTATCAACTCTAATTTTAGCTTGGGCAAATCAAGATTGTTTATGTTTTTGGATTTTCTTATATAAAACTAAACTGTAAAGAAATTTGGGATTTCCAACATCTATAATTGAATTAGGTTAAGAGTCCAACATATCAAAATAGAGATTGAATGTATGTTATGACTAAAAATACAGTTGCAGATTCAACTTGTTAATGGGTTTAGTTTTTCAATCAAGCAAGCACTAAATAAAAACTCATTTTTCCAAAGTAAGCAATTATCCTAAATTAACCAATCAATATTCCCTATTCCTAGGAAGGTGATTAATTGACTAATTTGTATAAATTACAAAAACCCTAATTGAATTGAAAATCCATATTCCTATGAAATTTCTAATCCAAATTAGCTAATCACAGAATCGGTTAGAAAGGAATTTTCCAATTACAATCCTAACCTAACATGAATTCTAAGATGAAATCAAAACACATGATCGATGAATTAGCATTAACAAATCGAATACAGACAATGATTCAATCAATAGTAGATAAACATTAATTAGATAATTCAAATCAACAACTCAAAACCAGATTAAGATAAAAAGGAACAAGTTTTAAACATCATTCAATAATCGAACATAAGAAAAGAATGAAATCACCTTAACAAGAAAATCTCATTCTTGAATCCAAGTTCCAATGATGTTTTCTACTTGAATCCCAGTGTGAAATCCTCAATCAAATTAATAATAAAAGTTAACTAAGTTTTATGCCCTAATCTAGATTTAGGAATAGAGAAAAATATGCTTCAAATTTATGCCTAGGGTTTCTCTCTCAACAAGATACAACAAGAGGTTCTTAAACATGAAAAGTTATAGGGAGATATAGGCCGATCGTTAATGCTGGTAGCTTTGAATTAAATCTAGTTGGCGTTGAGTTGAAATTCTGATTTTCGAGAGCAGCTATGGATGGAGCCAGCAGCATAGAATGTCTAGTAGCCGGCCTTCATTGAAAATAAATCATTTTTTGAATTGAGAAGACTGCCAGTGTTAGAGGCAATGTAGGTCTATGCCGACATGTACACCAGCAGCGTAAATCTCCTAGTAGCTGGCTTTAATGTTTTTCATTTTGTTCACTTACAAGGCTATCTTAAAGCCGGCAGTGTAGATCCAAAAATTGTCGGTGTACAGATGATAGATTATAGGATGTCGAATTCTATTTGAAAGCCGGCTGTGTTGCTCTTTGTTTAGTTGGCGTTGAATGTCCTATGATGAAGGCTTGTGAAATTTGATTGAAGGCTAGCAGTGTACTTTTCATTTTGGCCGGCCTACATTGACTTTTTCTCCAAAATTGAACAAACCTTCTCTAATTTGTTTGAATTTGTTATATAAGTCCTCAATGACCTGAAATAACACAATAAATACACTTAAGTACTATTTCCTTGTGATTTTTATAAAATCTATAATAGTTAAACATGATTTGTTCAATGAAAAATGAGTAAAATATGACTTTTCACTAAGGCCTACCTGAGAGTTTATGGGCCTTTAACATTTAAGGAGATTCAAAATGGAGTCCAAATTATTCCCAGGATTGGGGTCTTCGAGTTGCTTTTTGTCCTTAGAATGTAGGGGAATAACTTCTAAGACACTTTGCTCATCTTAAGGTTGTATATTTAAAAGAGAGTGTAAAGGAAGCTTTAGGAGTAAATTTCTTACAAGCAACGCCAAGTATTGTTAGTTTAAACCTGATAGAGATATTGATTATTGTTAGTCTCAGGCTTAGGCTTATACATTGGGCCTGCAAAACAAAACAAGGTTAGTGATGTGCTGAGAGGTTGTTTGGCACGACTACTCCAATGTTTAAGCTAGAATGCATTTTAGACGTGTATAAACTTAATTATGAGGACGGATCAAAGTGGCATTACCTTGCTGGTGGCGCATAAGGAAGGTATTTATAGTAAGGTGATTCTAGATGGTTATGTGCATCATAAGGTCATAGAGTAGTAGGTGGTTAGTGACTATTATCAAGGATATGGGGCGAGATATACTAATTTATGTCTAATAATTGTGCCCTTGAGTAGAACTAGTGGCGGATGGGAGGAATGTGCCGAGTGAACTTGTCTTTGTACCTACCTAGCCATAAGATTTGGCAGGTTGCTCTCTTGAGATAAGGGAATTAAGGTTCTTTTGAGGCTCATAAGTGAGTTGAAATAGGTTAGGTTTGGGCTTAATGGGCTTGCCCTAGTAGACAATGGGTCAAACTGGGCCTGGGAGGTCCATGATCCATATTTGATCATTAACAAATATTATATCAATTAAAATTAATTTACAAAAGTTAAAAAAAAGAGCTTAGAAAAATTCAAAGCATTAAATGCTCATCAAACAACCCTGGGTAAACACTATGGCTTGTTGTCCTTAGCCATGGGGTGTTGAATAAGACTTACAAAAGCATGATGGATGGATACTCACCATTCTTAACAATTAACAAAGTATATGTGTGTGTGTTGTGTGTGTAGTCAAAACTTGATAGGTTCTAAGTGGATAGTGCAGTCGCATCTTAATCTTAAGGTAGTTGGCAAAAGCCCATATAAATTTATATAATTATTTATATTTATATTTTGTTATATCAATTGTTGTGGTCCACTCATAAGTTGATAAGTGTTTGTGATTATTGTGGGAAACATTACAATAAAACTGAGATTTAGAGAAAAACATTTGTCTCTACATATAACTTTCTATCGCAAATATCATCATCACTGATTTTATTTATAGAAATAGAACTACCTTTATTAGCTTTCCATCGCAAAATTTATGTCTTTAAAAGCCTATTTTTTTGTAGTGAAAAATATTGGATAGGTAATACACATTAGCATCTCGTTCACTTTGTTGTATAAAATAAGAGGAAAATTAAATTCTAATTCAATAGAAATGTAATAGAGATGTAATAGCTATTACAATGCTCACTTGGCATATAAATAAAATAAATAATTATTAGAGTAAAAAGTAAAATATTTATAATACCTCTTTTCTTTGTTGGTATTTGTATAGATAATGTTTTCAAGATAGGAGAATTTATCACAAATTTTACAAATAAAAAACTGAATAATAATTCATGTCAAATAGCAATTTATGTATGTTCACTTAGTATATAAATAAAGTAAGTAATTATTGGAGTAAAAAGCAATATATTTATAGCACCTTTTTTTTCTTTGTTATAGAGAAATGGAATTTATATAGATAAAGTTTTCAAGATAGGAGAATTTATGAAAGTTTAAAAATAAACTACTGAATAACAATTCCTATCGAATAACAATTCATGTATATGGGATATAAATTGCTATTTATTATTTTGCACACTAATAATTCATTGTGAATTATCATTCCCCTCAATTGAACACCATAATATAACATCTTTACATAGAACGAAAATATAATGGATGATTATTTTTCTCAAGTGAACGGGCAACACGTGTATGTACATGTGGTTGGTAACTACCTATTACACTTTAACATATGAATGAAATATTGGGTAGTTTCTAAAATAACTACTATCTATTTGGTTACATATTAAAAAATTATTGATATCTACTTATCACTATATATTGCACATAAAGTATAATACCCACTGAAGCTTTTCTCATAAGGGTTAATTATTCTGGAAAGTCCTAATATTTAGAGAAGTGAGTTAAATGAGATTTCAGCGTTTTTGAGTAGTTTAAAAAGAGGTCCCAATGTTTAGAGAATATTGTAGATTAAAGTTTCTATTGACACGTGTCAATAAAGAAATATTTAATTAAAACTAAAAAAACCCTTCTTCTAAGATTTTCATTAATATGTATCAACAAGAGAAATATTTAATTAAAACTCAGAAGATACTTTTCCAAACGTTAGGACCTCTTTTCAACTTTTGGAAATATTAGGACCTCTTTTGAACTTTTTGAAACATTAAGACCTTAAATGAACTTACCTCTAAACATTAGGACCTTCTAGTATAATTTACCTTTTCTCATAATGTTGAGACGAGAGAGAAAAGTACAGATGTAACCGGGGTGGTGGAAAAATCCTTGTCAATGTAGTTTAAATTTGTAAAAAAAAACTCGTTCTCAACTACTACGAAAGACAACTAGGCAGCGAACCTATCGAATCGTAGTATAGTGTTAAGTCGAGGTCGTCCACAGGGAAGGGAATAAGTACTAGTAGTTGCTCAATTTCTACTATTCAGCGATAAGAGAATCGATTGTGGAATTATCGACTAAAAACTATTAATTTTAACAAAACTAGCAGCAAGAACACCGTTGAACACAAAGCGAGTTTTAGAATCAGAAACAACACGACCTAGATCTTGTTTTTCATTTACTTTCATCATGTGAATCACAGAACATTAAAGATAATCCCGAATTGAGTTCTTACACCATTGAGTTCCTTATACAAATCAACAATCCTCTCGAATATATCAATTTATCTAGTCTTAAATCGATTAATTTAGAATCTCTCCTCAATTAATTACAATCTAAGACCGCATTAAGATCAAGAACTCATCGAAGACAGAGGGGAACGGGAGATCCTTGTAATCTATCTCTAGAATCACAATCAAATCCCTTCAAATTGCATAGATCTATCCATGAAAGCGATTTCTCAATCAACTAAAATGGAAATCAGATGTAACTTGTAATCCGGATTTACAAATCTAGGAAACGATGAGGAACATGCAATTTGAACATAAGAACATCGATTAGGATTCATTAAAATCGGATCTCAACACATGATGAAAATAAAATCCAAAAAAAATCTAGATCTCGATTTACTCCTCCATCAAGATAATAAGAAACAAGTTAAAATTTAATGGAAAGAGATGAATTCATGAATACAACCCTGTCAAATGGATCTCAAATGTGATGAAAAGTGGATCTCCAATCCGGATTTGATCTTGATTTGAGTTCTTCAATGTCTTGCTCCAAGCTCACAATCTCTCTAAGACTTAGGAAAATTCTAGGAAAAACTACGTAGGTTAAATTCAGAATATGGGTCCCTCTTTTCTCTCTGAAAAAGGACTATTTAAAGGCCTCCCAAAAATCCCCAAAATAAGAAATATCAGCCAAAGACGCGCTTGTCCCAACAGCCTTCGAAACAGGGGGTAGCACGGGGTGTTGTGTTTGCTGAAGGTAAAAAACTGGGCTACAGCACCCTCCACAACAGGGTGTTGCCAGGGGTGTAGCGCTTACTGAAGGTAAAAACTGGCTACAACACCCTCCACAACAGGGTGTTGCCAGGGGTGTAGCGCCTACTGACTTTCTTCCAAACTTCCGGGTGCAAACACCCTCCACAACAGGTGTAGCGCGGGGTGTAGCGCCTGCTGACCTTCTCAAAACATCACTGTTCAACTCCATTCTTGTCATTTGTTTTGTTTCTTCGTGAAGGATCAAATATGCCTGAAATTAACAAATTGAACCATTAAGAGACATTTCTAGATGATTTTTGCTTAGAGTATAAACCAATTGAGTCAAAATCATCTTAGAAATAAGGTGTTTATGTCAATTATCACGGGGCAGATCGTTATAGGGTACCCAAACCGCTAAAAACCCTATGGGGTTTCAATGTGGTTTTGGGATTAAAGAAAAAACCCAAGAAGTTATCGAGTCAGGTTTTAGGTTTATATGTAACCCGTTGGCAAAATCCGATCATGCATAAATTTAAAATATAAAAAAATTAAAAATATTAAGTTATTAAGGCAATGATTCCATTCATATTCTATGTATGTGAAAGTAAGTAGAAATGAAGTGTTTGCATCATTTTAATATAATATTATTGTCTAAAATTCATTCTTTCATATAAGTGTTTGTATCATTAATAACTTTTAAAAAATCGTTCTTTTGTTAATTTTTTTGAAAAAAAAAAAGTTAAAAATCTTAGAATCGGATCGGGTCAGGTTGAGTTTTGGGTTCCTTAAAAACCTATTGGTCAGGATTTGGGAATAATTAAAAAACCCGATAGGGTTTTTCTCAGATTTTGAGACACACATTAAGAAATGGGTCGGGTTCGAATTTCAAAAGACTCGTCTAAAAACCCGCTTTGATTGCATCCCTAGAGAAGAGCAAAAGGAGATATAATCACTATTATAAAAGTTCAAAAATCTGTTCACATTAAGACATATATCTACAATTATTTTTAGAAAAGTTGAATTACACATAAGGTCCCAACGTTTAGGAGTAAGTTTATTTAAAACTTCAATTTTTTCGAGTGGTTAAAAAAAGGTCCAAATGTTCAAACAAATGAGTCAATTCGGGTCCTCAAGGACGCATGTCAATAGGAGAGAATATTTGATTAAAACTTAGAAGATTTTTTCTTATTGATATGTGTCTTTAGATACTCAAATTGATCCCCTTCAAACTTTGAGATATTAAATA
Organism: Combretum micranthum; assembly: GCA_024138025.1. Lineage (NCBI taxonomy): Eukaryota > Viridiplantae > Streptophyta > Magnoliopsida > Myrtales > Combretaceae > Combretum > Combretum micranthum. The sequence continues at coordinate 1,007,359 of JAMXBD010000392.1, read as the reverse complement.
AACTTATTCTCAAATATTGAAACTTTTTTGTTTTAACCAGTCAAAATGTTAGAACCTTAAATGAATTTACCGAAAAGTTGGGACTAATTTACCCTTTTTAGAAATTATATAGAACTTTATAAACCCTAAGGATCCCTTTACCTTTCAGGTCGTGGTTCGTATATCTATGCATGCCAATGCCATGCTAGTGTGGACATTTTAATTACACCCAATGTGCTTTTCTCTTTTGGGTCAAGGAAAGTACAAAAAAGTAAAGGGTGAAAAAAGGTAAAGTTGGACTTGGACCGCCTACGCTACGCCTACGTAGCAAGAGCTCAAGGTGTTGGTCGTTATTGTAGCCGGTTGGCGTCCTTGGGATGTAGTGAAATTTGAATCTATGTACAAGTGTTTTCTTTTTGGAATAAGTACCGTTTGTACATAGAACCGTCCTCGTCAACAACCATGCAAAAGCAACGTTGCATGTAGAGACAAGAGAAGAACACAAAATGCCGTATTATGAGTCATGTGTCCCCAAAGTCTTGTAGCTCATACTAATTGACGTTTCATGGACTCCTTGTGGTCCAACTTATGAAATGCGGTCCTAAAGAGTGGCTCCTACTTTGTGAGTGGTATGACATTTTATATCAATTTTTTATTACTTAGAATCTATTTTGTGTTATGACTATGATTTGTTTGCTTTGGCAAGGTTTTTCGTGGATTCAAGTCAATGAGAAAATGGATTCAGACCAAAGAATTTAGAAAATGAGAATAATTAGGATGAGACAATAATGAACTCATTAGTGCTTCTAGGTATAAACTAAGGGGGAAAAAAACCCAAGATATTAGTGTCTAACATAAGGTGAAAGAAAAATGTTCAATAGATGATTATAATTAGACACCACCTGTATGTACACGTGATGGATAACTACTACCAATGAAATTTTAACACATGAATAAAGTAGAGCAAGGTTTTTTAAAAAATTACCATCATATAGTCATCTGTTCAAATATTATTCATAGATGTACACCATATAAATATTCCACATGTGTGTGTAATATCCATCAAAGTCTTTTTGGAGGTGAACACATTTACTAGACATCCAATTTACGTATGTTGGGGAATAACGAAGAAAAAATAATATTTTAAAAAAAAACTATAAAATACTGTCGTATTAGAAATAGTCTTGAAAATAAGTAAGTTAACTATTTCTTTAAAATAAGAATTTGACTTATGATGAACTCATATTTATAACAATAGAGTTCATGTATTAAATTATCATTTTAGGAGATGAGTTTAACATAGCTCTAATGAATTCGTATCTCAAAAAGATATGTTCAATAAAATAAAAGTTATCTATTTAAGTGATAGATTTAACTTGTTTTTGAGTTTTTTTTTTTTATTATTATTATCTTGTGGCATTTCCTTAATGTTTTTATGAAAAAAATTTTTTTCCCTTAACCCGTGTTGTGTCGCGTCTGGCATTTTGCCAGTATAAATTGTAAAATTTTCCAATAAAATTCAAGGGAATCTGTCTTCCCTTTTAGAGTCATGTAAACAAAAGCCCATTTTAAATAAAGAAATATAATGCAAGCTCCCACTCTTTCTTTTCTAGTCTTCTCTTGTCCTTAACCACGATCCTTTATTCCGTCGATTTGCCACCGCTATTAAATACCATATATGATGTGTCGCTACTAAATCAATTTATGATGGGCTTGGAATATTGTTTAAGAGAATCTACAAAATAGAAATTTCGTTAATGGCACGCTAGATGTATGCTCGGCGCAATAATTCCGGTACCTAAATTAGTATTTACCATAAAAGCTCGTAGAATAAATTAGAAAAGATGATTTATGCGACGTTTCCTTAATCAAGGGTGATCCAATCATATTTATAAGAGACTGACTGACCTGACGGTTATGTGAGTTTTGGATGAGTAGGCAGTTGGCTTAGCAATTGTGTTCGTCATAGGTGAGTAGGTAGGCCTGGCGGTTATACTCATAGTAGGCGAGTAGGTGATTGTGTGGTATTATGATACCACATTATATGAGTTGGTCCTGATCGAGTCGTGGTGTATCAAAGAGGAAGTGTCTCGAAAACACTTAGTGTCGCGCTTGCATCGGTGAAAAGAAAAGTTCACCAAGGAGAGGTGTATCAAAGCGGAAGTGTCTCCAAAACACTTAGGTGTCGCACTTGCATCGGTAAAAAGGAAAGTTTACCAAGAGAGAGCATAAGGCAGTATCTTTTCGCCCGATCCCGTGAGATGAAAGGCTCGTCATGAATAGATCCAACATCAGGATCAGACCATTAACAGGATGACATATCAATATTGTGTTTTAATGTGTATTTATAATTTTTCTACGCATTGAAAAACCATTTCCATTATGAGTTTTGTAGCGTTCGTTATTTGAATTGCAACATTTATACTAATTTTAGTATATTTCAAGTGAGCATTTTTATTGATCTTATCACATATATAGTATTCTATTTTCATGATAATTGTAAGATCATATGTCCTAACAGTGTCTTATAAATAGAATACGTATAATTTATTAAGATAGAAGTACCTACCATGATAAGAGATAAATAACCAGTATGGCCATCGGTTAAAAACAAACAAAAAAAAAAAAAAAAAGAGGGAAAATGAAAAAGTAAAGGTCAGCTTTATGAAGCTTATCAGATCTTGATAAATTACTTTCGTAATTCAACTTTAAACGATAATGCTCTTCCAGCCAAAAATAAAAATAAATAAAAGCAAAAAGGGCAAAAAGGAAAAGAAAAACAGGAATAATGTTGTTTGTCTTTTAGTTATGTAATATATATTTGGCATATTTTGATATACTTTGCTACCGACATTTTTTTGCTTTTTTTTAAAGCTAATTTATGTGGTTTCTTATTATATTCTGCTTTTTTAACCTGAAATCGGCAAGAATGCTATGTTGTAATTTTATCCAAGCCCAATGTAGCATATCCTATAATTTTCTACGCATATCAAAATTTCCTTTTTATAATCACTCACATTGTTTTGTATCCTAATTATCTTAGTTAAACCCGTGATTCAAATGTATGATATTATGGATTTATGATTTTATATATTTTTTATTAATTAAAGTGGATGTAAAATTTTGTTTAAGTATAAAGTTTATGTAGAATTATAAATTTAAGTATATGATTTTATATGTTTACTGGTTTCACACGATTTATATGATTATGTCTATTCTATACATTTCAATAAATAGTAAAATCATAATTTTGAAAACTATGTCTCTATAATCTAAAAATTACATATATTTAATTTCATTGAAAGCCCTATTATATAACTCTTATATACATTATATGTATAGGTCGCATGATTCTTATAAAATTCTTACCCTTTTATAATAACTTTTCCTTAAAGAAAATTAAAGGATACATATATGAAAAGTAACATAGATGAATCTATTCAATATGAAATATATTATATTATATAATTTGAGTAATCATAGTATGCTCATAGTTGTTGCATAAAAATAAAATATGAAAAAGCCATTTATAAGGTATGTAAGTTTCATAATAAAAATTTATAGTATTAACTCCTCCTTAATTAAAGATTTAAAAAAAATTATGTGGGGTATACAAAAATTATTTGGAATGAAATAAATTGGAATGAGAGTCTCAACGTTGGAATTAGAGTTGGGCATACGAGCCTGGCGGGCCGGCCCACTTCGGCCCGCGAGCTAAACGGGCCAGAAAATTTTGGCTCGTTTTAAAAACGGGCCAAAATCACTTGGCCCGGGCCCAGCCCGCATTTAGCCCGCGGGCTAACGGGCTGGCCTGTTTAGCCCTCATTTTATGTCCCCTTTTTTTTTTTTTTAATTTCTGAAGTTGTTAGTGCGAGACTAAGTTATTGAATTAGGTCAAATTGACCCTAAAAAACTTGACTTAAAGATAAATTGGGTCAATATAGACATAGGGGTTTAGCTTTAGGGTTTCTGACTAAACATTAAAATTTTTTTATTTTTTTTTTAAATTTAACTCTTGCCCGCGGGCCAGCCCGCTTTTGGCCCGCGGCTAACGGGCCGGGTAAATTTTGGCCCGTTTTTAAAGGGCCAAATTTTTTTGGCCGCAACCCGCTTTTTTTAAGTGGGTCAACGGGCCGGCCCGGGTTTTGGCCCATATGCCCAGCTCTAGTTGGAATTGTTGATTCCCTCGAATCACTATTCCAACATTTAAAAATGCGTTCAAACATAAAAATAAAAATAAAATAAAAAATGTGATTTTAACTTTTAAAAGTAAATTCAAATGTGAAATTAGAATGAGACTTGAAGTTACGATTCTATTTCGAATTCTTTTCCATTGACTTTTGATTATTTGGTATGAAAGCCACATAAAATATTTCGAAGTCATAACATTAACACATAAAGCAAATCTTAACAGTCGTATTTTTATGCTTAATTTTACATATATCATATGATTTAACATTGTAATTTTTTTAAAAGCAAATCCACATAAAAAAAATTATTTCAAACATAATTTGATGTTCTCAATACCGTTATGATTTAGTGATATCACACTTGGTCTTTCTAGTGGCATCGCACTTGATCTTTCAAGTAAGAGAAGGGAGATTTAAATCCCTCCCCCCCAATGAAAAAAAAAAAAAGAAAGAAAAAACTAATCTAACATCGAATATGCATAGCCTTTACGAAGAATGATTCTCGTATTAAAAAAAAAAAGCTCTATTATTGCTTTAATTAGGGGAATGATTTGATTTTTTATACTCCTATTTATGAAATTCAAGCTTTATTTTGAATATAGTAAAAATCACTAAATTATGATGATATATTATAATTTAAAACATTGAGACTTATTCTAATATATATAGAAATACATGAATTTCATTGCGTACAATAAACTCAATAAGTGTTTTGCCAAAATATTTTACAGGTTTAAATATATATGTGTGTATGTATTGCAAAAAATAAAGATACAAAAAAGGAAACAAATCATTGTGAGCCCCAAAATTCAATTCCTTCCTTTTAATTAATTAATATCACACCACCAGTGACAAAATCATTACTCAATTACAAGCCAGTAGTTAAAACTTCTCTCTCTCTCTCTCTATCTTCCCCAATTCACGCTTCTCATCGCCGGCAAAATCAACCTTCCAAACACTCCACGCGTCATTATTTGGTTTTTCACCTTCCGCTCCTGGGCCCTACTTACACGCAATTCTAATTTCGTAGTTGAACTGATTAGTTCTCCCACTACAAGAACCCACTTTGACTTCTCTCTCTCTCTGTCTCTCCCTCTAATTCCTCTGTCGACGCCAATAATTAATAATTGGCGATTTTTCCTTCTTTAATTTATAATAAAACCCTAATTAATTTTTTCCCTCTACGTATAAGTTATCTATATATATATTTTGGAATTTCATTCTTAAAAGTTACTGTCGCACGCATTTATGACCCCGGATCTTTTTTGTGATTCGTGATAAAATTGGTAATTTTGTTTGTTTACATTAATCAAGGTTCTTTCTTCTTCTTCTTCTCTTTTTTTTTATTAATTTTGAGCTAGGTTTTTAGATTTTGTCCGATTAGGGTTTCTGAAGAGAATGTGGAGTTTGAATTTTGATTTTTTGTTGACTCATGGATTTGTTTGTGTAGTGTGATCGGAACGTCTCTGCGCGTTGAATTCTGGAGATGTCTGGTCCACTGGATCGGTTGCTCGACCATGTGAGAGAACCTTCCTTTTTCTTCTTCTTCTTCTTCTTTTTTTTTTTTCAATTTATTTATTTTTGGGTTTTCTGTGTTGTGAATTTGATACCAAGGTTTGACTGTTTGCTTGATGTTCTTGATTGCTTATAGGACGATAATGATGAAAGCTCTTATCTTTTCTTTTCTTTCTTGTTTTTTCTTATTTGATTTTTCCTTTTGGATGGTTCTGGAAAGCTGTTCCTGATGCATGGAGTACGTGAAAAGAGTTGATTTTGTGTGTTATTGTGACCTTTTTTTTAGCCTTTAAGGTTTAATGTTAGCTTGATGTTTGATCTATGGTGCTTTAGCTTAATTGTGATTTTTAGGGTTTCACTGTTTGCCTGATATTCTCCTCCACCCCCAACACACACACACGCCTGATATTCAATAATTGCTGGATACTGTCGATTTGTAAAGAGTAGGTAGAGAAAGGATGGACTGCTTGTTCTGGACTGATATCAGCTATGTTGAATTATCCATATTGAGGTTGTCTCATCCAATCACAATCAGAGAGCCTCCTTTGGTTGAATAGTTTTAAGATATTTTCTGAATATATTTGATCTGTTTTAATTTTTATACATGATGATGGATGCGTTCTTGTTAATCTTGAATTTTGTGCATATGATTTATTTATTTTTTCCATTGGGGTAAATTGATGCGCTTATCTCAATGGGCTATACAAGAGTACTTACTCTGGTTTGGACATAATAGATTTTGTTCTCATAGTTGAGTTTTTAGAAATGGTATATAACATGGTTTTGGTAGCCTTTATATCTTCTCTTTTCTTTTATTACTTAAGGATGGTGCTGTTGGCTGAGGAGATTACTTGACCTAGGGAAGAGGAGATGCCTGCTTTTGAGGACACTCTTGTTAGTGTCTGTGTCTCTAACAGGATTATGCATGCAAACCTCTGTTTCTTAAACTTGGCATGAGTAATAAATAATGTTAAATAAGTGCTCCTTGATTTTCTAAATAAAAATAGTGCGGGCATTGTTGGTATATTGACTGTATCTGAAGATAGGTTTAAGTTTGACTTCAACGGAAATAAAGTATGGCTATTATCATTGTGGTGTCTTCACTTGCAAAAATCTTTGGTCTGCCTTATGTTTTGTGGTATGCTACTTCATGTCATTTTGGTGGAACTATCATATACATGACTAAATCATATATAGGTGTAAATGTGAATGCTAAATGATAGTTTGGATGGCAATTTGCATTTTGGGAATAAGGTATCTTAGTCAAATCCGTACTTATAATATTGCCTTAATGTGGTAATTGCTTGATGCATTTTCTCCGAGGATACTGTTGGGTAGACATTTTTGAGAATTTGTTATACTATTATAATCATTTTGTTCCATCTTGCTGTGTCAGAGCTTTGAAGTTTAATTTAATCTTAATTGGTGCTTGTTTCACTTCAGGCTTTGAAGGGTTCTCTGGTAGTGATGAGAGAAGAGAAAGGAAGTCTGATTTTGAATGCTCTGAAGATGAAAGGAGAACTAGAATTGGCTCTTTAAAGAAGAAAGCAATAAATGCATCTACAAAGTTTAGACATTCACTCAAGAAAAAACGAAGTAGTAGAAAAACTGATGGTCGAGTTAGCTCTGTTTCTATTGAGGATATTCGGGATGTTGGGGAGCTACAGGCTGTAGATGCATTTAGACAGGCATTAATTTTGGATGAATTGCTGCCAGAGAAGCATGACGATTACCACATGATGTTGAGGTTTGTGATAGTTGTCTGTAATATGCTAATGTCCAGGTATGCATCAGGGTATAGCCTCTCTTGTCTCTGTGATGGGTTTTGTGTTGTCACCCAGTCATGAGCTATATAAGGAAAACTCATGGATCGTTCACTGTAGTTATATTCTTTTCTTCTCAGGGGCTTTTGCATGGAAAATTGTTTTGAGAATTTGAGAAAATCTTGAAAGAAGATTCATTGTAAAGATAAGAAGAATTAGAACTAGCTTCTCCTGAATAGTTCTTATTTTCAGCTTTTTTTGGTTTACTGGACAAACTTTTCTAATGAATAGCAGTAACTTTTGGAAGCCAGCAAAACCTTTGTTGTTCAGGATTAAACAATTGTCAATGATGATTTAAAAATTTGCATAATAGTTTTTTTTTTTTTTTTTAATCGTAGGATTGTACTTTCTTTGATGCTACTTTTAAATTGACAAATATCAGTTTGAAAATGATATCAAAATGATCCAGAAATGATGAAACAAATAGAGTCAATACTAAACCAATACCGATATGATACAGATAAGTTACAAGTTCTAATTTGATACTGATACAGATACCGATAAAAATCTGAGAATCCAAGTAGGCCCGTAATGTGCTTTGACTGTCCTTGATTATCAAGCCTGTGAACTACACAGAAATATCCTTAGTTGTGACATTTATGTTATCATTTTCTTTGTAACATATTACTTATAGCACCAAGTATATGGAATATATTCCTATTTCCTCACTCTTAAATCTTGTTATCTTAGAAGTGCACATGGTAAATTAAGATGTGTTCTAGGCTGGCCCATGTACTTCTTGTTATGTGGTTCATTATTTGTTTTAAATTAACCTCCTGTGCTGTTTTGTTGCTGGAATAACTTTGTTTCTTAAATTTGCACTATCAAATGTTCTGGAGCTCTTTTAACCCCCCTGTCCTCCAAAAAAAAAAATAAATAAAAATAAAAAAAAAGAGGAGGTAATTGCCACATTTGGTACCCAAACTTTGCCTATTATTCTCAATTACTATCTGGAATTTTCTTTTTTTGGCTATGTTTACCATCTGGAATTTAAAAGTATTAATTTGATATATAAATTTTTCCTGTTTCTATAGTTAATTAGTTAAACTTTATCAAATTTTATAATCAACTACTTGAATTTTACTAACTTATGCTATTAACTACTTCATGCAGGTATTATAAATGATCTTAAAAAGTTTTTAAAGGTAGTTTATCGTATAATTAGGGAAAGTTCAGGTATCAAATGTGATTTTATCCAATGAAAAGAAAAAAAATTTCTGGAGCTCACTTTCCTTTGAGTTTGATTTGGACAGAGGATTGTAGAAATTTTTTCCTCCCCCATAATTATAATATATCAGTTAGCTTATGGTTTGTTCTAGGGTATTTCGGCATAGCTTGCTAAACCTTCTTCTTCTTCTATTTTCTTTTAAATTGGCTTTTCTTAGTTAAACCATGTTTTATTTGAGAATGACTCATCCGGAACTTGTTTATTGAAGTGTTATACTTTGCTTTTTTTCCTCCCATTATGAAACGATGCTTACTTGAATCCTCTTTCAAGTGCATTAAATCATTTTGCTTCCATTCTATGTGCTGAGACAATATATTGGATGCTTGCTTCACATGCAGATTCTTGAAAGCTAGAAAGTTTGATATTGAAAAAGCAAAGCACATGTGGGCCGACATGCTTCAATGGAGAAAAGAATTTGGTGTTGATACAATTATGGAGGTAATAATGGTCTTTTGTGAGCACCATAAGTGCCTTCTGGTCATGATTGGCTTATCGATTTCTATTTCAGGATTTTGAATTCAAAGAGCTAAATGAAGTTTTGAAGTACTATCCTCATGGTTATCATGGTGTGGATAAAGAGGGAAGACCAGTTTACATTGAAAGACTAGGAAAAGTGGACCCTGCAAAGCTTATGCAAGTCACAACCATGGACAGATATGTTAGATATCATGTACAGGAATTTGAGAAATGCTTTTCCTTTAAGTTCCCAGCCTGTACAATCGCTGCAAAGAGACACATAGACTCAAGCATAACCATCTTAGATGTTCAGGGCGTGGTAAGTGACTAGTCTGGCAAGTTAGTATCGTTTTATTCCTTATATTTCTTTTCTTTTTTTTTTTTAAATTTTATTTTGTGCTTGCAGATCTTTTTATTTTACACCTGCTGTTTTTGTCTAGGGATTCAAGAACTTTACAAAAAATGCACGTGACCTCATTTTGCGACTGCAAAAGATTGATAGTGATAATTATCCTGAGGTGTTAATCTTTTTCTGTTTTTCACCTTAAAATTATTCTTGTGATAAAAGACAGAAGACAAATTGTATGTGTCATTACTTATTGTTTGACATTTTTTGCCAATCCATGATGCAGACCTCTGCCAGATGTTTATCATCAATGCTGGTTCTGGATTTAAGCTTCTGTGGAACACTGTGAAACAATTTTTAGATCCAAAAACTACCTCCAAAATTCATGTATGTCAGTGCCTTTGTCTTTAATGTTCACTGGACTATTGATATGTTTTTACATTGAAATCTTTGTTTGCAATTCCGTTAGGTTCTTGGAAACAAGTACCAGAACAAGTTGCTGGAGATAATTGATGCCTCGTAAGTACTTCAACTCATGTAAATATAAATGTATTCCTATTTATGCATTTTCCTGTCTCCTGCTATTTTACTGTTTTTCTTATTACTACGCTGTGTTTCTTTTGGGCAGAGAGTTGCCAGAATTTTTGGGTGGTACCTGCACTTGTGCTGACCAGGGAGGTTGCCTTCGATCAGACAAGGGACCATGGAAAAATCCAGAAATTTTGAAGGTATATTATTTAGATTTCTTACGTGGTAAACTTTTCTGTAGCATGGACTTACGATACTAACTTGAGGCACATTTGACATTGTCTACTTTTTGCAGGTCGTTCAAAGTGGTGAGTTACGGCGTCCTAGACAGGTTGTTAAAGTCTTGAATAGTGAAGGCAAGGTGATTGCTTATGCTAAGCCGCGATACCCAACGGTAAAGACTTGCCAATGACCTTTATTCGTTCTAACCAGTGTTAGGTTGAAATCATTACTATACCTTGCCACGTAGACTAATGTCAACACAGTATCATGTTTTCTGCATATATTGTGGTGGGTGGGTGTTTTTGGTGGGTTGAGATGTGTGTGTGAGAGAGAGAGCATGCAAGGGATAGGGTTTCCAAGAAGGAAGTGTTATAAACTTTAATGAGCATTCTTTCATGATCTACATATAAGACAGTATGGCATCTAGATATATATGGATTTACATAGGTTTTTTTTATTTTTCTATTTTAATGATGGATCAGGTAAAAGGGAGTGATACATCAACAGCTGAATCAGGATCTGAGGCAGAAGAAATTTCTTCACCAAAAGCAATGAAGAGTTATTCACACCTTCGGCTGACACCAGTTCGAGAAGAAGTAAGATATGGCTGCTTTATATTGGAATAAGATGACTAAATATTTAGTTGATTTTTTGGCTTGTTATAACTCTTTCTTTATTTTGGGGTAGAAGCTGCTAAATTACTTGAATGAGAACTACTCTGCACTTTTTTTTTTTTTCCCTGTTCTTGGTTTCTTTTTTATACTTGCTCTTTCTTTTGATCTAATCATCAAAATTAAATATTTGGTTTAATTTATTGAGAACTGATATTAATGTAGCTTATAAACTCCTTTTAAGTCTCTTGAAATCTGTTTTCCACAAAGTCTTCATCAGTTTTCTCTCTTTCTCCCCCCCTTCTCTCTTCACCCTCCCTTTTTCTGAATGTTTTTCTTTCTATCCCTTTGACTCATGCCTTCTAACTTTAGGCTAAGACTGTTGGTAAAACAAGCTATGCTGGTTCCTTCTTGGGTATGATGAGTATGTTCCAATGGTTGATAAAGCAGTTGATGCTGGTTGGAAAAAGCAATCATCCCTGCAGAGGCCTCTTGCTTCTAAAGGTTAGCTTTTCTGCTACAGGGTTCACCGTTAATGCATGACATCTTGTGCTCAATATGCATACTACAGAAGTGTTTACTAGCTTTGATTGCCATATATTTCTGTGCCTTTCTTTGTCATTTTTATGTTCAGAATACTTATATACATCTAATTTTTTATGGTGCAGGATTGGTGACCCAGTCTTGCGCTCCAAAGACAGCTGAGGGCCTTTGTGCCAGAATTTTGCTTCCTTTGATGACTTTTTTCATGGCCCTTTTTACCCTCTTCCGCACATTGACATTTCGTGTAACTAAGAAGCTTCCTTCCACATCTCCTGTTGTGGAGCAAAATACTTCAGAAGTTGTTGATGATACCCAGAAGGAGGAGTTTCGTCCTCCATCACCAATTCCTTCATTTACAGAAGCAGATCTCCTATCCTCTGTACTTAAAAGGCTGGGTGAGCTTGAGGAAAAGGTTGGTACACTTCAGCAAAAGCCATCTGAGATGCCCTATGAGAAAGAGGAATTGCTTAATGCTGCTGTTTGTCGAGTTGATGCCCTAGAAGCAGAGCTAATCACTACTAAGAAGGTACTGGTATCATGTTTTCTCCTTTCAAATTGACTTTTCTCTTTCCTGTACTAATGTGAAGGAGGAGATTTTATTGTATTACCAAAAAAAAATAAGTGAATTATATTCGAATTCCTATAATGAGCATCTTACAAATTCAAATCTCTAATTGGAATGCAGCCTTGAAACTCTATTCCTTCATGAGATTTATCCTTTGCTGATGTTTTAGTCGCTATTTGAGTATCTAAGTGAAACATGTAGTGTGAACCAAAGAACCAGCTTATATAGAATTTTGTGGCATGGGGCTTGTCATCACACAGGGCTGTTGCTTATGGTTCAAAGTCTTTGGGAACTTTTCGTTTGTCTAACATGCGTTCTGTTCTGGCTTCAAAATTAGCAAATGTCCCTCAATATTGCTGTTTTTTCATTTTAGATGTCGTTTTGGGTTGGGCAATTGGTGTCATCATATTATAATGGGGTTTCATTTAGTTTCAAATTCTGATCAGCTTTAGTATTATGTAAATCAGTTAATCATGTTAACAATTAAATATTTTATTTTTTATAACTTTATATCAATTTATAGCATATTCATCTAAGACATGTCATGCTTTGAGCAGTTATGGCACTTGCCTCTTTAATCGTGTTTCAAATTGGTTCAAACTTCACTATTCATTGGATCACTTGGTTTGACAAACAAATGATAATTTCCTTTATTTCTTTCCCAATCCCCCCTCCCTCTCCTTCCATTTATCTCTGTTGGTGGCTACATTTGATGGTTTGAGTGTGAAGCATTTTTTAACTAGTCTCACCTAAATATGCCATCTATTGAATTTTGTATGTTCTTTTATTGGCAGGCTTTGCATGACGCTTTGATGATGCAAGAAGAATTGCTTGCGTACATTGATAGGCAAGAAGACGCAAAGCTACGGGTAGGTTATACGTGCCGATTTAGGGCACAGTAGAAGCGGTGCATTGCTGGAACTGTCTTCTACCTGGTACCATTACTTAACACATATATGTCAATACTAATGTTATTTGTTTGCTTGTTCATCAGAAGAAAAGGTTTTGCTGGTGATTTGCTGGGGGAAGATGGGGATATGTTTTGAAAGAAGAGGTCGATCACTGCCTGCTTATGCCTTTCGTGGTGCTTCATATATCCATACAGACTGGTGTTTATTTGTGAATACACTACTTTAAGCGTTAAATGTCTTATATCCTAAGAGAATACGGACCTCATCAGTATGTAAAAGAGAGTTATGTGCAGAATGTGTGTGCAATTGTTGATTTCTGCACTCCCGTGTCATTACGTTTTGGTACAATGTTTCTAATGAGTAAAAGTTACAGACCTTTTATTTTATTTTATTGTAATATCTTTGGTGTGCATCTTTGTTATGTATTTGGAAGACATGAGGAAGTCCAAAATAGAGTAGGGATGACAGCTTTTTTTTTGTTTTTTTTGCTGCTTTTATTTAAACCAGGCGTTTAATTCTACCTATTTGTTTATTTTATTTATTTTTTATTTTTGACTTCTTAATTCCTAATGTAATCTAATTAAACTCGACTACATTGGGAAGGCATAATAGCTTAATTAGATTTTAAATTTTCCGCAGGGCAAGGTCGATTTTATGAGCTGCACCTTTGGTTATTCTTAAAAGAGTTAAAATAAACTTTAGATAAATAACAATAACAACATTTGATTTCTATCTTGTAGGATCGACGATCCATATTTATTATTACCACATAAAATGTTTTGCTTCTCTTCGCATCCTAATTTTGGTCATTTCTAGAGAATCAACGTTTAGTAGGCATCTATAGCTGTTCATGGCCAAAGTCTGTCTTAATTATGTTTCCCTGTGTCAACCAAATTGTACGAGAATAATCAATGGACGCTTTTGTCTTATTATCTCAAGAGGAACAAGGTGTCCCATTTATTCATATATGAGTTCACAGTTGCATCATAATCTTAATAGGGGTAAATGGTTATTGATAAGGGTGATAAGCACAGAGACAATTTAATTAACGATGTCCATTTGCACATTCATATCACAAAGTCGTAGGCATGTCTCAAGTTGCGAGAAAAAAAGCATAGAAAATTGCATGTTTCAACTTTCTGCTCATAATTGCTGTTGCATTTATCCGTTTTTCATGATAACCAGGAAATACCTCGAATGAATCGCGAAGACGTTGTTGAAATGGGCAACACACATAAATTCCACCATCAAAGAAGCGCTTATAGTACACTAAAGTTAGTGGGAGCATACCATTTACAACCATTAAAGCAAAACTTCGGATTGATACCACAGGATGGTGCACCTGCTGTCTTAAACTAACGAAAGGGGTTCAGAAAATACTTTAATTTGTCTTTCATATTTATTCTTAGTTCATTAGTTTTGAACATATTCAACACAAGCAACACAGGTGCACGGAGGGCAGACTTATCATATACACAAAGTATTGTAGGGGAAAACATACTGACTGTCAAAAGTTGAATATTACTTTTATATGGAGGAGATCCGAACATCACCATTCTTTGACCAGTTTTGGTATAATCCTTGAGTAACCACTTGGGAGTAACAAGAATTAGATCATGCCAGCTCACCAACAGAAGAGTTTCTGCATTTACCAAAACTGATATTGAAAACACTTAAGTACTGAAACATGAAAAATGTAAATGAAGAACGGTTTGAGCATTGCAGAGCAGGTTGTCTTACCAGCTTCTTCTTCTTCTTCTTTTTCTCAATGTAAGCTAGGAGTTCTTGCTGTTGAGCAATGGAATCCTCCAGGGCCTGTGTTTGCAAAGTTGTTAAATTTCTGAAAGGTTGTTACACAGAATTTAAGCAAGATTGATGGAGTGTGGAGTTGCTTTTGTCATCAATGTGATTGTAAGGTGCCTATTAAGCTCAAATGTAAGTTCTACCAAAAACTATAAGACTGAAAATGACTTTCTGGGTTGGAGTGCTGAGCAGCGAATTATGGACCTATGGAGAAGATGAGAATAGCAGAGATGGGAGTGCTAAGATGTATGTATGATCGCACATTAACAGATAAGAAAAGAAATGAACGTATTAGAGAGAAAGTTGCAACAATATCTATCGATGAGAAAATGGCAAAGCACGATTGAGATGGTTTGCACATGTACAAAGGCATGATTTAGAGACACGGGTTAGGAGTGATGATAGTTTGGAGGTGACCAACATGAAATAAACGGAGAGGAGGCCTAAATGACATAGAAAGAAGTAATAAAAATTTATATGATAATTTTAGATATTGATGAAAATATAGTCTATCAATAGTAGAACAGGATTCATATAGTTTGAATCATATAGTAGGAATAAGTTTTGACTAGTGTTTTATTTGTACGCATACATTTCACTATGTGAAAATCATTTCGATGGTATTATGAAATTCTTTTACACCATTTTGCGTTTTCTTAGGAAACATCATCTCGTAAATTGTTTAGGAGCAACATAAGGGAACCATAAGAGGATGCTATCAGGGTAATCCGAACTGTGGTGTATATGTACCTTTCTAGCAGAAGCCAGCTCCATTTCAAGGGCATCAACACGAGTAAGAGCAGCATTAAGCATTTCCTCCTTTTCAGGTGGCATAGCTACTGGTTTGCTCATGACAGCAACCTTCTCTTCCAGCTCAGCCATGCGTTTCATCATGGTCATGTAATCAGCATTGGCAATGGATGGCGCAGATAAATCCTGACTTTTTTTCTGTATCTACACAGTAAACAGGACTAGAGTAGAGATTGCCCTCAGTGAGCTTCTTTGGCACATTGCGACTCAATCTAACCATGGTGACAACACCTGTGACGACAGCCAAAATGCCATTGACAAGCGAAGTGCTGAAGCCATCAGGGCCCTTGCAAGCGTTTTGCATAGCGTAACATTCTGCAAAGGTAGAAGTAAATATTAAACCTGCAAGCTATTTATATTCGTAAACTAATGATACAAAGTAAATGTACCTAATTTAATGACATTTGACACTTAAATTGTTTATCGTGACAGCTGAACAGTTCACAGAAAATAATGTAATAAAGTCCAACTGGTTATAGGTTTAGAATGGTTTCAACACTTCAGGTAGCATTTATCATGACGGCTGACCACAACACAAGGAGTACAATGTGGCACAACCCTCTGGCATCACTAGCATTTTACATACTGAAGTACTTTAGACCATACTAAAAATTTTATCCACTCCAGTTGCTGCTAACCAAATACTATCTTAGGAGATAATACAAAACTAGTTTCAGGGAAATGTCAAACTCGGTCTTCTATCGGGCATGGTTCAACTTAGGGTGATCAATGCAGTGAACATATAGCTCCATGATGTAGAATTTTGAACTTCTAGTTTTTAATGTACATGGAAAAGATATAACTACTTCATGGCAGCACACGATGTGTTACCTACCTTTAGCAAGGGCCAATTTGTCTACCGTCTTGGGCCAATTCATATCGACAGTTTTGTCAACCATAGGAACATAGCAGTCGAACTCATATTGTTTGCTGCAAGTCTTGGTAAAGCGTGCCTGTGGAATCCCCACATAATAGAAGGATTAACATTTGCAAAACACGCATTGCATATTAAAAGAAGATTCAAAGTGTAAACAGGACTTAAAATGACCATTAAGCAAAAATAGTTTATTCGTTTTCCTCTGCCAGATGATTTCAAAAGATGGAAAAAGAAACTAGTGATCTCATCTGTACTCTCAAAATGAAATAAATTGGAATTTCGAGTATTCATAGAACTGCCTATTTACAAATGCTTGAAAGAATAGAAACCTCTTCATGAACAGGAGCGAGCTTTGACTGCTCCCTCTGAAACTTCTTGGATGGACATTCCAAATCATTTGTAACAGAGCCGGGATTGAAAGAGTTTTGCTTCTGCAAACATGGCAAGGATGGAAACATAAGAAATGCTACTCAACTTAATGTGCCACAGAAGGATTGATGCTAATACTCAATAGTGTTGTGCAGCGTGGTCATTTACCTTGAAAGATGCATTGTCATCTTCAGAGATGGTCTTCTCTTCACCATCAGGTGAATTCTTCCTTGTGCATTTGCCATAACCTTTTTGAACCATCTGTTAATTGCGACCACATATCCCATAAGTGACAAAACTTAAGGCTAATATTTGGAAAATATATGTCACATGAATCAAAGAAAGAACGATTAAAAACCTTCAAAATCTCTGGATCATTCCAGGGGCCTTTGTCAGATCTCATGCATCCACCTTTATCTGCACAAGTACAGGTACCACCCAAGAATTCTGGCAATTCACTGGTAAAAACCCATAAAGGATGAGGTGCCAGTGATTTTTAAAGTATAGTAGATGGATCTATATCTAGTTATTGAAAGCCATAGGAGGGATGGTAAAGAAATTAAAACATATGTTGATCATATAAGGGTTCAGTTGATGTGAAATTTCTTCCTTACCTTGCATCAATTACTTCAAGCAACTTGCTCTGGTACTTGTTGCCAAGAACCTATTGAAAATATCATACTTTCTTAGACAACCATAATCCAAGATGTAGTGACTATTTAAATGGTGAAAAAACATGTAATTACATGGATTTTTGAAGTTGTCTTTGGATCAAGGAAGGACTTGACGGTGTTCCACAAGAGCCTGAATCCAGATCCCGCATTAATAATAAACATGCGGTTCAGAGTCTACATTGAATAGAACAACCTATTAGTGTCATGTTAGGTGCAACACAATGAGATGCAAGAGGATTAGCTGAAGTTGAAGTAAAAGGTATGGTTAGGTACCTCGGGATAGTTATCACCATCAATCTTTTGAAGGCGGACAATAAGATCCCTTGCAGCCTTGTTGAAATTTTTGAGCCCCTAAAGAATGAATATGTTTAGATAACCAACGTTTCTATAGTTAAAACGAAATGAAAAATGAAGTTACATGAACATGAATTTGAATAAACACTCTACAGAAAGCAGCACATGGCATTACAGATCCATACATAGCATAAATTTCACATATCCTTGCATCAACAGCTCCTCAATCTTGATCGACTCAAGAGTTTCACATGAATAATAGTTAGATGAATTGCAATGGTGTGATAATTTACATTATGGGATGATATTTAGCAAACTTTATGAAGAATTAAAACAAAGGAAATGGTACATACCACTCCTTGGACATCCAAGATGGTTGTGCTCTGGTCAACATGTTTGTTGGCTGCAATTGAACAGGCTGGGAACTTGACCTCAAAGGTTCTCTCAAACTCCGGACATGGTACTTCACATAGCGGTCCATCGTGGTTACTTGCATGAGCTTGTTGGGATCAACTTTGCCTAGTCTCTCAATGTAAACCGGTTTCCATCCTTGTCAACTCCGTGATGTCCTTGTGGATAATATTCAAGGACTTGATCAATTTCCTTGAACTCAAAGTCCTTAACCGAAAAAGGAAAACAAGTTTATGCATTTTTATGGAATTTATGGAAGAGCAAGATGAAGGGTGTTGGAATAACATGAAATTCCCTAGTGAAGTACCTCCATAACTGTGTCAGCACCAAACTCCTTCCTCCACTGAAGCATGTCAGACCACATTGCTTAGTTTTCTCAACATCGAATTTTCTGGCTCTCAAAAACCTGCACCATCATGAAAATATCCATCATTTGTCCATCAATCAATTTAATCAAGCACACTCAAATCGAATACACATTGTCATATTAGTTTGGAGTAAATAGAAAAGTAACCAACCTTAGCATCATATGATGATCATCGTGCTTGGATGGCAACAGCTCTTCCAATATAAGTACTTGGCGGAATGCATCCACTGCTTGCAACTCCTCAGCATCGAGATCATCATCAATCGATACGACTCTGCTACTGCTCCTTCGGCTCCTCCTGGTCAAGGAATGCCTGAACTTGGATGAAGCATTGATTGCTGCCTTCTTCAAGGACCCAAGTTTAGTTTTCCTCTCATCCTCAGGGCTCTCCGAATCTAGTACTGTTATAGAATATTAAAAAGGCTACCAATTAGATGGCATATAATTCCACTTCTCCCTAAAGCTATCTGCTATTTTTTCTCCTACTAAATGTGAGTTTTATAAGATACTGCCAACAAAATTTAACAAAAACGGAAATCATATTTTCCTATACCATGATCAAAACATTATCATGATCTCCCAATAAATCAACAAATGCTACCGTTATCAAAGAGCAACGAAAGCACCTACCCGGCTTAGCAAGAGGTCCAGACATGGTGTCACACATAGCTGAAACTAGCGGATTTTCGCTCAACTTTCGACGGCAAAATGCACAAGAATCAAGCTCTCATAACCGGACACCAAAGGCCACCCCCTTGGTTGATTTTACCTACACCTATTTGCACATGCAATAACATTAGTTAAGAAAATTTTCATTACCTTGGTTAATACACCATGGTCATGTCTCAAAAGAACAACCAAACATCAAATATCAAATGCAACCAAGAAGAAACAACTAAAATATCAAAACATAACCAACCAAACTTGCAAAAACTCATGTTGGATCACTCCATTTGATCAATATCATGAAAAACTTAATCTATAACACGACTATAAGAGCAAAATGAATAAATATAATAACCCCAATGGTTTTTCCTATGATCAGCCAAAACATCATAAGACAATCATGCAAATCCAAAAAGAAAACAGCCAAAAAAAATAAAAAAGGGAATTGGATGACAGCATTTGATCAATTTTTGTTCAAGAACTAAATCAACAACATGATTAAATTTTGAGGAAACATATGGTGCAATTAAATGAAAATTGAGTTTATAGGAACCATATTCATATTACCTTTGGACAAGAATGTAGAGAGTCTAAGAGGAAAAAAGATGAACATACAAGGTTATATATATGTCATCCTTAAATTTAGGGACTAGGTGTATGTACAGGCTCTTATATTATTTTCATCAGAAAATTCAAGAGAGAGAGAGAGAGAAAGGAATGCAAGCCACTATCTAAGTTCAAGGTTTACCAATGGATTTTTCTTTCTCTTCTCTTACCACCCAAATTAAGTACAACAATAAAACCAATTGTTTATTCAACTAATTTTCCACCAAAGAAAAAAAAAATATATAGAAAATAAAATCTTTAATCCATTGCTATCAAATTACATTGCTTTATTTCTGTTAAAAAATCAGTAAATAAATAAATACGATTCATTTCCTGATTTTTTCGATTTCCTATGTTACCCATATATATATATATGTATGCACACACTTTTGGTTAACTTTCCTTACATGGAAGCTTCTTTATGCCTAATCACGTCCAATTTGTGCAAGTTTTCCATTACAAAAAGTACGATCGATAAACTTTCATTACAACGTAATATGTTATATGCTCTAGGTGTAGAAAAAATTTATCTGTCATTTTTTCTTAAAAGAACTGGCATCATCAATATTGCGATTATACTAAAATATTTAATACAGTATGTATTATATTTATTTTAATAATTAGATAAATCAACAGACTGTGGATTGGTAGATCGTAAAAGTTCATGTGAGGTGAAATACAAATCACTATAAATAATATATATACACACACATTTGGCCATCGTATGAAAAAGTATATATAATATAGATGTTTGTAACGTGTGGAACTTTCGGGTTGAAGTAGGTATTTCAAGACTGCAAAATATAGGTGAAATCAATAATGGAATGTTAGCTACGTGGTCAGTCGACCATTGACTTCTGGGGGATAGGATACAGAAGATCTGCTCCATCGAGGATTCATGGTGACCCTCAAAGTGTTCGATACGATTTACGTTTGTTAATTAATTGTTGCACCTTTGGTGATTCTGTCAATTGTCAACGGGCTCTGTTTCAAGAAATTGAAGAAGACCATGTCAAAGACAAGGATAAGATTGAGACCAAAAAAAAAAAAAAAAAAAACGACGAGGATGGGACTGTTTTGGAAAATAAAGTTGGCAGAAGTCTGCATGTTTTTGAGATGAATGAATAAATTCTTTGCTGCCGTGACTGTGAGCTTGTTATTATCAATGTTATATCCAATTAAATATTAGATTAATCAAAAAAATTTGAACTGTTTCAATATCCTGAATTTTACTAAACTAAATTAAAAATGTGATAATTAAATAGTATATAACATGGGTAATTTTGAAAATTTAAACTTAGATTAATTAGTTAAATTGAATAAATTACGTAAACTATAGAGCACAAGGTAATTTGCTATAATTGAATTTAATTGAAAGTAGAGTTTCAAACACCCATCTCAACCTGTTAAGTTACTCAATTAGTATCAAATATTAATTTAAGCCAAATATTCCTACTCGCAATTTCCTAATGTCGGATTATTAAGTTGAGCTCTTCAATACCTAAATTCCTACAAATGCAAATTTAATTTCTTAATTTCATATATCAACTCTTAAGTCCTTAAATTCTTAAATTCAAACTAAATATCAATTTTCAACTAAATAAATCCCTTTTAAATTCTAATCCTACTCTAACGACATATTAACCAATCCCCTTAGCTTGGAAGTAACCTATAATACCCCAAACTTTCCACACTTATTTAGTTGGATTGTATTGGGTAATTACTAATTGTTTGTTAATAATTTAGTTAGTAGAAATATAAATATATTAATATGTGGTTAGGTAGTTGAGTATAACAGAAATTTAAAAATCAATTTATTCATCTCAAATGTCTAATTATCCACCCCACTTCAATAATTTATTTTCAATTGAACTTAAATTCTTAGATTCCTAAATTTCAAATTCTAAATCCATAAGAATTTGCATCATAAATCATTTCAAGAAATCTTCTTATTTAAAAAAATTCCTAGTACAAATTAGCTAAGCCTTATGTTAATTTTATCATCATGTTCCTAAAATTATAAAACCAAAAGAAGCCCATTTCTCAATAGAAAACTCAAGCCCAATGAACAAACACAAGCCCATGAACCTTAGTCTTCACCTTAATCTATGATGCACCGACACACACTCAAGAACTTCAATATGGTGCATAAAGTGAAGGATCGCTTTATTTAGTCTTAGAGATAAATATTTAAGTAAGGAATTACAAAAAGTCACCACCTAGATTACCTTAACTTTGGCATCATTTCAGCTGGAGAAGTTTCATCTTCTTACTGAAAATTTTTTTCTTTCAAAATTCACTAAAAATTCCATCAAGTTACCATTTTCAAGTCAAAATCAAGTTAGGTAAAATACTGCTTACTTTATTTAATCACCTACTTACTTATTTCGTCCATAATATCAATCTCTATTTCAGTGAATTTATAGATGAGTTAGAAGATAAGAACTGAGAACTAGGTTAAGATTAGGCAACTTCTATAACTTAAAAGAAAAGGGTAATAGAGTTTATCATATATATTTTGTAAGATGGGTGAATTTACATAGTTACATGTTGAGCTTTTGTGAAAAGTAAGGTTATTAATGTTGTTGGCACTAGATGAGTATAGCTTTAGTGATAAAATTGATAGTTCAATACTTAAACACATGTAAGATAAGTTTTGTTTACTTCATAAGGTCAATGTTACATAAATGTATAATTGTATATATAGTATGTATATGAACATGTAGTGTGTATAAAAATTTAATAATGCTTGATATCATGCTTATGTGTTGAAGTGATAAAGTTTATGTTGTTATGGAGATCATAATAAGTAGTTAAATGATGTACAATTTTAAATCTTTTGAAGCAAAGAATATTAAGTCAGTATCCTATTCATCATAGACGTGATAGAGGGCGTTGTCTCCTTAGAAAAATTCTGTTATCTAGATAATGGGCATGATGAAGATCATAATCCTCTTGACATAATTTTCACAATCAATCACGGTCGCGATCCAATCCATAATGTAAACCGCGATTAGACCACGAACGTGACTATGGGCATGATCTCTTCTTTGTGTGTGCGTGTGTGTGTGTGTGTGTTTTTTTTTTTTTTAAAATATGAAATACCCTTTATCACGGCGTGATGTGCATGTGATATGTATCACAACCGTCATCATGGGCATGATCTTGCCCACGACTTGTATCATGGCCTTGAAGATGGCCGTGATAGATCCCCTAGCACTATTCATAAAAAATAATAATAACAAAAATAAGGAATAAATATGTAGAAACATACACAAATACTAATATAAGTATTTCTATAAGATTTTACATAGATTAATTAAATGAATATGAAATCAACATTAATTAGTAAATTATAATTTTATAAGAAATGTTTTCTTTGAACAATAGTTATATGCTTTTGAGCAAATTTCGAGAATCTACTAAAGTACGTAGTGACTTGTTTGTTGTTTGTTTATGATAGACATTCTTAATGAACTAATACTTAAAGATAGTCTTATTAATTATTTATTGCTTATGCTTGTGTCGTTTAATCTAGTCCGAAGATTAACAACCTTATTAGACGATGTCTGTACAATAGTTAGGTACTTAGGCCACCTCCTATCATTGTTAATGATAATTCATAGGTGTCTCAGTAGGTAACTGAAAGGGAAATGTTATCGGCGTAACATTTATTTACACTTAATGGGACGTAATACGATTCAATTCATATTTATGGAACCAATTGAATTAAATGATATTATGGATTAAGATAAATAAAGATGTATAATGATTGTAAACCCCAAATGATGCTATTATTTATATATTATCCTATAAGATAGGGAAGGACCTAGGTAAAGGCTGAAAGGGGCCCAACCCCCTACTCGAGAAAAAAACTTGATTATTTAATATATTTAAATGAGAAAAAAATATGTGTTATGTTTATGTTTTTAATAAAGTGAATTTGGTCCCCACAACCATATGGTTCTGTGTTCGTCCCTGCTATAAGAGATATAAGTATTTGGGCTGCTTATATCAACCCCCTGAGCAGTTATACTACTTAGGACTTCTAAATGTCATGTTGTTAGAGTATAAATGCTTTAATGTTGATTTGTTACATTTAAAAATTGAAGATATAATTTATTAGATGTTTCATTGTATTAGATTAAGTGCGTGTGTTCATCTTGTTTGTGATTGTGTTACTGTTGTATTAGGCTTCGGCTCACATTTTCTTCTATAGGTGTTGATGATTATGATGATGATTCCAATGATCACATGGGTTATGGCACAGATTTTGAGAAGTTTCTCTAAGAGTGGGTACTAGGAACCCTAGACATCTGATGTTATATATTTTTTTAAGATTTTGTTTTTACTTTTCAAACTTGTATTTTTTATTAAGGGCCTATATGTGAGTCATTGGTTTGTAATTTGATAATTAAACTATTTCGAAAAACTAGAAACTCTCTATTCATTTTTGAAGTACCAACTTTGATACTAAGTTGTAAATATATGTAATGATCTACTCAAAAGAGTATAGCTTTTGGAAATGTAATTTTGAAATTTTATTTTTAATTACTATTCCAATTATTTCTACAATCTAACTATAATATAAAGATAAATGAATTATAAAGAAAGGCAAGTGTGTTATTTGATATAAAATGTAAAGTATATAAAAGAATTATTAAAGGTTAAAGTGTCAAAGAATATTAAATAAGAAGGTTTTATGGTCAAAGTTTAAATATAATTGTATTGTATTCACATGGCAAAGACTTGATTAAGAATGGATTTTAGCAGAGTGTACACTGGCCTCAACGCCTCCGGCGTAGACTGCTTAAATTGGACATGAACCTAGCGTTTTTCCTAAGCAATATACCTCTATAAATAGACCGTTAACCTACGAATTAGTCACACCATTTCTTAATCAAAACCCTAGATGAATTTGGATACTAGGAAGTCATGTGCGAATGATCGAACGATTTTGGAGTAGGCCTGTATTTAAGTTGCCAACCTTTAATTATAAGCTACTGGCCTAAATACAATGGACGACGGCCTATACTCTAGCTTGGAGCCTTGGAGTAAATTTTACAAAATTGTGGATTTTGGCCTACGCCGGCATATAGGCCGTCAGCGTACTCTTATAGGCCGTCAATGTACCAAAGAAGGCCGCCGGCCTAATGTGCGGCTTTGAAGCTTATTTGTTCCCCCGAAGATTTTAAGCTGCTGGCTTTATTTTCTTCTTGTCCAGCCTATATCCTTACGAGAAACCACACTATAAGTACGTCCTATCTTCTGTCCTATCTCTCATAATCTCTCCTAAAACATTTAGAAACCCTAACAGACACTCTCCAAGGTGGATTTCTTCAAGGAATTGAGTAAGTGATCTATCATATTCCTTTAGTTCGTTTTAGAATGATTCTTTCTTAGATTTTCGTTGTTGTTGAGGAAGGAGGTTGATCATTAGTGGAAGCTGAAGGAAACACTAAGTGTGGAAATTGAGGATTTGCAGTTCTACAATCAATTGAAGGAAGGTAAGAATCAATCTGGAACTATAATTCATAGATATTTAGTTTTTAGGAAAATTAAATCATATATGTTGTGGATGAATTGTGAATGCATAAACAATAATGAACATGTATTCTTGTGAATTAAGGTTTCTTTATATCATTTTTGTTGCTTTGGAGATCTTGGTTCTACAATCAGGAAGGTGTGAGATCTAAGGTTCTAGTAAATATTGAATCCTTTCAATCTTTATTATGTTAAGAGATGGAATGTTGTTGATAGTTGTGTTATTTACGATTGAGGATTTTAGGGTTTTTGAGGAATTTGGAGAAATTGGCATTCTAGGGTTTCGTTGTTTGGTGATCTTAAAAGACAGGTGTGCAGATCTAATATGGAAAATCTTATGTTTTGAGATTGTGGATTTTAGGGTTAAGGTTTAATATGAATGTGAAATTGGATTTCAAATTGATGTATGTTGTTATTCAGGTTTTAGTGAATTAAGGTTTATATATGTGGTAAAGGATTGGTGAAATTGAAGTTATGGAAAGCAAATCCAGGTACGACCTTTCCTTGTTTACTGTATGTATTTGCAGGTTTAGTTCTTTGTATGCTTTGTTGTAGAAACAGATGAATAATGAATCTAAATCTATGTGGCTAAATTAAATTGTTTTTCTGGTTGTGTTTAGCGATGACCAGTAAAGACCTAGCAGACAATGATACTGGTGTAGTACTCTGATGATCTATGTGTAAGGCTGTCCCGAGTGGACTCGTGTATAGAGATGATTTTGGTAGATTTAGGTGATTTAGCAGTATGGCCACGAGTGTATGGGGAGTACCCATTCACCAATAATGTATATAATTACCTATTTTTAAAGAGTTGGTTGATTTTCTCATGGGGTTTGAGTTACTCCAGGTTTGGGACTAATGTACAGTAGTTTTGAATTGTATTGATTTGCTGGCTTAATAAAGATAATAATCTGGTTGTTTACACTAGATTAAGTTGCATTTCATATATATGTTGCGTGTGCATATGCATTTGTTTTGTGGATTGGCGTACCGGGCAATTTCACTCATTCCTTTCATTTTTCAAGTACAAGTGATGAAGAAGTAGTATATGATTTATCTAATTATGATTTGTATTTTTTTATCATGGGGATAGCGTAGTGGACTCGACTATCCTGTTGAAGAATAGATTTTGGATACAGGAGATATGAGAAGAATTTCTTTAAAATTCTAGGAAGACTGACGGAATAATGCTTTAAATTTATGTTTCTAAGAATTTCTGGATTTTAAGTTTTTATATTTTAAATAATTATGAATATGGATTTCTTTGTTGTTAAAAGTTATTAAAGGTTTCTTGAGATTTTGATGTAATAATGGAGATTAGAATTATTTGGATTTGTTGGCTTTGGTTTTGCCAACTATGTTTGGTTTTAAACAGGATCTTTTGAAGGATATTATATTTATATGCTATATAGGTTTTGAACCTTTTGAAGAACCCTCTATGTGAGATTTTATGGAGATTGTTATTTTATGAATGTATTTGTGATTTTAGAATGATATAGCCTTTACGTGTCCTATTTAAGAGAGGACACATGTCGGATTGTAATTGCCAACAAGTTATGGCGTTACACTAACTACATGATTTCAAAAGTTAAAACTAGTTAGCAAACGATCATAATAAATAATATCTTTTTAGATAGTCCTATGTGTAATGCTTAAGTATTATTGAAAACCTTAAATCTAAATCTAAGTTAGAAATATAAAGTAGATAGTTTAAATAGAATCAAATAAGTAAACAATAGAAAATAAATAGATAATTCGATGTAATTAAATTAGTAAATAGATTTGAATTGAAATTGAGATTTGAAATATTTTACAAAATCATCTATTTACTTAATAACTTTTATTAATAAATCGAACTATTCAATTTTAGCCTAATTTTAGCCCAATTCTTCATTTTAAACTCCTTTTATCCCAAATTCAAATTCCTAAACCCTAAAACAAATATTTTAAACGTTTTGTAAACTCTTAAACTCTTTATATTTTAGTTAACTTTCATTTTCTTGAATCTCGATAATTTTTGAAAATGATTTCTTGTTTAAAAATACTAATTTTAAACTCGAACCCAAATTAAATATTAGATTTTCATAAGCCAAATTTATGAATTATGTTTTTGTATCAAGTTATAGATTTTAAATATATATATAATATTATATATATTCTCAAATTATTTTCTAACTAATTACGATTCTTAAAATAATTATCAAAATGGTTTAAATCTAATACACTATCTCAAAAATATCTTCTAATTTATTATATATGCTCCTCCTTTCCTTTTTCCTTTCTCTCACCTGCCTCTTCCTTTTCTTTCCCTTTCCTTTTTCTTTCATTTCTTTATCTCTCTCACTTCCTCCTTTTCTCATTTCACAAAACCCAACCCCAATCTCAAACTCAACATGTCTATGAAAGAATCAAAGATAAGAAACAAGATAAAGAATGAAGACTATGCTAGAAATAATTCCAACAATCTACAAGAAGTAAGAGTAGAAGAATCACAGTATTGGATTTGTCTAAAGCTAAGTTTTGTTACTTTTCTTGCTTTAATTGTTATTCATGTGTGTGAATGTTAGATTAGGACTAGAAATATGTAAAACTTATGATGATAGTGATCAATCAAAGATGTATGAACATAGTGATCAATCAAAGATGTATGAACATGTTTGTAAAAGAAAACCCTATGTATGTGAATACTTGTGTAGATTAAGCATTTGATGAAATGAATTGTGGTAATAAGATATAAATATGTATATGAAGGTGTGTAGGAGACAAGATTATGGATGTTTATGTTTATGATAAGCTGTTGTTGTTGATGTGTGATGAAAATAAGTAATTAGAATTAGTGTAAAAGATAAAGGAAAAATGTAGCATGATTCTCTTGTTCATCATGGTTGTAACACGGCCTGTGATATGAGCGGAAAATAAAAATTTAGAAGGATAATAAGCATGATAGAGGGTGTGATCTCCTCTATCAAATTATGAAATGTAATAACAAGCGTATTTTTGCATGTAACGAACATCACGGTCTATATCACGACTCTAATGAAGGGCGTGATCTCCACTAAATAGAATTTTCAAAGGAAAAGCCTAGATCACGGCTATGACAAGGGACGTTATCTGCTTGTTACCGCATGACAAGGCCATAATGTTAATCACAGCCTTCATCACGAGTGTGATGAGGCTAGTGATGGGGATAACGGCCCCCATCAGCGTGATCCTTGCCCTAAATAAAAAGAAAGAAGGAAGAAAGATAAAATAAAATAGATCAATGGTGGATTAAATAACATGTTAGTGTTTGTACAATTAGTTATGAATTGATAAATTAATAGGATTAATAACTAACTCAGGTTAATATAGTTTCTAAGGTTAAAATGAACTTAATTAGTAAACCTAAGTTCAACTTAGCTAAATGGACTTGAATTAACTAAAATGGATTAGATTGATTAAGTTTGATATATTAGCTTAGGAATCGAATTAAATAATTAACTCTAATCAATTTGGCTAAGTTAAGGTAATATAGGTTTAATAAATAATAATTAGCTTTAGTTAATGAATTAGGGTAAACCTTGTCATGATAAATGAGTACTGCATGTGCTTATGCTGTTGAATCCGATAAAGGGAGCGGCGACCTTGTCATGATGCAATGGCATGGTAATTAGGCACTAAGATATCATGATGCAATGACAAATATACCATGATGCAATGTGATGGGAATCAGGGGACGTCATCAAGGGAGATCAGTACATTTCAAAGAGTGTAGAAGCTTCAAGTATAATATGGAAAATAAAGGAACAAATGAACAGATTCAAAACTAATGCGAAGGATTAGAAATTGTAAATTGCAAATTACAGGCTGTACACCAGTGATGTAAGCCACCGGCCTTCAGATCTACGCCACCAGCGTAGGGGAGATATACTATCGGCGTTCAGCTGGCCTTCAACATGTCTAGATTCAAGATTTTTAAAGCCGTCTTCTACACCACCTGCTTATATGTCCAAGGCCACTAGCATACTTTGACAAGCTGTCAACTTATGTTTTACAAATTTTGTAATTTATTTTATGTCTTTAGCGTTTCCTTAGTAGTTTATATATAGACCTATTTGTTTGGTATTGATATAGATTATCTTTGAATACTTTTGAAGTGAAAAACCTATGTGTTTGAAAGAGTCTTCTCTTGTATTGCATTTTATTGCAATGTTTATGAATATCAAGAGATCCAATTTCATTCATTTTCGTTGACTGAATCATGGATTCTTTTAACCAGTGATTAGTTTTATAATTCGTGGAACCTATCAAATTATGATCCTTGTTGAGAACCAGTTTCATTTTGTGATTTGTGAGTCATATCGAATTACGATTCCATTCATATCCTTTATCTTTTCTTAGTTTTATTTATCTATTACACGAAACCCTAAAAAATGATCCTTTCTTTTCTTGTGTGAGTTCTAAAGAAAGATCCTATCTTTCTTGGCGATTTAGTTAATTTTCTTGATAACAAGAATGAAGAACCCTAATTCTTGAAGGAAAGAAATATTGTAAGGACCCGCTATTACCCCTAGTTGAAATAGCAATAGCAGTTCCCCAACCGCATATAATCTGTAGAATTATATGCAAGGTTGTTTTAAAAGGATTGTTTGATGAATTGTTCACCTAATCTTAAGGAATAAATCATTTTAAGAAATAATTACTTAGTAGCTTTTCAAAACATATTAACATATATGTACACAACTTCAAACAAAGGCAGATCAGCTAGATATATACATACATATATTACATTCACAGGCTTCTTACAAGCCTTAAACAAAATAACAAAATATAAAGCTTAACAAAGCTTTACAAACATCCATTCTAACTAACTATCTAGTCTATTACAAAAAGAATGATTCCGTCCAGTCCTGGTCAAACTTAGTCCTCATATTCCTCCAAGAAGTCCTCAAAATCGGAGCCATAACCCATGCTCGCATAGGACTCGTCCAGGTCATCACCTGAAATTGTTAAAAGAATGAGCCAGAGGCCCAGTACACAGCAACGAATACAAAAGCGAGATGAAGCACACAAGCTTATTCTAAATGCAATATGCAACATCCATTCAATTATTCTTTAATCTTTAGTTAATCAATCAACACGGGAGTATTCAAACTCCGGACAACAGGGATCGCGAGGGGACCTGAGTAACACTCGGACGCTCAGGGGGTTGATATAAGTAGTTCGGGTACTCATACCGTCCTAGATATCGTTAAGTCAAAGAGAAAAGTAGCTTTCCAGGGTTAATAGCCGTTACTTAGCTCTATTTATACTCAGTCCATATCATAAAATATAGTTCACCCGTTCTCATAAACGTTTGAACTAAACTATGGTACTTCCTACCAAGTTTAAATAAATTTTCACCGATCTATACCCCCGTCGACTACCCGCCGTACCACTTAATGAAAGTCATCTCAAATGACAGGAGTGGCCTAAGCGCCTAGATCTACCGTGCTCAAACCGAGCAAGGTGCCGCTCCCGAACCGGATACCAACTTCCATCCCAAACTCATCAAACTATGAGGGGTCGCCGTTAGGTTCATACATGACCTGGCGTAGGAATTGGATTTTAACGGCATAAAACACAAGCAACAATCACATTTTAAGTTTTCTTATTATATATTTAAGTTTTATAAATGCCTATCCTAACAGAGACAAGCAGGTTACTGCGTACCTGTACTAGATCGAGAGTCAATAGGAATAACCGAAAGGGAATCACTCACTGTAAAAAGAAGTAATTACAACTCACACTTAGTTCAAGTATATATATATATATATATATATATCAAAGCTCAAGTATATTCATCCAAAGAAATTCAAATAAATCATTATAACATCATCACATAGCATTTAGATATCATATATTATCATACAATACTCAACAAATACTTAAATGATCATTTATCAAGCTTTGAACAACTTTTAGCAAACAACAATAAGTTTTAAACTTTGTTGGAAAGTGTATCAGCTGGAAAGAATTGAAATTTAGCACCGATACTTTTCGAATTTGGAAAATCTTAAAACATGAAAGTTTTAGATTTTTTCCTTATCTTTCCAACGCAACTTGAATCACCTCAATCGGAGATCGGATGAAAAAGTTACGGCTAAAATACAAAAACATGTCAAATCTGAAAATTTAACTTTTCAATGGACACGACCAAAGGACAAGTCGTGTCTCCAAAATGTCGACCTGGCAATATCACCACAGTTAACGACACGACCTGGGACAGGCCATGTCTCTAAAATGTCACTTAAAATTTCAAAGAAAAGCCTTTGACATGCTTTGTGACATGGCTTGTCACAAAAATGTTTTTGACAGCCCGTGCTCTTTGAAAAACGACTTTTGAAGACATTTTTATCAACTTCAAACATCTTTTTTAAACACATATACAACTTCAAACATGAATATACTTTACTTTCAACATATCAAACACTTCAAATATCATTTTAAACAACTCAAACACTTCAACACTTCCAACACTTCAAAACTCATCCTAAGCACATAAAACTAATCACTCTAGTCCTATAACACATCATATACCATCAAAACGTCATGGAACATAAATTTAAACAAATATGGCATCAAGACTACATATTCATGCATAGAGAGAAAAAAAAAAGTTGAAGAACACTCTTACCACAAGAACTTCAAGGATTGGTTTAATGACTTTAGATCAAGCTTTTGATGGTGGATGTTGTAGAAAATCAAGTCTCAAACTTGGTTCACCTTGGAGCCTTTTTGGAGTGAAGAAGAAGATGTTTTAGGGCAAATGGAGGGCTTTTGGTTTGGTCTGAAATTTTTGGCCGAATTTTAGAGGTTAAATAGTTTATGTTTATCCTATTTGACTTTAAGGGCATGAGGGCATTAAAGGCTTAATGACTTTGTTTTGAGTTAATTAATATCTTTGTCTTAAGGCACATAATGGAGGTTTAATGGCTAAGTTTTTTTTTAGCCTTTTTTCTACTACCTAAGGATATTTATATATGCATTCCACTTATTCTAAGCATAAATATTTTACAAACTAATTAAATAATTAATCTAATATATTTAAATAATTCTACACTTTCACACATCATAATACTCATCAAAATTAAATTACTATCAATATAGATATATATCATGCTTAAATTCAACAATACACTTATAAAATAAAAATTAGGAATTTCATGGCTATTTCATTCTCCCCTCCTTCAAAAAGTTTCGTCCTCGAAACTTATCATACCTTAATCATTGCTCAAACAACTCGGGATACTTCTGTCTCATCTCATCTTCGGGTTCCCAAGTCGCCTCTCTTTCGCTTTGACCCGACCACAAAACTTTGACAAAAGGAATTACTTTCTTTCTCAATACCTTGTCAATCTTGTCCAAGATCTTAATAGGTTTCTCAATTGTGCTTAGGTCGGGTTGAATCTCGGGTTGATGAGTAGAGACGATAGCTTCAGGATCCGATACACACTTTCTGAGCTGTGACACATGAAACACATCATGAACTTCGGACAAATTCGGGGGTAAAGCTAGTCGGTAAGCTAATGGCCCGATTCTTTCCAAAACTTCATATGGACCTATATATCTTGGATTCAACTTTCCTTTAACCCCAAATCTAATCACTCCTTTTGTTGGTGAGATCTTAAGGAATACATGGTCACCAACTTCGAATTCCAATGGTCTTCTCCTCATGTCAGCATAGCTCTTATACCGATCTTGAGCCGTCTTCATTCTCTGCTTAATCACTCGGATCTTGTCAACCGCTTGCTGTACTAACTCAGGACCCAAAACTGTTCTTTCACCAACTTCATCCCAATGTATTGGGGATCTGCACTTCCTACCATACAGTGCTTCATAAGGCGCCATCTGAATCGTTGCTTGGAAGCTATTGTTGTAAGAAAACTCTATGAGTGGCAAATATGTATCCCATCTATTGCCAAAGTCTAAGGCACATGCTCTTAACATATCTTCCAAGATCTGGATCGTTCTTTCAGATTGCCCGTCTGTCTGAGGATGAAATGCCGTGCTAAACTGAAGCTGTGTACCCAAAGCAGTATGTAGACTCTTCCAAAATCTGCTGACAAAGCGTGAATCCCTATCTGAAGTGATCGTCTTTGGAATACCATGCAATCTCACTATCTCTTTGATATAGGTATGTGCATCTTCTCCAATGATTCTCCAACTCTTAATGGTATGAAATGAGCCGACTTTGTCAATCTATCCACGATAACCCAAACAACTTCATACTTGGTTATGGTTTTGGGTAAAGCCGATACAAAATCCATGGTAATGTCTTCCCATTTCCATTCAGGCACTGACAAAGGTTGAAGTTCTCCTCCGGGCCGTTGATGTTCAATCTTTACTTGTTGACAAACCATACACTTAGAGACATATTGAGCTACATCCCTCTTTAAACCTTCCCACCAATAATTTCTTTTTAGATCCTTATACATTTTTGTACTTCCGGGGTGAATCGAATATGGAGAGGAATGGGCTTCCTTCATGACTTCTTCTCTTAACCCACATGGCACAAATAGTCGATTCCCATATCTCACAACACCATCCATATCAATCCTTAATTCTTTCCTTTTCCCAATCCTTATAGAATCCTTTATTCCTTTGGTTTCATCGTCTTCCTCTTGAGCTTGTTTAATTCTATCCAGAATTGTTGGTTGCAAAGACAGTTGAGCTAACATCACATCTACTTGCTCCACAGTGACTTCAAGATCTAGCTTCATGAACTCTATCTGGATCTCCTTTTGGCTAGAAAGCAAAGTAGCAATGTCTTCATGTTTCTTTCTACTAAGCGCATCCGCTACTACATTAGCTTTCCCGGGATGGTAGAGGATCTCCACGTCATAATCCTTAAGTAGTTCAAGCCATCTTCTCTGTCTCATATTGAGTTCTTTCTGTGTGAAGATGTACTTTAAACTCTTGTGGTCCGTATAGATCTTACACTTCTCTCCAAACAAATAATGTCTCCACAATTTCAGTGCAAGTATAACAGCTGCTAACTCTAAATCGTGTACTGGATAATTCTTTTCATGTGGTTTCAACTGTCTGGAAGCATAAGCTATAACTCTCCCGTCTTGCATAAGCACACAACCGAGTCCTTGAATAGATGCATCACTGAAGACTATGAATTCCTTTCCATGGACTGGTAGCGCCAAGATAGGAGCCGATATCAATCTCTCCTTCAACTCTTCAAAGCTCTTCTCACATCTATCATCCCATTCAAACCTAACATTCTTTCGGGTCAATCGGGTTAATGGAGATGCAATCTTTGAGAATCCTTCCACAAATCTTCGATAATATCCAGCTAATCCAAGAAAGCTTCTGATTTCACTCACCGTTGTAGGCCTTGTCCACTTGAGAATCGCCTCAATCTTCGTTGGATCAACTGAGACTCCTTCTTTTGAAATAATATGTCCAAGAAAAGATATCTCCTCTAACCAAAACTGACACTTGTTAAACTTGGCATATAGTTTCTTCTCTCGAAGCCTTTGTAACACAAGTCTCAAATGCTCTTGATGCTCTTCTTTGCTTCGGGAATAGATCAAGATATCGTCAATGAAGACTATGACAAATGAATCCAAATAATCCTTGAAGACTCTATTCATCAAGTCCATAAATGCAGCTGGTGCATTGGTTAACCCGAAAGGCATCACTAAAAATTCGAAGTGTCCATATCTGGTTCTGAAAGCTGTCTTCTGAATGTCTTGAGATTTAATCTTAAGCTGATAGTATCCTGATCTCAAGTCGATCTTAGAAAACACAGTTGCTCCCTTCAATTGATCAAACAGATCGTCAATCCGTGGCAAAGGATACTTATTCTTGATAGTAACCCGGTTCAATTCTCTGTAGTCAATACACATACGCAAACTCTCATCCTTCTTCTTGACAAAAAGCACTGGAGCACCCCACGGGGATATGCTTGGTCTAATAAAACCCAAGTCTTGCAATTCTTGCAATTGCAACTTCAACTCTTTCAACTCGGCTGGAGCCATTCTGTATGGAGCTTTAGAGATAGGTACCGTTCCTGGTAACACTTCAATTCCAAACTCTATCTCTCTATCAGGTGGTAATCCAGGTAACTTCTCAGGAAATACATCCACAAACCCATTCACAACTGGCACCATGTTGATATCTACTTCCTCCATACTCATAGCTGCTATAACCGGTTTCTCCCACAACTCCATGAACTTCATACTCTTAGGTCTTAACCTCTCTAACATATATGAAAACCTTCCTTCATCCAAATCAAAACTCAACTCCGCTCTACTACAATCGATAGTGACCTTATAATGATTTAGCCAATTCATTCCCAATATTACATCAAAATCAGATAAAGGTAACACTATCATATCAATAGGCATGCTCACATCAGAAATCATCACATTCACATTCTTACACACACATGGATGCCTATTTTCAATCACTAACGGAGTAGTTACACACATAATACGATCACTCCAACACTTCAGAAGCAAGATTACAATCGTTCATGAAATTCTCAGAAATACATGCATGAGTCGCCCCTGTATCAATCAACACATAAGCATTCCTATCACACACATTCAGAATACCTGCCAAGGTGTCTACTGCAGGCGTATCTTCAACTTGCTGTAGGGTGAAAACTCTAGCATTTGTCTTCCCTTTTTCCACATTCATTCCCTTTTTAACATCAGGTCGATCTTTGCAATTGGAAATATGATGCCCTCTTTGCTTACAATAAGCACAAAACACTGGTGGTAGCTTGGGATTCTGACACTCTGTGTATTTATGCCCAACTTGACCACATGAGAAGCACGCTCCGGGAGTCCACTTACAAGTTGTCTCTTCATGAGGACCATAGCATCTAGGGCATTTCTTCTCAAACACTGGTGTAGAAGCCTTAGATGTTGATTTCTGACCTCCTTGTTTTCCCAGGTAAGGTCTCTTTCCTCGGTTTTGATAATAGCCTCCTTTGCTAACACCTTGATAACCGCCATAAGATGTGGCTGGAGCAGGTCTCTTCCCCATGAAAGCAGCTCTTCGGGCTCTCCTAACTCGACTATCATTATTTATCTGTTCCATCAACAAAGCTTTGGCAACTAAATCTGATAGAGTGTGCAATTCGAACTTCTTCACTTCATTCTGAATCTCTTCATTCAAACCGTTCTGAAACTTCTGAACCTTCATCCTCTCATCACGATAATCTCCTCCAGCAAAGCGTAGCAACCTGCAAAACTCTCCATGGTACTCATCTATGGTCTTGCTTCCTTGTCTCAAGTTCAACCAATCAGAAATCATCCTCTCTCGTACTGAATTCGGGAAGTACTTAGTGAAGAAGGTATCCTTGAATGTAATCCAAGAGATGGGTTGTTGCAAATTTCCACTAGCTAGTCTCCACCAGTTATAAGCCTCTCTCTTCATCATGTAAACTGCTAAGCTCACTTTCTTATCTTCAGGAGTACTACTGGCGGCAAATGTCTTCTCTAATTCTTCTATCCAGTTCTCAGCCACTGTCGGATCAGTGCTCGTTCCATCAAACTCTGGAACCATCTTACTGAAGTCATGTAACTTAATCTGATTAGCTTGATCAATCACAGGTGGTGCTTCATTAAGTCTCACTCCAGGTTGATTACCTTGCTGCATGAAGTACTGTGTCTGCTGGGACATCATCACCTGATATTGTTGCATCATCGCCATCATATCTCTCATCATGCCATACATGGAATTCGGATCACCTGTAGGCATCTGTGGCATAGGAGGAATAGGCGGCATAGGTGGTGGTGGCGGAATCGGAGTCGGTAAAGGAATCTGAGAAGCAGAAGCCGATGCTGGAGATGGAGTGGTCTCATTACTTGGGGTAGAAGATGATGTAGGAGCAGATGTAGATGAAGACTGTGGCGGTGGCATGCTTTCCCTATCTGATTGCTGTCTAGTAGATCTTCTTAACCTGTCCATCTTAATAGCCATACACAATACATTCAACACACATTCAACCTATTAATTAGCATTCACAATCACACATCATAA
This sequence comes from Combretum micranthum, assembly GCA_024138025.1. Classification (NCBI taxonomy): domain Eukaryota; kingdom Viridiplantae; phylum Streptophyta; class Magnoliopsida; order Myrtales; family Combretaceae; genus Combretum; species Combretum micranthum. The sequence goes on along the minus strand of JAMXBD010000392.1, from coordinate 969,997 downwards.
CAAACAATCCGTCAAGCAATAAGACAAGCAATAAGCACAAAACATTCAAGAAAACAAACAAACACAAGCATTCAAGAAACTTAGCAACTATGCTCATCCTATTCTACCTATTTGTGTCTAAGTCAAGTCGCAAACAAATCATTTTAATTAGGCAAACAATTAATCAAACTATGCTCTGATACCAACTGTAAGGACCCGCTATTACCCCTAGTTGAAATAAGCAATAGCAGTTCCCCAACCGCATATAATCTGTAGAATTATATGCAAGGTTGTTTTAAAAGGATTGTTTGATGAATTGTTCACCTAATCTTAAGGAATAAATCATTTTAAGAAATAATTACTTAGTAGCTTTTCAAAACATATTAACATATATGTACACAACTTCAAACAAAGGCAGATCAAGCTAGATATATACATACATATATTACATTCACAGGCTTCTTACAAGCCTTAAACAAAATAACAAATATAAAGCTTAACAAAGCTTTACAAACATCCATTCTAACTAACTATCTAGTCTATTACAAAAAGAATGATTCCGTCCAGTCCTGGTCAAACTAGTCCTCATATTCCTCAAGAAGTCCTCAAAATCGGAGCCATAACCATGCTCTCATAGGACTCATCCAGGTCATCACCTGAAATTGTTAAAAGAATGAGCCAGAGGCCCAGTACACAGCAACGAATACAAAAGCGAGATGAAGCACACAAGCTTATTCTAAATGCAATATGCAACATCTATTCAATTATTCTTTAATCTTAGTTAATCAATCAACACGGGAGTATTCAAACTCCGGACAACAGGGATCACGAGGGGACTTGAGTAACACTCGGACGCTCAGGGGGTTGATATAAGTAGTTCGGGTACTCATACCGTCCTAGATATCGTTAAGTCAAAGAGAAAAGTAGCTTCCTCCAGGGTTAATAGCCGTTACTTAGCTCTATTTATACTCAGTCCATATCATAAAATATAGTTCACCGTTCTCATAAACGTTTGAACTAAACTATGGTACTTCCTACCAAGTTTAAATAAATTTTCACCGATCTATACCCCCGTCGACTACCCGCCGTACCACTTAATGAAAGTCATCTCAAATGACGGAGTGGCTAAGCGCCTAGATCTACCGTGCTCAAACCGAGCAAGGTGCCGCTCCCCGAATCGGATACCAACTTCCATCCCAAACTCATCAAACTATGAGGGGTCGCCGTTAGGTTCATACATGACCTGGCGTAGGAATTGGATTTTAACGGCATAAAAACAAGCAACAATCACATTTTAAGTTTTCTTATTATATATTTAAGTTTTATAAATGCCTATCCTAACAGAGACAAGCAGTTACTGCGTACCTGTACTAGATCAGAGTCAATAGGAATAACCGAAAGGGAATCACTCACTGTAAAAAGAAGTAATTACAACTCACACTTAGTTCAAGTATATATATATAATATATATATATATATCAAAGCTCAAGTATATTCATCCAAAGAAATTCAAATAAATCATTATAACATCATCACATAGCATTTAGATATCATATATTATCATACAATACTCAACAAATACTTAAATGATCATTTATCAAGCTTTGAACAACTTTTAGCAAACAACAATAAGTTTTAAACTTTGTTGGAAAGTATATCAGCCGGAAAGAATTGAAATTTAAGCACTGATACTTTTCGAATTTGGAAAATCTTAAAACATGAAAGTTTTAGATTTTTTTCCTTATCTTTCCAACGCAACTTGAATCACCTCAATCGGAGATCGGATGAAAAAGTTACGGCTAAAATACAAAAACATGTCAAATCTGAAAATTTAACTTTTCAATGGACACGACCAAAGGACAAGTCGTGTCTCCAAAATGTCGACCTGGCAATATCACCACAGTTAACGACACGACCTGGGACAGGCCATGTCTCTAAAATGTCACTTAAAATTTCAAAGAAAAGCCTTTGACATGCTTTGTGACATGGCTTGTCACAAAAATATCTTTTTGACAGCCCGTGCTCTTTGAAAAACGACTTTTGAAGACATTTTTATCAACTTCAAACATCTTTTTTAAACACATATACAACTTCAAACATGAATATACTTTACTTTCAACATATCAAACACTTCAAATATCATTTTAAAAACTCAAACACTTCAACACTTCCAACACTTCAAAACTCATCCTAAGCACATAAAACTAATCACTCTAGTCCTATAACACATCATATACCATCAAAACGTCATGGAACATAAATTTAAACAAATATGGCATCAAGACTAATATTCATGCATAGAGAAAAAAAAAAAGTTGAAGAACACTCTTACCACAAGAACTTCAAGGATTGGTTTAATGACTTTAGATCAAGCTTTTGATGGTGGATGTTGTAGAAAATTCAAGTCTCAAACTTGGTTCATTGGGAGCCTTTTTGGAGTGAAGAAGAAGATGTTTAGGGCAAATGGAGGGATTTTGGTTTGGTCTGTAATTTTTGGCCGAATTTTAGAGGTTAATAGTTTGTTTATCCTATTTGACTTTAAGGGCATGGGCATTAAAGGCTTAATGACTTTGTTTTGAGTTAATTAATATCTTGTCTTAAGGCACATAATGGAGGTTTAATGGCTAAGTTTTTTTTTTTTTAGCCTATTTTTCTACTACCTAAGGATATATTTATATGCATTCCACTTATTCTAAGCATAAATATTTTACAAACTCATTAAATATTAATCTAATATATTTAAATAATTCTACACTTTCAACACATTAATACTCATAAAAATTAAATTTACTATCAATATAGATATATATCATGCTTAAATTCAACAATACACTTATAAAATAAAATTAGGAATTTCATGGCTATGTCATTTTAAGGTTGTAATATTTGGTTTTTTATACACCTCTCTTTTTAATGATTTCATTTTTCATTTTTGGAGGCCCTTTATTTTAAGGTTCTAATACCGTTTATATCATTAATATATCATCCCTTTTTTTGTATTTTCTATTGGTTTATCCTATATTTTATCAAGAAATGTAAAATGAGGGTGGAACCGTCCAAAAAGGATAAAGATGTTCAGAATGTAAGGTTTACAGTATTGAAAGTTTTGTCAAAAACTTTTACATGCTTTAAGGTGCCGAGGAATCTTACCTATGAGACCAGAGAGAAGGAGAAAGACTTGATAGCACTAACATACCACTCATGGGAACAGTTTTCCCTAGATGCCCTTCCAAGAGAAATCTTAACTCTTAAGATTATCCATCACCTTTCGTCATAACGAAAACCATTTTTTAGCATTTTCCTGCTGAAAACCACATATCCTCATATTGCTAATCCAAGTTACAGCCTACACTACACTCTACATTATTCACTTCTCTTGCAATATAGATCTGAATTTGTGTCAATAGATCATCCCAATAAGGGCTAAAATTCCTCGTTAAATCAAGCAAAAATCGAGTTTTTTTTCCTTGTGTAATCAATACACATAACATCATGTTGAGGATCCTTGCCGGTGCCGCTGTCGCAGTCTCCTCATATTGGTTCCTCAAACGCACTTAGATAGTGAGATGAAACTCATCAGGATGCTTACCAGAACAGCTATCGCTATGATGATAATTCATAGAAGAAAACAAGAAAAACACGAGAGCAAAGGAATTCCCACGAAGCTTTTTTTACCAGGAGAGCAGAAAGTGATACTAGCAGTAACTCTGATTTTAACTCTATTCATAAACATACACGTTCTTCCTCAATTGCATCTAGAGAGAAAGCATCTTCACCAAAGCCTTCACCAATTGCATCTAGAGATCAAGCATCTTCACCAAAGCCTTCACCAATTGCATCTAGAGAGAAAGCATCTTCAACAAAGCCTTCACCATTTGCATCTAGAGAGAGAGCATATTCACCAAAGCCTTCACCAATTGCATCTAGAGAGAAAGCATCTTCACCAATTCCTTCTTCAAGTGCATCATCATCATCGTTGAAAACCCCCACCAGTGGGTCTTCAAAGTCAAAATCACCTCCAATTCCCAGTTCATCATCTTTTGTACTTCATGAAGGTGATCGGAAAACCAGTTAAAGCAGTATTGCGTCGTGTTTCCTCTGAGGCAAATGAAACCACATATACACAAGAAGATACTTCACCTATTTATATGGTGCCCAAGGAGTTACAGGATATCATCAAAAGGGACGAGGTGCCTGGATTCTGACGCAGCGGAATAAAAGGGAAACAATCGCAAGACGTTGATTCGCGCACGAATACCGGCTTGTGATATTCAAATATCCATTGATTCTGAGAATACCTAGATATTTGGCATCAAAAATCGAAATCTACACAAGATTACGAATTTTGGGACAAAGAGAGAACACTCTCAAAGAAAATTCATTCAAAAACAACATATTCTTTCATATGTCATAGGATTACATATATAGGCAAGCTTGAAAGTTGCCATAATCGAAAAAGGACTATAACCTATTAATAATATTAAATAGCCATTTAAAAGGAAAAACTAAAACCGACATCTATTAAAGATATTAATATCCTTGAAACGGACATCCTATCAAAAGTTATTAAATCATATTAAAAATCCTACTAAATGATACTAAAAATTATTTTTTAGAAATATTAAATGATATTCTAAAGGCATTGACCATATTATTAATTATGAATTGAGAAACCAAAAGAATGTAAAGTATGCCGCTCCAACACGGGGAGTGTAAAATTAAAGGCCGGCGGCATTTGTTGCAGACATAGGATTTTCCGTCTCTTCATCATATGCTGCATCCTCTCAAGCTGGACAAAATTCGACCTCGTAATTTTAACCATGTAGTTGCAGTAACCTTAACCTGTCTCCTCAACTCTTCATGTTTTGTAGGGCTCATTCGATCATGGGGACGATTTGGAAGGGTTGCACTTAGTTCAAGATTGATCTGGTGTTGAATGTCTCTCAATGGGGGTAACCCATCTGGCAACTCTTCAGAAAACATCACTGGAACTCTTTTATAACCGTAGTTACAAACTCAAGTATTGTTACCTCCTTAGTAACCTCATTGCCTACAATAGGCTGAAAAAATTTCAACATTTAAAAGGAAAAACTAAAACATCGACATTATTAAAGATATTAAATCCTATGAAACTGACATCCTATCAAAAGACATTAAATCATATTAAAAATCCTACTAAATGATACTAAAAATTATTCTTTAGAAATATTAAATGATATTCTAAAGGCATTGGCCACATTATTAATTATGAATTTAAGAAACCCAAAAGACATGTAAAGTATGCCGCTCCAACACGGGGAGTGTAAAATTAAAGGCCGGCGGCATATGTTGCAGACATAGGATTTTCCGTCTCTTCATCATATGCTGCATCAGATTCTGAGAAGTCCATTAACTTTACGGACATACAAAGACAAATTTGCTGCTCTACTATATGCTGAGGATTTTTACATTGAGGTATCACATTATCAAACCCTTATGTTTTATCATTTTATCATTTGCCTTTTCTTTTCTCTAATCAATCGATTTTCAAGGAACTCAGTAATCCCATGATGGGTTGGTTTTGTTGAGAAATCTGGAGTCGTATTTCACATTTTTGGCCTAATTACTCATGGAGTTTCTCCCTAATTGCTCATGCTTATGAGTTTCTTCCAAAATGCTTTGAAGGATTGTTTTCATTTTTATCATTTGGTAGTAGTAATGGCACAGAGATAACGGACCATGAAATGGAAATAGTGGCTAGGCAAAGATGGTGAATATAGATGACTCGAAAGTCATCGATGAGTATCTACTAAAGAGGACAGTTAATGACTAAGAGGCAAGGTGCCGTTGCGCTGCGGCTCTTTTATTTTGGAGTAATTGCCGAAAACTATACTAAAATGCTAATGGTGTGCGGGAATCATGCTGCTGATGTATCACCATGCAGTACATTCGGTTTGTATTGTAGAATTGAATCGGAGGTGTTGAAAGACTCTGATGCTTTGATATATGTGCAACTTAGTTATGGTAAACAAAGGTTTTGATCTATAGGATTATATCCTTTGGTGCTCTGAAAGAACGATGTGTCATTAGGAGTTAAAGATGTACCATGAGCTGATTGATTCATATTCAGAAAGATACAAATTTCTTCTTCAATAGCAGTTTTCATTCAATTATCTTCAACGATCTTTGTAACCTTTTACCTCTTAAATCTTGCTATGTTTATTTCTATGTTATCCTTTTGCTATAAGCTCTTGTTTTGTAACCAGAAATGGAGCGACTTCAAATTGAAGGATGTCTCTTTGCAATTGCATGAAGCATCAGTTTTGAAGCAAAGTAAGGATAGAAATCAATATGCAAAAGATGTGAAGGACGATAGAATTTTTGTGAGTTTTGAGATTGACTCTGTGCCTGAAAGACGTCCTTTCTTCTTATCTAGAGATTTTGTTTTCGCAAAGCCTGTTGGTAAACAAGATAGAACATTCCAGGTCAGTCTTTTAGTAATGAAATTTTCACTCTTCCTTACTAGTAGAATATCTCATCTCATTCTTATCCTTGTTCGTGTCTCATTTGTGCCTTACTTGTTTCTTACCCTTGTGGTGTTTTTGTGTTTCTGAAATCTGTTTTGAGTTGTCTTGTTCTTATTCATGTTTTATCTCTATTTTTTTTGTTTATTGTCTTAATTTATTTTATCTGCATCTTATCGGGTCTTATTATCTCATCCTTATTTGCATATTATTTTAACAAACATAGGAGATGAAATAAGATGGGAATAAGATGACAGAATAAAATATTGCTGGTGTTTCAATATAAAGCTTAACATGGTCTATGAAGTTTTATATTATCTCATTCTTAAATGGAATTTGTCAATTAATAAATATAAATTTTTTGAATTAGATGGTTGTTGTGCTAATCTTGACATAGTATTAGAGTAGGAGAAACATTCGAACCCAGCATAGTCATTTCACTTTGTTTACTTAATGGGTATCAGTCATAGTCCCACAAGCAAAGGAGGGGTGTTAAGTCAATTAGAGGGGCTCAAACGAGTACCATATATAACAAGTTCGAAGTTTATGATATAATATTACAACTTGAGAAGGAACTTGAAGTTATAAATATAAACCTTTTAGATTAGATTGTTTTGGTATTGTCTTTAACAAAACCAAAATTTAAAGAGCTCCGGTTAGCATTTCATTATTTTTAACATGAAAACAGACAATTAGATCTTCTGCTGAATCTCAAACATTCTGACCAAGATGCCGTTTACACCATTATGCTCACGTAGTTACTAGTAGTCTACAAAATAAATTGTTAGATTGACAGGACATCATCTAGTCTTCTATGGCTTCTGTCTTCCTAGTCTAAGTTATTGCCTAAGTCTTACTTCCATGCCACCATGCAAACTTCATTTTCTTGAAATTGCTGTTTATAGCTCTCTCACCATGGTTTCACCATATTACACAAGGACATAGGCTTAAATCCGCCTTCCCATATCCTGTGAGAGCTTCTGCTTCACATTTCCTCCGTGAGCAATGGTAAAGTTAAAAACAGTTTGATAAACAGTCCACTCCGTGTTTTTTGCATGAAACAAGAAGGATTTATCAAATTTTCAGAGATATGAGTTACGATCACAGGTTTGAGATTAGCATTGAAATTGTGAGGGATTTAGCTCATTAAGCTAATGAATTTATTTTATCATCACTACTAATTTTTTATTTGTCATTAGAAGGACTCCATGTTCTGCCTGTCATGCTTGACTTATCATTGATTTCTCTTTGCAAGTAAATAATTTCCTAAAAATTTTATATGATGATCATGTCGGCACACTTCAATCTTGCATACCTAATGATACTAAATCATATGAATGCAAAGCAGGGAATCATAAATCGAGTGCAAAAGAGTACTCGAGTCTTAGTTGAATTTGAAGATGGCTTTTACGCGCAACATGATTCAAGATCCAGATATGATATAAGCTTTTCATTCAACAGAGTTTGCTTAAAACGAGCTCACCAAGCACTTGAAGCTGCACTACGTCCTTCATTTAAGAACTTCTTATTCCCCGATAACTCGTACAGGAGCAATTATTCACCAAGATCACTCTCTACTCGTTCATTTAACAAGCTTGATTTGGACCAACAATCTGCAATGCGTCATATCTTAGGTCTCAAGGGCTCACCACCGTATCTTGTTGAGGGCCCTTTTACAATGCTATCAAGAACAGGAGTTTTGGTGAGAAAAGCAGTGTCAAAAATTTACAGAAAAGTTGAGAACTGCCACATTCTTGTAAGTGCACCTACAAACAGGACATGTGATGATCTAATGAGTAGCTTGATGAAGTATATTCCAGAATCGGAAATGTTTCGAGCTAATGCAGCATTTCGTGATATAATTGAAGTACCTGACGATATCTTTGCTTCCTGTCATTATCAAAATGACTGTTTCACATGTCCCCCTCTCAAAATGCTCAAAAAATTTAGGGTGGTTTTCTCCACATTCGTGAGTGGTTTCCGTTTACATCATGAAGGCATAGAAGTCGGACATTTCAGTCATATTTTTATGGTTGATGCTTCTTTAGCTATTGAGCCTGAGGTTATGATTACTCTAGCCAATTTTGCGAATGATGATATCCGTTATAGTTACAGGTTCTCCACTCACTGGTTCCCGTTGGGTGCGCTCAGAGATCGCTTCGAGGAATGGTTTGCAGAAATCATATTTTGAGAGACTAAGAGAAATGCTCCATACAAAACTGGACTCAGCATTTATCACAAACTATAGGATCCTGACCAAAAATCTCACTATAACTTGCACAACGTGCCATTATACTGATCCTTGGTTGGTTTTCTATGGTCATAATGATGACTTGCTTATTGTGTTCTCTGTCGGTGAATGTTTTTCCTATATATGTCTGTGTGAATTGTCTTTCTATACTCACAAACTTTGGTTTTCTACCCGGGTTGAATTTGTCAGTTTAGCAAACTCTCATTTTCTTGTATTATCTACAATCTCCATTTCCATTGGCATGGTTTAGCATTTAGAATTGTGCTTCAGTAATCTGTACAAGTTCGTGCGCAATTTCTGTCACTCATTGACTAAGTAGCTGCAGAGGGTAAAGAGATAGCGATCAACCTCCACACTCGTATTGCCGTAATGAAGTTACCTTCATTCTGTCTAAAGAATTGCTAGTTCGCAGACTATTATTCTTTTGGCAATTGCTATGTCTATACTACTGTTTATGGAAATCATTTGTCCATCTGTATTTTCTTGCTATGAATAGGGTTTTAACGATTCTCAACTACAAGTAAGATGTGTGTGCGAGTAGATTTTTGTAATAGGGTATGGGAAATGTTCTTCATCAAAAGGCCACATGTTTTAAAAATATTGTTAATTTGCCTTTTAATATATCCATTAAAATCTTATAAATATATTTTCAAACTTATCCATTCATCCTTCTCTATACCAATTTAAAAAAAATAAAAATAAAAAATCTTAAAAAATTCATCTAACATAATGTGCTATTTTTATCTTGATATTTCCAACAATATCTCTTCAAATATCTTCTTGGACCTTATTAAAAAATGAAAAAAAAAAGCCCAAAAGGTATGCTTGTACTCTTCTCTTAATATATTCATTATTTTTTGCTACGCATTAGTTTTGCATTAAGAAAATTAAGTCTGAATTAGGAAAATGTTGGATTCATTAAATATTAGGTTATTAAAAGTCTCTTCTTATGTAATTATGTTTAGTCATTATGCTTATTTCCTTTGCTTTTAAATCGGCATGCTATATAATATAATTATTATTCAGACCTTATAAAACTCCCTTTCATTATGGATTACTTCCACGAGATTCTCTTCTATTCTTTTGAGTTACTCTCTTAGTTTTATCAATTAATTTAACTTGGTTGTAGCCAATAATTGTTCTTTTCAAATTGTCAGATTATAGCAAATAACCACCAATTGAATCACATCAGTTCTTGAATTTCAATTACAATCTATGTCAATTTAGGATTTAATGTTTCATTTTTCTACTCCACAAATCATCCATACTCTATAATATCTTATTTCATAAAATCCAAAAACCCATAAAATTTTTTGTCTTTATGTTGAACCTAATAAGTACAAAATAAGATTCAAATTTTATTATCATTGGATATTTAGAATTGTGTTTTAAACTTCTTAGTATATTTTTTTTTGTCTTAGAGCACACCATTCACATTTGGTACATATATTTGGAAGCCATGAGACAAAATACTTTGTTGTATCATTATGATTTGCACTAACTATTTGAGGATCTTTTACATATGATTTCTCATTGTTTTGACTTGTCATCTTGTAAAAACATTGTGTGTAAGGGTAACAAACATTGTCCATAATGCTATGTTAGCTTAGCTAGAAACTAAAATAGGTTGGTTGCATTGCTAAGAAGCAAGAATTTTTCTACTCCTAAGTTCTTTTTGTATGTAATGGAACAAAACAGTGAAGAAAACCACATCCCAACATTGAGCTAGAATGTAAACCAATGCATAAGTCAAAATTACTATAAATAGTCGAGCGATTTTCTCTCTTTGTCTCTTTTAATTTATCCACTTTGATATCATATAATGATTTTACCATTCTAATTAATCTTCTATAGTGCAAAAGATTGAAAAACCAAATACAAACTTAGTCTTGAACCATAATAATAATAAGTAATCAAGAAGGTACCTACATAAAACTTTATCTTACTTATTTCAAAAAGTTGTTAAAATCCCTCTCAACGTCTCTCCTAAAGCATTTATGACAAAGGTATTTATTATTGTTCTTACTGATGGTCTAAAATAGGCTACGAGCCTCCCAAGTCTAGACTAACCCATCACTCATGTGGATCAACCCTCTGAGCCAAGGCTCGACCCACTTTCACTAACTCGGAGTATGGTGGGATAGGCAATTCCCTGGCTCAAGAAACCAACTATTGAATGTTTTGACCAAACAGATCCCAACGCAAGTCTACTTAGTGCTTCCCTCCTGATCACTTGGGGTTAGCACAGTGGGCTAGGCCCACATCCTCGATAATTGATGCCAACTACCTATCATCCCATAATCCCTTTACGCGAGTAACCATCAGGATTAATTTACTATAAATATCTCCTCCAGTACAATTAGAGCAGTAACACTGTCTGGACACCTACTTATACTTACTACCTATTTCACCACCAACATGCCAACTAACTTAAGAATTGAAGTAGTTGCACAAAGCTAAACCTCGATGCACCACTAACACTGTTTTGTCTTGTAGACCGCACCCCTTCAAAAGACTCAGGAAATTTTTTTAAAAAATGTATGTAAAAAGAAAAAAATTATATATTATGTGTATATTATAAAGAATAAGCTATCACATAAAAATAAGTGTGGTGTAGTGGTTATGTATTTATTTTTAAATTCATAAGGTCATGGGTTCAAAATACCATAGGTGCATTTTTTTTACTTTTCCAATATGCATTTATTACATTAAATTCTCTCTCTCTCTCTACGTGTGTGTGTGTGTGTTTCTTTTGTCTATGTCATCCCTGTACCACCTCAGGCACACCATAGTGCGGGGGTACCCCTAGGTCAGTGAATTAACCCCAGCTGTAGCTTTCAAGGATCGAACCTTAGACCTATGCCTTTTGTTGACACGCTGGCCATGCCTCTTACCAATTGAGCTAATTAATAGTGTTAAATTTTTTGTCATAAAATTATATTTAACTAAATAAATTTTATGAATAACATTTTATATTCAAAGTGTACCATAAGTAATAATTATATTATCCATATTATAATTGAATCTTATTGCACATTAATTATATAATTTGATTTAGAAAATTTTTTTTCTATAATTAATGTTATTAAAATGTATATAAATTGTTGAGTAGTTATCCTTTCTAGATATATTTTGTGATCTATTTGTGCTAAAAGCAATTGTATTGGATATTAATTGCATTATTTGATTTAGTAACATTTTTTTTACATGTAATCTTGAACGTAAATTATTAAATAGATATCCTATCTAGATATATTTTATAATTTATTTTTGTTAAAAGCAAAATTTGTACGAATATCAAATCTATATTTTTTATTAATAATTAATTTTCAAGTGACATATGTACTATCTGTTATAAAATGCACCAAATCTCTTAATTATTGTTTGATTAACTTTTTTTATGAAGTTTTAAAAAATATGATAGTAAAATTATTATGAAATTCTCATAAATATAAAAGATGTAATATAATTGTAATAGCAAGTAAATATAAATATATAATTTTAAGATTAACTCAATTAAGGTTTGATCTCTTAATCATATAATACTACATCAACCCGTAGCACATTAGTAGCAATTACAATTGACTATACCTAATTTGAAATAGCAGTAATTTTTATACTATTTTGAGTCACTTGAATAACATTAAAAAGTGTTTTTTTTTTAGTCGAATAAAAGTCATAATAAACCAAAGAAAAATAGAGCGCAAGTTGTCATAACAACCCTAAATGAAGGTGTTCGAAAGAATAATAAGGTATTGGGCCAAAAGAAAAAAAGAAAAAAGTAATAAGGTACTTAAGAATAAGGGTTTTTTAAGGAAGTTGACACGGTACTCAAAGATCCTAAGTGAGGTCCACATCATTATATATTCTCTCATGTGAGAGGAGCTTTTTCTCTATCTTTTCCTCCATTATTTTAGAGCGATTAAGATTCTTTCTATTTATTAAATTTTATATTATGGTTCTTATAAAGAACGTAAATAATTCTTTAAGTCTGTTAACACCCTTACGGGTTAATAGTGTGAATAAATATCTTTCCAATGAATGAATCAAATTCAGTTCTTTTGATTAGGGCTTAAGAAAATTGTAGTCATTTAAAAAAAAAACACACACACACACACACAATGATTTGAACTTACGTATCCATCGAAGCTCTTAGGGTCAAAGTTGCTGGTTTGCTTTAATCCGTGTTATTGATTTATAATTTCTTAGTCTTTAAGAATGTTATTCCCACACCCACCCCCCACCTCACCTCCACCACAGCGCCTTCCCCTCCCCCACCACACCCCAAACCCAAAAAAAAAAAAAAAAAAAGCCTTTTAAGAATGTCATTATCAATTTGTAGGGATGCTCGCTATAGTTAAATTTTTCTTTTCTTTCTTTCTTTCTTCTTCCTTTTTTTTTTTTTCCTCTAAATGGGGCTCTCTATTGTTATTTAGAAGAAGACTTTACCAATGAAAGGTAATTTTCTAGTACAGCTTAACCTACTAAAGTGCATTTTCTATATGTATATATATTATTATATTTTTATATTACCAATTCATCTAAAAAAAGAAAAATAGGAACAAATTCAATCTTCCTAGAGTACATCTCTTTTTCCTTCCTAACAAAATACATTGATCTGTTTCCTCTTACCTTGAAGAGTTCTGTACTTTTATTATTTGATAGAAGACTTCTTTTCCAAGCTAAGTCAATTCCCCATACAATTCATGAGAATAACCACTAACCCTCTCTGAAAACCACAATCTCATAATAAGGATAATCCAAATTACAGCTCACACTACACTTCTTCATTATAAACTTCTCTTGCAATGGATATCCGAATCTTTGTCATAAGATCATCTGTAATTCCCCTAATTTTATAAAATGTAATGAAATAATTATTAAAAAATATAATATATAATCATAAAGAACTATAATAAAAAGTAGCAAAAATCGCTCCTAATTTTTCGTGAATTAAAATTATTAAAGTATGAACAAATTTGATTATAGTTAGAAAAATTAGAATCCTTATTAATAAAATTTTAAAATGCAAATTATTATTTCTATAACTTTAAACAAATAAAGAATGATAATAAACTGATCATTACTACAAAATCCAAAATCAGTTTCCTTAAGTTCAATACTTGAAATATAAGATTCTAATAATGATATAATGATTTTGAAATTATCCTTAATATTTTAAAACTATAAAATAACACTAGATAATTTACTCTTATTAATAATGAGGATAAATAATTCATATACAGTAAAAGATAATATTTTGTGATAAGAATCAATAATTCAATGAATAATTATAGTTGACTTAAATTTCAACTTTAATAAAAGAGATTAATTTTTAGAACCTACTAGCTATAAAAATATAGTTATAAAGATAAATCAATAGAATTATATAAATACGAAAAAAGATCAAAATTGATCAATACTAAAGAATCTAAACCTTAATTAATTAAATAAAATTATAATTTTAATATACATATTTGATGGAAACGGGATGCAAATTGCAGCTGAAATTGTTCCAAAAATCTCTTAGCCGAAAACTGCAAACAAGTGATCAAATTAGGTAATAAAAGTCAACATAAAGAATGGTTTAAACCAACTAAATTTGTCTAAATCAGCATCTCAATTAATGCAGTAAAACCCATTGCAAGATAAGTTGGAATTTCGTAGAAAATCTCTTTCCTTCTTGGATGAAAAATTATCCTGGGAAGCTTCCTTCTCTTTGCTTATAAAACATACCACATTAATGAACAAGGACACAAGACACATAAACACGCCTTAAGCAGCATATTTTCTACTTGTCGTAAAATATAAACAGCCCAAAATAACAAAACCAAAACAGCACACAAAACTCATCAAACATAGCCATTAATCAAGCTTCAACAAGATCCAAACACAAGCTTAGGAAGTGAGCAAAGTAAGGTAAGTAAAATTCATTTCAAATTAGTATATGTAATAAACACTAGATTAAACAATGTTTTTATCAACTTAGGTTCATATCAAGCTTGAGGAGAGGGTTAAACATCACCTTTGCAACTTCAAACAAGGTATATTCCACTCTAAAACTCCATTTATACACTATGATATGTGCAGAAGCTAGGGAATCATGTATTTTGAAGATTATGAGATGTTATATATGTTAGTATATCATGAATAATAGTTGAGGATCATGTAAAAACACTTAAAGATACCTAAAACACTATTATAATACATGTACAATACAAAAAAAAAATTACAGACTGAAGGAAAAGGAAGAAGATGATGAACAATGCCTACACTGACCCTACGCCAACAGTGTACGTAAAAGAGCTGGTGGCCTTTGAGCTAGCATTCCTTAGAACACGCTATGTAAAATATTTGTTATGTGTAAAAATACACAAATGCCGGTGGGATACGTATTTACACCGATGGTGTATATTATATACAATGGCAAACTTCGAGCCAGTGTGTACTAAAGTGAAGTCACGTAAATTTTGTAACATGCGAACATCGGTAGACTAAGATTCAATGCTAACGGCCTTGGATGTCGGCATACGTGTAAAAATTTTCTTGGACAAAATTTGTTTCGTCCGTAACCATAATACATACATACATATATATAAAGAGAACATGAAAATATTATAAATAAAAATAAATATTTTCATATACTTAAATATTTATTAAGTATTAAACTTTAGCAACTATTATAATTAAGAAACACTTTCATTATATTAAATAAAAGATTAGATTATAATAATTGTATAATAATTATTCTATATAAGTAAATATATAAGAATGAAAAATGTGAATAAGTTATAATTAAAAATAATGTAATTCTCATAAATAACAGATAATAACATGAAATGAGAACAAAAAAAACACGATGAAAATTAACAATAGAAAATAAATATTAGTTATCATAAGGTGGTCAAACTAAAGAATGATATAAAAATGATGACAATAATAAAATACTAAACTATTGAACACAAACTCTATAATTATTCAATAAAAATAAAATTTAACTTTAGTAAACATTTAATATATATTTAAACTATAGGAAACCACGAATATGTTAGAAAAATAATTAAAGAGTTAAATACTAAATGTAACAATATAAATAATAGAAATTTCAATTAACATAAGACAGATAAGTTCGACAAATGAAGAGATAATAAAATTTCACTATCAATACAGACACTAACGAAAGAAATTTAAATAAATTTAGAATAAAGAAAATTCCCTAATAAAATATAGATGTGAATTAAGATCAATACAAGCAAAATGAAAATAAATAAATAATAGATAGCAGATTCAACTACCTTAAGATAGGCATACAAAAAAGACCTATAAACAATAAAAGCTTAATAATAAAATTATTAAATAAGATTCAAAATAGTTTATAAATTAAGAATAGTTCTCTTCTATAAAATTCTACAACTTTACCAAAAGAATATAACTTATATAAAGTTAAGACTCGTAACTAAGTAAACAAAAATATATTAAAATTGATAATAGGACCTGAAAGAACACCGTCAATATCATTATATAAAATAGCAGTATAGTAACAAATATTTGTTATCTTATTTTATAGGAAAAATAGAATAGTTATTGGACTTCCAGTAGCACATTACAACAAATTAACGAGGATAATAGGTAAGTAACTTTAACCTTATCACATTATTTGTACTTGTAGCATAGCTGCATTTGAATTATATATTCAATTGATATACATGCAGGATTAGGTATACTGCATGATGCTTGGTGTATGCTTGACTGTCATAATATAAACGATAATTCTATTGTATGATAATTATTGTATGAAGCATGTTGATGTTTGTTTGTGAATTGTATTATCACCTTAAAATTGACTAAAAACTATTAGTACCATATATGAAAATGGACATGCATTACATCATTTGCATATACAGCTTTAAGGAGTGGTGATCCTGCGACGATTAGCGTCTCAGTTCTCTGGTAATGTTTGGTTTTTGTGGATGACATTTTTCTAGTTCTACACAAGAGTACCTTTCTTCTTATCAGTTCCACGGGAACTAAACTGGCATCGAAGGAGCGCTACTCATGATATCGACATGAAAGGGCTAATAGTTAATGGAGTTTCTTTATTCCAATGATAAAAGTATAATGTTTAAAGTTAATTTGTGAGAGTTTGTGGTACCTATTCTTCCTTGGTTCTCTGATTCTCCTGGGCACGGTATATCACTCATCATAGCTTCCTTCCAACCTCGATTAGAGGGCATAAATCTACATCATGTTTGGATTCTGGATTATCCAAGCTTGTACTTATACATATGGTTGATTGTTTCATGGTATACACTTGCTCATTAAACTTGTTCATTGTTGCTTGATATGTGGTCTGGTCTAGTTATCTCACTGAACTCGTGGTTTCACTCACTCCTTAATAGTTTTTATGCAGGAATAATACTAGCTGGAATTAGGCTAGGAATGTACGAAGAGTGCTTTTCCATTAGACTTTATTGATATTAGAGATGTTGGTTATGATGAACTTAGAATGCAAATTTGATAACTTGTATAAGCAAGTAAGATCTTGTATTTTGTTGGTTGATACCCAATTTCTATTATTTGGTAGGGGATACCGATTCTCTACTATCCTGACAGACTATAAAAAATCGGATTCCAAAATAAGTTTAAATAAAGATATTATATCCATGTAATTAAATTTTATGAAGTAAATAAATAAGATAGAGTCTTGTAATCTCTGGCTTGCAAGACGATTATCATATTACTAGTGCACACGTGGTATGATAACTTTAGAGCAATCCTAGTAGGCCCTATTTTGAGGCATGACATCATCCCAACTAAGTGCTTAAATTCCTCAGTAAAATTTAGAAGTGAATTCAAGTTTTTGCTTCCTTGTGTAATCCAACACACATTAACATGATCAGCTGGTTCACTAATTTCCTCAAACGCATTTTCTGGAGTGAAGATGAATCTCATAAGTGACCATTACTGCTATCACGATCATGATAATTCTTATATAGGAATACAAGATCAAAGGAATTCCCACCAGAAATTTTTTTTCCAGGAGAGCACAAAGTGATACTAGAAGTAACTATGATTCTATTTCAATTGATATATATGATCATACTTGGAGTGGATCCAATTCCACTACCCGAATCCCTATAAAAATGGCATTATTTTCACCATCCACAAACCAACGCCAAGTTGTTACACCATCTTCTGCTTCTACAGCATTCTCAATATCTTCCAATGCTAAACCAAAGCTGTTTGTACCATCTCAACCCAGTGTTGTTTTACTACCTCCTATAGCTTCCTCTAAGCCACCGAAGGAGTCTGTACCAATGCTGTCTCACACATCCTCTCCTTCAATTTCGTCAACAGAACAAGCTCCCTCATCAAAGCCTCCACTATTTGCTACATCAGCATCGTCATCTTCTGCTTCCATCATATGCGTCTTCCATTGCTCAAACAAAATGGTCCAAACTGTCTTAGCCCCGTGTCGTTATACTGCCTCCTATAGCTTCCTCTAAACCACTCAAGGAGTCTTTATCGAAACAATCTCATATACATTGTCCTTCAGTTGCATCTAGAGCAAGCATCTTCACCAAAGCCTATACCAATTGCTTCTTTGGGTACATCACCATCCTTTTGCAACCCCCTTCATTGAAAGCCCCACAAGTGGTTTTCACAAAGTCCAAATCGCCTCCAATTACCAGTTCATCATCCTTTGAACTTCATGTAGGAGATCTGAAACAGTTAAAGAAGCAATGCGTTGTGCTTCCTCTGAGGCAAACGAAACAACATATACACAAGAAAATACTTCTCCTATTTGTATGGTCCCCAAGGAGATATAGGATATCATCAAGAGGGACGAAGTGCCTGGCATTATGAGATGTCCATTAACTCCATTGACATGCAAAGACAAATTTGTTACTCTACTATATGCCGAGGATTTTTATGGAGGTATCACATTATCAACCCTTATGGTTTATCATTTTATCATTTGCCTTTTCTTTTTCTCTACCTTTATGGATTTTCTAGGAACTCAGTAATCCCATGATAGTTTGGTTTCTTTGCAAAATTGGGATTCGTATTTCACATTTTTGGCCTAATTACTTATGGAGTTTCTCCCTAAGTGTGCATGCTTATGAACTTCTTCCAAAAAACTTTTTAAGTGTTATTTTCGTTTTGACCATTTGGTAGCAGTAACGGCATAGAGATAAAGGACCATGAAATGGAAATAGTGGCAAGGTAATGATGGTGAATGTTGATGATTTGAAGTCATCAATGGGTTTCCACTAAAGAGGATGCTGGAGTTGTTGTATTGCAGCTCATTTATTTTGGAGTAATCGCCAAAAACTGGTCTAAAATACTACTGGTGTATGGGAATCATGTTGTCGATGCATCGCTATGGAGTGCATTTGGTTTGTATTATTTCTTATTGTTGTAGAATTGAACCGAAGATGTTGAAAGACACTAATGCTTTGATATAGGTGCAACAAGTTATAATATTTAGGATTATATCCTATTTTGCTCTGAAAAGTTATAAGTTGTTAATGATACAATCTGTCATTAAGAGTCTATGATGTATCATGAGTTGATTGATCCACACTCTAAAAGATACAAATTTATTCATCTATAGCGGTTACAATCATCTATCTTCAAGAATGTATATAATTTTTACCTTTTAAATCTTGTTAAGTTTATTTCTATAGTATACTTCTGATGTAAGCTTGTGTTTTGGAACAAGAAATGGGCAAATCCAAAATGAAGGATGTCCCTTTGCTATTGCATGAAGCATCAATTATGAAGCAAAGTAAGGATAGAAACAGCAATGCAAAAGAAGTGAAGGACAATAAGTTTTTGTGGCCATTCCGATTGACTCCGTGCCTAAGAAACATCCTTTTTTTTTTCTTTTTTGTCCTGGGATTTTGTTTTCGCAAAGCCTGTTAATAAGCAAGATAAGAAGTTTCAGGGTGGTTTTTTTGGTTCTATAATTTCACTCGTATCTACTTGTAAAAATTATTCAATTTTATTTTGTCCATCCTTATATCCATGCCTTAATTGTGCCTTATTTTAAATTATTCATGTGGTGTTTTGTGGCTTTTAGAATAATTTTCGAGTTGTCTTATTTTATTGTATTTTAGCTATATTTTGTTTTTGTCTTGTCTTAATTAATTAATTTGCATCTTATTTATATCTTTCTATCTCATACCTATTAATATCTTATTTTGACAAACATTTAATATGATAGAATGCCAGTGATTCCAAATAGAAAGGAGTTTATCGAGTTATAAATATAAAACCTTTAAATTACATGGTTGTGATGCTAGATTAATGAGATATCAAAGTAAAATGTCCTTGTTCAAATTTCCATGCAATGATTTCACCCTATATAATTAATTATCTACTTAGTTTCAGTTATAATTGTACAAATGAGGGGGATTGTTGAGTCACTTTGAGGGGGTTCAAATGAATTATACATGTAACAAGCTACAAACCTATGATATAGATGCAACATCAAGTAACAAATATAAAGTTCTTAGATTAGATAGTTATTGTACTGATCTTAATATAAAAATTTGAAGAGCCTCGGTTAGCATTTCATTGTTTTCTAAATAAAAACAAAGATCTTCTATTAACTATCAAACATACGGAGCAAGGTGCCACTAACAAGCGCCTGGCTAGAAGGAATTGTACTTTAATGGTTATATTGTACATTGGATACCTTCTATTATTTGTAGTTGCCATACTTACAAAAAATCCAAGCTGTAGATAATTGTCAAGGATTATTAGCTTGGTTTAGTATCTGCATGGAACTGTGCACTCACAAGCTCTCATGAAGTTCTATCAAAGGAAAAGTACTACCATCAAAAATCAAGAGAAACAAGGGCAAGGAAAGAAAGGAAAGGCATTATGTCAATATGTTAAGAAGATCGAATACCATAATTGCTGAAATGATACAGATCAATTAAAAAACAAGCTTCATAAGGATCTAGATTTGAATCCACCTTCCCATATCCTGTGAAAGCTTCAACGCCATAATCAGTTGGTTAGATCCTACAGGTTGCATCACAGCTTCCTCCTTGAGCAATAGTAAAGCTAAAATAGTTTAGTAAACAGTTTACTTCATGTCTTTTTTTTTTTTTTTTTTTTTTTTTGTATGAAACAAGAAGGATCCCGAAGACAATCTATTGTTTCTTTCTTCACAAGTAGCTCTCATACACCATTATACTCTTGTTAAAATAGGTTTTTGTCAAGGAAAGCACTTCTAAAAGCAGATGTTCATAGACAAGGGAGGCAAATTTGATAGAAGTTGCATCTTCTACAACTACTCCACATTAATGGGACCGTATGATTTATAGCATTACTCGATAAATGAATCGGTTGTGAAATCAAATTGAATATGGGATCATAGCAGAAGTTCGAATTTAAAGTCCCTGCTTCATCATTTGACACCACACTCATCCTTGTAATGAGGCTTAATCAACACCTCATGAGCATAAATACGCAAGAACAATAGCTTACAAAGAGCTACCAACTTAAGTGGTCACAAGAAATTAGCTGTGGTGTTGGATTTAACATCACCAGAGATTAGGGCCTCTAAAAAGGGAAAAGGACAGGAAACTTCTATGTGGGCTACCACTACTACTTAAATCTTTTAAGCATCAAAGGAAAGGGGTCAATTATATTCAGGATGCCATCGTCGATCAATTATTACAATGCCTAAATTATATTGGAAGTATCAACACTGCTAATCATGCTGTCATCACCATTCTAAAATATAAGGACCTTGTCTCAATCTGATACGACAGTATCATAGGCTTGAGATTAACATTAAAAATAAGAGTAGAGAAAACAAGTCATAACTCATTAAGCTAATGAATTTATTTTGTCATCACTGCTAAATTTCCTAGTCTTTAGAAGGAACTCCATGTTCCGTCTCTCCTGCTTGACATATCATTGATGTGTTTTTGTAATAATTATTTTCCTAAAAAAATTATATGCTTCTTTATTTATTTATTTATTTATTTTATTTGAAATATGTTGCATGCCAAATTTTTCTAAATTGTGTGAATGCAAAGCGGGGAATCATACGCTAGGTAGTCTTAGTTGAGTTTGAAGATAGTTTTTGTGCACAGCATAATTCAAAATCCAGATATGTGTCGAACCTGAATTTTGCTCCTTTTCTCCTAAAGGTTCGATCCATATCAAACCCGACCCATTTGACATGGAATACCCGACAAAGAACCAGTAGGGTTTTTTTTTTTTTAAAAGCCCAGTTTTCTGAAAAATATTTTGAGTGGAATCGTCATCGGCTAAAGCCGACAAAAGTGAACCAGAAACCAAATAGGTGGTTTGGTTTCTAGTTCGACCATTAGTATGCGTGAAAAACCAGAAATTGATGAGTCCGGAGGTTGCTATTTTAAAACCTAAATGGTTACCTAGGCTTTAAATGGGCTTTAGAAATCTTGAATTATATTAGCCAAAGAGATTAATTTTTATTTTTCAATTTTTTTTTAAATTTTTAGTCTTTTTTAAAATATATTTACATATTTACAAAAATATTTTTTTTAAAGGAGATCCTAAATTTTTTTATTTTTGTGACCGCTTTGCAGGTGCCTACGTATCCGCTAGCCGAATCAGGTCCCCATAGTTCATTTTGATTTTTGTAAAATTTTTAATTTGTTTATCCTTTTCAATTGTAAAAAGTCACCACATTTAAGTTATTTAACCAATTTGTATTTGTTTTCTTAAAAATCCTTAAAGAGTCTAATTTTATTGGATATTTTTTTAAAAAAGTCAAGAAGATTCCTAAGTTTAGAAAATCCCCATTTATTTTTTACAAGTAATTTGGAAAATAGACTAAGTGATAATATTTATATATGAATCGATAGAGATTTTTATACTCTATATACACACACACACATATCCCATATATGGGAAAGGAAAACAAAGAGATGAAAATATTTTGTTCTTTTTATGCAATGTTTCATTTTTCTAGTTATTAAGAAGAACATAAGCACACATATGAACAATACCCCTTAAAGCTAAGCAAAAATTCATAAAGAGGCAATATTAACAAGCTCAAATCAATTGATTTTTATGCTAACAAAATATAGCATGATATAACAAGTAATGTAATAATTCACAACATATTGAACATGGTATGTACATAAAAATTTATTATCTATAAAACTATCAAATTGAATTCAACAAGTTATATACTTAAAAGCCTATGAATCATGTTTATTCATTCACTACCATATGTCATACCCTTATTCACAAATCTAAGGTTATGACAGCTATAATAGAAATCATAATACTATACGTATCAAAAAATTATGGTAATAAAACTGTGCTCCTTATTAATAGCAAACATGTCCTTATCAGTTTAGATAAACATCATGAATCAATTGTCTTCCACATTTGGTGCAAATCATAAGATACTAGCATGAAAATAAATAAAGAACCATGGTACACGTATTGTAACGCCCTAAAAAAAATTTAATTCGATTAATTAAATAACTTAAGATGATACCGCCACATATAATATTCTAAAGTATTACACGCTAAGGCTTTCTTTAAAAGATTTTATTTATATTGAACATTGCTACTCAATTTTAGATTCTGAAATCGTTTAGTTGAATTTCTAAATCAACTGGATTTTGCAGTGGAAAATCTATTTCATAGAACAATTTCTAAATAAAAACACTTCAGAACTTCCACTTACTCAAATGGAAGAACTTTCACTTAAACAAAGCTTTATAAAAGTCTAATTACAAAACATGGTCACCAACAAGCCCCTTTTAAGAAATATTACAACTTAAAATATAAATCTAACTCTTAACTTAAATAAAAAAATAATAAAAACAAGTAATATCCATGGCCCTAACCCGCATCACTCATTAGACATCGTCCGAAACCCAAGCCAAGCATCATCACATCAATTATCATCAACAACAACTCCATCATCAACATCATCATCTTCATCAAATCATCATTAACATCATCATCACCAACATTATCATCATCAATCATCATCAACAATAATAATAACAACAACAACAACAATACTCCACATCATCATCGAATCATCATATCATCAGTCATCTTCATCAATTCTTGTAAAAAGAAAAACAACAACAAGAATGATCGAGCCCAATGCACAGTAACACAATCACACATGGAATG
Source organism: Combretum micranthum (assembly GCA_024138025.1). Classification (NCBI taxonomy): domain Eukaryota; kingdom Viridiplantae; phylum Streptophyta; class Magnoliopsida; order Myrtales; family Combretaceae; genus Combretum; species Combretum micranthum. The sequence goes on along the minus strand of JAMXBD010000392.1, from coordinate 946,093 downwards.
TCACACAAGCTTAACTAAATGCAATGCATCAACAACAGGTTATTATCCTTCATTTAAAGTAAACAAATCAACACAGGAGGAGCACTCATACTGGAACAAGCCTGGGGGATACATGGGTCCTGAGTAACAGCAGCTGCTTAGCGGGTTGATATAAGCAGTCCAAATACCTATATCCCCTATATCTGTTCCATAAAAGTAATCTCATCTAGAGTTTATAGCCGTTACTCAACTTTATTTAACTTAATCCATAACATCATTAGTTCACACGTCCCCATAAACATTGAACTAAATCATAGTATTTCATCTTGAGTGTAAGCAAACACTATACAGACACTACATCTCATCGATTATCCACTTAACCATAAAAGAATCACTATTGCATCATAGCATACCATTGCATTATGGTAAAGTCATTACATCATGACTAAGGTTAAAGCGTATAACTATCATGTCATGGCATCATGCTGCTCCTTGAACCAGATTTAACAGCGTATTAGACAACCAGCACTCATCAATTATTAAGCTGTCTTTAAGTTTCTAATTCATTTAGGATGTCTATCCTATCAATCATCACGCAAGTTACTGCGTACCTTAAATATGAAATCCCAAATGGAGCCTCAGAAGGTATATCAGAATCCATCTCAGAAGATATAACTCATATCTACCACTGGTTCAAGAAAAAACTCTAAGAACCTAAACTATTTAACCACTTATAAGAACTTAAACTAACATCCACTTCATCAAACTCATACAAGAACTTAAACTATTTATCCATTCATCTCAAACTCATTTTATTAAACCCTATTTGATCAGACACTAAATAGGAACTCCACTATGGCTGCGAATATCACCCCGCCAAAATATGGACAATTCTCATTTGTCTATCAAAGTATTTTCTTTTCACTTTATTTATGATATTTTATTGACAAGGCATCAACAATGTATATACTTTCAAAACATTTAAATCAATTCACAATCTTATACTTGGAATAACACTTAAGCATAACTAACTTTAAACTCAACATTTAAGGATTTCAAAGATAACTTACATAAAGGTATGACTTAACAAGCATTCATATAACAATATCATATTAACTTATAAAATCATCACCTATAACTTCAAATCATGTATACAATATACCTAGCTTTAAACATTAAGCAAAACACTCATAAAATTCAAATATAATTCATACATAAGCTTAACTTAACATTTACATGCTTAACAAGTTCATTTAAGTTCAGTGGCTAATCATAAGAACAAATAATAAACAAGGAAAAACAATTGAAGAAAAACACAACTTAAAACATACTAAATATTAAATTTAACATCAAGGAAATTCAAATAAAATTCATATAAATACATAACTCATCATTTATATACTTATCAAGATCATTTAATTTTACTAAGTCGTTACAAGATCATAAAATAAGTAATGGAAATCATATATACAACATAACTATTTTTAGTTTAATACTCATGGAAATTCAATTATTTGTTGAATCTACGAATATACTTAAATCATGCTTCATTATATCCCTCAATCATTACACATCAAATATCATTAATCTGTCTCATTTTAGTCCAAAAAGATCCATTTCCTAAGCAAAACACATTTAACATGCAAAACACAAATTTTTAACTTAGTTTAAAAAACACAATAGCTGGAAATAACTAAAATTTAAGCATCGATACGTTTTGAATTTGTAAAAACTCAATACACCACAACAAAATGAGCCTTTGGCTACGTCTAATAAACGTGGCTAAACATCAATTAAACGTGACCAAAGATTTTTTGTCACGTTTTTTTACATGTGGCCTATAGACGTCGCCAAAGGTCCGTCGCAGATTTGATAAGTAACATTAAAATTGAAACGTCGCCAATGATAGTTTGACAGCCAAATACACTTTGTTAGGCCACGTTTAAACATGGCCTATTATCATGTTTTGGTCAACTTATGTGTGGCTAAATATGACTAATATCCATCCCACCAAATATAAAAGGAGGGAAACTTGTGATCGGCGACGTTTAAACGTGGGTAAACATTTTTATTAGTAACGTGTAAACGTAAGTAAATTACATAATTGGCGATGTTTAACCGTGGCCATACACAGGTTGAATAAGCTTCGTATATGTTTGTTGGACCACAATGTGATTTATTTAGCGACGTTTACATGGCTATGCTAATACATTGGCGACGTCTGATTGTTATTTTTATTTAGCGAGTTTACACGTGGCTATTCTAATGCATTGGCGACGTCTACTTGTGTGGTGTGTTATTTTATTTAGCGACGTTTAAACGTGGCTATTCTTGTTAAGAAGATGTTAATACTCAAATTGGTTTATTTGGCAATATATATTTGTTTAGTGTAACATATGCACAATTAACAATATAAACCTGTTTGCTCACAATATAATTGATACCTGCTATTACTTCAGCACATGAAATTTATATATGAAAAAATGTCACTAATACATTTTGGAGCATACAATGTGCTCGATATGTAATAAAAACTAATAACATAAAAATTACTTAAAGATCACATGACCATCGTTGCATTAAAGGGAAAAAAAACAAAAACAATATGGTTTAGTGTCCTTACAAGAAACGTTAGCGTAAACTCCAAATTACATCAAAATGGGCATATGTACACACTTTATCACATTGATTTGACCCATTCATGTCAGTTGCCTCAGCCAAAAAACAAAAAACAAAAAACTGAGTACTTAATTTTCTTCCTCACTATTGACATCATCATCTCCAAGCGATGGATTTGATGAAGTATGTCGTGCACTTGCAGAAATATTTCCATTTGGATTTGCTGTCACACAATATACAAATTATATATTATTAAATTGTTAAAAAAAACACGAATGAGATAATGAAAAATGACTCATGATAACTAACCTGAACTACTGAAAACTTGATATAAGTTGTTCTACAAGTCGAGTTAGCTTATCAAGCTGTAAATACCATTAAGTAGCAAATTCAATTCAAGAAAATCGGAAAAAATCTAGTTGAGCTATTTAAGTAGTCTATCAAATCAAATTTGAACTTTCTAATATTCAATTTGACTAGCTGACAAGTTTAATTGAGCTTGAGTTAACTATATAATTAAGTTCAACTTAAGTTTCATGTAAATTATACTAATCAGAATTTAAAACATTTTTTTCCTTCACAAATTAAGTGTAAACGGATTCAAGCTTTAAAATTTTAACTTTGGTTTGAAATTTTGAATCAAGTTTGAGATTACACTCAACACTATCTCGATTCAACTTGTTTATAGATCCAAATGCATCGACGAAAAAAAGATGTGAAAGTGTAGTCTTCTTAACATTAATAGCAAAAGTTATGACTTATGTATAAAACGTTAACCACAACACACCTAGTATTCTCTGATGGCCTAGTGATAAACCTGAAAATTAGATTATAGGAACATCCACAAGGTAACACAGACACGCAAATACAAAACAAAGTAAAAAACTAAACCAAAGTAGGACATAAAGTCATGGACACACGCCTAATATCTCGACTGTATATATTGCAGACATCGTGATCGCTTCAATTGTTATGTCACATTTGCATATATTTAAACACATGTAATGCCTAACAGAAAAGGTAGGGTTCTGCCACATCCTAGAGGTCTCATTTCCCACAATTCCTTAACCTACACATTGTATGTCCAAGAGAAAATCCAAGGACCTTTAGGTTCTGCCACAATCACCCTTGGAAGCCATATTAAAGTTTATTTACCTGTTAGTTTTGCTGGCGTAATGTTTTTTCCTCTTGCAATTCAGCTCTTAACTCCTCCATCTCATTCTGTCTTCGTGTTGATTTCCCAATAGATGGTGGTCCATATCCTCTTCCAGGATGGTAGTCAGATCTGTTACTTGCATTCATAAATATGTCAACAATCTCTTGTGTCTTTGGGTTGTCAGAAGATTGTGAATCCTCATACATTTTCACCATCTTCTCCTACATTATGAAAACTAAAACATAACATCCGCAACATCTTGCTTATTTAATAACATATTCAAAATAAAACTTAACCCATATACTTACATAATCTTCAGAAGCTTGTTGTGAAACCCAACCACCAGTACTGTTAGGCCTTGGTTCACGATATCGAGTTTGCTTAAAGAACTCGATAGCATTGGCAGTTGGTGATTTTGATTGATCTACATACACATATATATATTACAAAAATGTTAAACACTTGAGTAAGCTTACTACTACATGTTCGAAATTATATGAGTTGCTACTTACGTGCTCATTCCTTCTGCTCTCAAATGATCGAGAGCCAGACCTATGCAAGTATTTGACACAACCACGTGCTTCTTTCCCGATCATTGATTTGGTCCTCTATTAATTAAAAACAGTGACATATTTATGTAGTTATTACTTGAAATCCCAAGAAAAATGGGTATGTAGAGTTTACCTTCTTCGATGGGTCATTAGATTGTAAAATTGCCTTCTCTTCTGCAATCTCTTTAGTCCATTGTTCCGTCATCTTCTTCCAATCATCTTCATTCGATCCTTTAGGTCTTGCTACATCACCAATCTCCATCCATCTCCTCTTAGTTTTACTTCGATGATTTCTAAGCAGACTCCCCATCCATTTATCAGCAGCAGCAAATTTGTTGCCATTTTTGACTACATCATCAATATTCAATCGATTCTACATCAACCATATCAGTTAAGACAAAAGAATGATTAGTAACATCACATAATAAGTAAATATGAAAGGAAAGTTTAGTCTACATTTTACCTTGACCCTCTCCCAAGCTCGTTGTTTCTCCATCTTATCTAATTTTCTCCAATCTTCACCATAAAGAGGCAACAAGTCCCTGCATGCTTTCCCATCTCAGATGCTAATTTTGAGGATTGATCTGCCGAAACAGGACGTCCTCCGGATGTAGTAAACTCAACTAGCATTTTTCCCTTTCGCTTCATATTCTCCCGCTCAAGTGCTTCACCACGATATGCACTCCTCTTACCAACAGATCGTGTTGAGCTCTCAGTTGCTACAATTATAAGAGAATGGTTTTTAACTTGCACACTTTCAATAATTTATTGCATACATTTATAAAGCTTACCAAGAGATTCAGTATTATTAGACGTGTGGCTATGCTCTTGGGGCCTATCCACTTGACCATTGTTCATTTCCCGTATATCTGGAGCTTCATTCTCTACATTTAATAGGAAAAGAAAAAATCACATTACATATGTTAATATTCAAAGCTAAATACAACAAGGACAGTGGGAATAGAATTAGAAATATGAGTATAGAGAGCACTTATATTTGACCATATGAAAATAGGAAAAAATTAGAGACATGCATAACTACACGTACCTAAGCAAAATCGAAATTATGTAAGACATTACAGACCAAACATGTCAACACATAAACTTTTATCTCTAAACGTAAATTTTTATTACAAAACCATTATTATTGATTCTATTTGTACAAATATAATTTATTTTATCAATTTTATATGCATAATGTCTATATCTAAAGGTCATTAATATTATAATGAATGGCCACACTACGATTTATATTAAAAAACACGCAAGCCATTTTGATCATGAGGGGGAACAAATGAAACCAATGACTATGATTATTAGTTAGTAAACAAAACACGTTTCTTAAATATTATTTGGGAGAATATCTTTCATGTGTAGGTAGGTTAATATACATGAAATTCGTCTTGCTAAAGCTAAGTCCATCCAGTGGACTACTCTTGAATACTGCAAAGAAAATAATGTAGTCCAAAAGGTTGTTGCAACTTCAGGTAAATATCATGTATGGTTCAAGCTTTTAGGACTTCTCTTAACTTCTATGGGTAACTTGGTTGGTTGAACATATATACATGTTTATGTGCGTGCGTTTATCATGTCCTATTTATGATGATGTTCTGGAAGAAGATCTGAGTAGTATAATTTAAGCAAATTCTAGGAGGGATCTGTTGTTAAAGTTGATTTTACTAGTTGTATGGACAGGTAATTGATTTTCCAAACCTATCTTCTACATTTATATGCCAATTTCACCACTTACCTGGAGTGTGGTTTCGATCAGCTGAATTGCTGCCCTGTAAGGATGCATTTGCTGGACTTACGTTGATACCTTGACCATGTGGAGTGTCATTTGCTGTAGTAGAACACAAAATCAATTTGAATTACCAATTTATACTAACTTATTCTACTTTAATGATATGTCCAACTGGAATACCTAAGGCTTCAGAAGGATTAGGTGGCTGGTTGTGTTGTTGTGATTGGTGCATATCATCCCCAGAATGGTGAGAATCCGACTCATCACGAATAGGTAGTCGAGTATCTCGTTTAGTCCTCCCTCCTCTCCTGTGAACATTCCTTCGACCACCAGCCATTACAAACCTGAAAATGAATAAAGGAGGCGTAAGTTAGTCATTAGAAAATAAACAACATAATAGCTTGGCAACACATCATTCAATATATAAAAGCTTATGCTAATATCATCGCCTTAAAAAAAAGGAAAAAATTGATCTTGCAAGCATAATTAAGGAGATAAATTTAAAAAAAAAAAAAACATAACCATTCAATTTGCATCGCTACTGTCATAATCCACCAGCGTCTCATCCATCTCCTCATTCTCATCCTCATCTTCACTGGATTCAATACCGGCATCATGCTCTATATGTGTAGATGCTTGCACTGTTCCTCTAATAACCTCCCTATCAACAGTCTCATGACCTACATCAGTTCTCAATAGCACATCAACATCGCAATCGATTACTGGATGCAGCTCATTTCCTCCATCACCATCATCTATGAAATGTTCATCTAAGATCTCATCTGCTAATCGAGCCTCCACATCAGTTAACAAATTTGGACCACCTTCAAGCGAGTCCATATTATAGATGTGGCGATGCTCAAACTGTTGCACTACACGCCATTCAGTCCCTAGTTTCATGTCCTCTACATAAAATATTTGCTTAGCTTGTGATGCTAGCACGTACGGATCATTTTCATACCACGTACGAGTAATCTTAATGCTTTTAAAGCCATCATCAACTCGAACATGCCGCATGTTAGTGTCCCACCACTTGCACTTAAACAAGATCACGCTTTTGTTTCTAACATAAGTAAACTCATATATATCTGTCAAAACCCCATAAAATTCAATTTTCGTGTCTCCTTCATTTCCCTCTACAAGCACTCCACTATTCTGAGTCTTCTTCCTATCATCAAATTCTGTTGTATGAAATCGCACACCATTGTATATCAATTTGTTGTATCTCTTGAAACATGAATCGGGTCCTAATGATAATGCATATAACGCACTGATGACCGGGTCACCACTTTCATACAACGCACTCATCTGCAATAATGACAACAAAATAGACAATCAGTCCTATTTGTTAAACTTCCTTTACCTATAGCCTAAGTATATGTGGGCATTGTTAATTATATTTACCTTATTCATAAACCATTGACTAAATTCACTCTTGTGACGCTCATCTATGTCATCACCATTTTGTGAGCTTAAAATGTCGATATGTTCACTGCAACATAAATTTCACTGTGGTTAAGTAATACACACAAATTTTAATAGTTCACTAACATAGTAAAAATGATCTAATGACAGCCACTTACGCTAAATATGGTTGCATCTCCTGACAATTATTGATAATGTACCATTTGGCGATTTCACCTCCTCATCTGATAATACCACATATGTGGTGGAGAAATAAAACCAACCCTATTTGTAAAGATGTCCAGCCCACCATCTTCCAGAGAATCAAAGTTCCTATCTGGTCGGTTAAATATTGTCTCCAAGTCTTCTAAGTGAAGGGAGCACCAAGTCAAGCACTCATGAACAACATAGGCTTCAGCAATTGAACCTTCCATAAGCTCTATTCGAACAAATTGCTTTAAAGAGCCTAAGTATCTACATAGTAAAATTTAAATTAGGGGAGAAAAAATGCAAACATTCAAAAAAAAAACATTAAAATAAAGATGTTATGTGTTGTATTCACATGTACCTTTCAATAGGATACATCCAGCGGTAAGCAACAGGTCCAGCCATTAGGGCCTCTTGAGGTAAGTGGATAGCTAGATGCACCATTACATCGAAAAAGGCAGGTGGAAAGATTAGCTCTAACTTGCACAATATTGTGACAATATCGCTCTGCATCTTTTGTAACTCCTCAACATTCAACATACGTCGGCACAACCTCTCGAAGAAGGTCCCGAGCTCAGATATGGTGGTGGTGACATCTCTAGGCAATAAGCCACGAATACCCACAGGCAATAGCCTTTGAAGCAACACATGGCAATCATGACTCTTCATACCAGAAAGTTTTGAGCATGAGTTGTCTACACACCTACCTATATGTGATGCATAACCATCGGGTAATCTAATATTCCTTAGAAATTGACAGAATAATTTTCTTTCAGAGTTACTTAATGCATAACTTGCACATGGCATTAAATACTTGCCATCACCCCGCTTCAATAGATGTAGTTCCTTCCGAATACCAAGTTCCTCTAGATCAAGCCTAGCTTTATAAGTGTCTTTTGTTTTCCATCAATCCTAAGAATTGTGTAGATAATATTCTCACAAATATTCTTCTCAATATGCATGACATCAAGATTATGTCTAAGCTTTAACTTTGACCAATATGGCAATTGAAAGAATATGGACTTCTTAACCCAGTTGAACCCGCCAACATGATGTGCTCTTTTAACTTTCTCTGGATGCTTTCCCATACCCACATCTACCACTGTACGTAATTGGTGAAGAATGTCTTCACTAGAATATGGTTCGGGAGCTTCACGATTATCACGCATTCCATCAAATTTCAAGCTACGTCTCCACCTATGTTCCTTTGGCAACCACATCCTATGACCAACATACCCAATCTTGCTATTAAGTCTTATTGATGGTGTTTGATCTTCGCATACAGGACAAGCACTGTATCCTTTTGTGCTCCACCCAGACAAATTCCCATAAGCTGGAAAGTCATTGATGGTCCACATCAATGCAGCATGCATATTAAAAGAAGACTTCGAGTATGCATCATATGTCCATAGTCCATTGACCCAAAGATCATTCAACTCATCAATCAAAGGTTGCATGTAAACATCGATCTCCTTCCCTGGTGCTTTAGGCCCAGGGATTAACAACGTCATCATGAAATACTCTTTCTTCATGCACATCCATGGTGGTAAGTTGTATGTAAGAAGCACTACTGGCCACATGCTATATGACTGGCTCATGGTACCAAAAGGGTTAAAGCCATCACTAGCTAACCCCAACCGCACATTACGACTATCCTTTGCAAAGTCTGGAAATTCATTATCAAAATTAATCCAAGATTGCCCATCAGCTGGATGGCTCATAATGTTTTCTTGTCTCTTATGTTCATCTTTATGCCAACGCATTTTTTGAGCAACCTTAGGATTCATGAAAAGGCGTTGCAACCTTGGTTTTACAGGAAAGTACCGCAGAATCTTATGAGGAATGGGCTTTCTAGACCCTCCAGACATCTTATACCTAGAAGTACCACAAGTAGGGCAACTGGTAAGATGCTTGTTCGTACCCCAAAATAAGCAACAATCATATTTACATGCATGAATACTGTGGTAACCCATACCCAACCCTCTTAAGTACTTGTTTGCATGATAGTATGAAGTGGGAAGAGACTCTCCATTAGGTATCACATCACGCAAAAGTTGTAGAAGCATGTCGAACGACTTGTTAGTCCACTTATTGTATACTTTCAAGTGGAGAAGCTTCACTATAAAGGAGAATTTAGAGAACTTACAACCCGGATAAAGCTTTTGTTGTGAGTCAGCTCTTAAACCACTTAAAAAATCTGTTGGAAGATCGAAGCCATCTCGGAGACTTGCATCTTCCTCTTGATTCGTAGCAAAAGCCCCTAAATCTTCAAGCATTTCATCAAGCCCGTCAATGTCATCATCATTTACAACATTGTACTCCACCTCATCATATATCATTTCACTCTCTATATGACGAATTCTACCACGCGGTCCACTAGGCAATTCAATAGTCGGCTCCTCACCATGATATATCCAACACTTATAAGTTATGTCTATCCCATCAACAAGCAAGTGTGCTCTAATCACATTCACGGTGTACGAGTGTTGTTTAAACACCTCCTGCATGGACAATTTAACTCCGTGTTTCCTCCATATTTCAATTGCATGTATGCAACGAAAAATTCTACACCTCGTTGATACTCTTCACTTCCAATGTCGCAATTCATCCAATTCTTATCCATGTGTATTCTAAGAAAAGCCATAGAAAGAAAGAATTACAACCACACTAAAATAATATCAGTAGATTAAAAAGAAAAGGAAAAGGAAAAGGACGAATGAAATAATCTTAAATACACATAAGGTTTTTAATGTTGTTTTTAGTAAGAGTGAAATCAATGCAAATGGATTTAAATACATATATGTTATGTTCATGCATATATGAAACCAACACTATCTCTACACCATGCTTCAACGTGTGGACTTCCTATTTTGGTCAATGAATTGACATAACAATTTGAAAAGTTAAGATTAAATTGAGTTTAAAATGAAATTTTAAATTCGCAATATAGTATTATTTCTTATAGTAATGGAAATGAAAGAAAATATATTAATTATAATCTCTTTCTGTTACTAAAATTTAGATACTTTTTTTTCCAGGGTGCACAGGAACTCTATATGATGTACCAGGGCCTGCCAGCATGTCTGGGTTGGGGTTATAATCATCATCTATTTTGGAAATAGAAACTTTTTTTTTCATTTTCACTGGCGTCAACCATCTATTTTCGAAATTACAACCAAAAAGAGGAACATACACGCACATAGCATTCACCTCTCTTATGTATGATTTCATTTAAGATTTTGGGAAAGAGGAATGTCACTGAAATTGATTCAGTTTGTTTTATTCTTTTTGATTCGACAGAGAACACGAAAAATGAAAACAAGAATCTTGACATATAATAATTGAGAGAGAGACCCAAGCTGGATGGTAACTTTTGCACACATATGTTTCGATTTTCGATAAATTCACTTCCTTAAAACATACGAGGACAAAGCCAGCTTTTGGGTTGGGTTGATGACACCCGTGGGAAACAGAAATGAAAAGAGGAAACGTCTTCAATAGATAATAATGCAAGTCCTGCTCCCATTTATATTACGGCATATGAAAAAAAAAATTGTAAATATGACATCAAGCCATAATATAACATCTCCATTTTCAGTACTAGTTTAACTTGACACCTGCAGTTTTATATTTACTAATTAGTAGTTACTATTACGATAAGAAAATTAGAACAGACAATTTTTTTCATGGTTATCTCCTTTCAATTACTAGGTTTTAGCAATAATTCAAATTAACTAAAAACTCTAGCTTATAGTCATTATATCATACAACTTTTTCATAGAAAAGTTTTACCTTTATAGCCACAAAAATTGGAAGTGATGATAGAACAATTGGGAGAAAGAACCAAGGATGTTGTAGTGGCCGGTAAAAGTCAAATAAAACTGCAGATGGATAATAGAAGAATTTATTAGTGAAATATATCGGTCATGAGTTTAAAACTAATTCCAATATGTCATTAAAAAAATCAACAAATAAATAACCAAAATTTTAACAGTAAAATATATAATTCAGCTTATAGTTAGTTCGAATAAGTCATGTATGGATGAAGGGCTATGCCGAATTGACGATGGATTTACAATTGATTGACATACGAAAACTTCATCACAATACTTGGCCAATCTTAATCTACCCTAACTTCCAATTAGCAAATACAATTAATCCTCTATAATTTGACAATTTGCACGCTAGAAAATCACTTATTGGTTTTGTCAACAAAAAAACAGGACATTTCCTATATAAGACATTACCTAAACACCATGATTCAATTTATTCCTTGTAAAAGCAAGGTCAACATTCGAAACCAGATGTAAAACTATAAAGGGTGTAATGGGTTTTCTTGGTTTTGCAATACACTAGTTACAAATTGAGAATCCAAGTATATTTTCTCTATCTTCAACTCATGAACAAGCAATATAAACACTAGTGTAGGATTTGAGCTTAGTATTACAACTATACAACAATGCAGTTTAGAAAATTCAACTCCAATAATAGGCAAGAATATTTGTTATAATATATATGCCAACATAATGAACAGCAAGCATTACACCAGATTGAATCTCTCTAATCTCTTTACAACAATGCAGTGCAGTAGTTATAATCTTTATATGCTAAACAGAAAAAAAAAATGAAGAAACAGACTTAAAAGAAAATATGTCTAAATGCAAAAAGGAAGCATCAGATAAAAGTTGCAGTCTTTGAAAATGAATGTAGAACCCAGATCCCAAAGTAGCTTTAAACGATTGAAAAATCCAATGATTGAATCTCTCTTCCCTAATTCAATCAATAAAGGATTGAAAAAAAAAGAGCATACTTAGAACCTAGAGCTGTAAAACCTTAGAAAAGATGGGCCATATACCAGTTTAGATCTCAGAGTTTCCACTAGCACATCCTCTCCCCTTCTTTTCTGTTAATGATACAATCGAATTTTGTAAATTCATGTTGATATGAAAAACCAAGTAAACAATGGTTAGTTTGAAATTGGTAATATTTCATACTCCTAAAATTGTTCAAACTTGAAGCTCATTCACCAGTTCTTTCTGCTCTGTTTCTTATTCGAAGGTCATATCTGTAATATAAGTTGTTTAGTATGTATCAAATTGCAGTTGTCCATGATAACACGATAAGGCATAAGAAGGCGCAAGTTAGAAATACAAGGTATATTTGAAATATCTAATACAAATAGATGAACCATTATTAAATTACTACTAGTTAAATGATCGGAAGATTAAATAATATTTAGAGTTAGTATATATGGTAGGCAATGAAACACTACAATGTGTGTGCACACTAAATCATAGTACTATAGAAACTGGCAAAATGCATAACCTAACATGGATATGAGGAAAAAAAACTAAAAGAGAAGCAAGTTTGTGCAATGTAATGAAACATTCCTAAAAGATCACACTGGCAAGTAAATGTAAAAGCATGAAATGGAGTCAACATGTGGATTTTCAATTTTTGGCCAATGAATCAACAAAACAATTTAAAAAGTTAAGATTAAATTAAGTATAAAATGAAATTTTAAAATTCGCAATATATTATTGACGCAGCAGAACAAAAGGAGACTATCGCAAGACGTTGATTCGCGCACGAATACCTGGCTTGTGATCTTCAAATACCTATTGATTCTGAGAATACCTAGATATTTGGCATCAAAAGTTGAAATCTACACAAGATTACGAATTTTGGGATAAAGAGAGAACACTCTCAAAGAAAATTCATTCAAAAAAACATATTCTGTCTCATATGCCATAAGGCTTACATATATATAGGCAAGCTTGAAAGTTGCTATAATTGAAAAAGGACTAAAACCTATTAAATAATATTAAATAGCATTTAAAAGAAAAAACTAAAACTGACATCCTATTAAAAGACATTAAGTCCTATGAAACTGACATCCTATTAAAAGATATTAAATCCTATTAAATATCCTAGTAAATGATATTAAAATTTATTCTTTAAAAACATCAAATGATATTCTAAAGGCATTGACCACATTATTAATTACGAATTTGAAAAACCCAAAAGACATGTAAAGTACGCCGCTCCAACACCGGTAATGTAGAACTAAAGGCCGGCGGCATATGTTGCTGACATAGGATTTTCCGTCTCTTCATCTTATACTGCATCAATTATTCATTCTTGTAATAATGGAAATGAAAAACAAGATTCAAACCATTCTTTCCTTTAAGAATCCAGTTGGACTAGTACAACCCATTTTGTGTGTCATTTAATACTTATAAGTATAACCCATCTTTTGTGTGTGTGTGTGTGTGTATTTATTGTAGCCTACCAAATATTTTAATTTTCTCCATTTCTTTTGTTGTATAAGTAGAGGTTGAAATAAGAAAATTTCTAACTCTAGTGCTTTTCATAATAGGATCAGCCCTTATACAGTATACGTACTGAACAACTTAGCTCCATAACGGGATCAGCCCATACACTAACCAAACAACTCAATCTATTCCTATATTGAATATCTATTCAAAGAGAACAAAAAAACAAAAACATGTATCCAAACCTTGATCATGAATATTCATGAATACGAAGGAACATTATGTTGCATACCATTAATTTTGTTTTTATTTTTTTTCCCGGGCATACTGTATCCTTTAAAGTATAAAATTCTCATATCTCCCAGCATTAATCACAATTAAAGGAAAAATGAAATGTCAGGCCAAAGAAAAGGGAAAGATTGGAAAAACAAAAAAAATATAAATTATCAACTGACTTATAGCACATGTCCAGCTTCTCCCTTATTCATCCAATCATACTAATGAGAAAATTTTATATAATATATAATATGAGCTCCACTTTGAAAACTTACTGATCTAATGTGTCAAGATTGAGTTGAATTGACATGCAAAATCAAAGAAAAAGATAAGTTAAATGATATATTAGGGTAAAAAAACAAGAGCATGCCATGACATAATGAAGATAAAAAGTCAATGCAGCAACCAAAACAAAACTAACAAAATCAAACTTTTCAAAATAGACAAAAATAAATTAAGTATAAACCTAGTTATATACATTACGTACCTAATTTTGAAAGTTCATTAATGGTGATAAATGGTTAAAAACTAAATCTTTGCCAAAAAAAAAAAAAAGTACAACAGGGCAAGCAAATATATTGTAATCAAACATATAACAGGATCACCATGTAATGTGAAATATTGATCTTTAAATCTCGATTAAAAATTTATTAAATAAATTCCAATATCCAAAACCCAAAATCAAAAAACAAAAACAGAACAAAGTAAAACACCAAATTCCAAAACAATTGAAGAAATTGCATCAAATGTAATATTGCAAAGAATAACATGGTCGAAATAGGAATCTTCCAATGTTCAGCCATAAAAAAGGTCAAAATCAACTTAAATTAAAAAGGGCAGCCTCTTCATATATATGGCAACCTAATTCTCCAGAGTCGATGGAGGATGCAAATGCTGTGTATTATAATTATAAGAAGGGCACAAAATGAATTGCAATTTATTTGAATGAAGGGTTTAATTTTATAACAAAGCAAGCAAGCACAAGACCCTGTGAAAACAGAATACATGTTTCTTAAGAAAACAGATAAAACAAGAATAACACTTATGGGGGGAAGAGGGTATAACTTAAAAATTTGAATTTAGAAAAAAAATTCTTAAAAAACAAACTCGTGAGGCTTCATACCTGACTTCAATGAGGACTTAGCACCCAAATACGCCTTCAAATCAGCGAACAAGTAAACTTCTAAAATTGAGCTTCCATGTATGATCTTGTTTTTTTTAACATGTACCAAGCACTTAATAAGAATCTAATATTAATACTTTATCATTCTAAAATTAATTTTATACCTATAGAGGAGGGGGAAGGAAGTGAGTTAGAACATTATAACCAAAAGTGGTTATGCTATTCCCTCCCTAATTTTGGCCCTCAGGACAAAATGACCCCTCAATCCATCCACAACGATGCAAAACTGCAAATAAAGTTAGTAATTACCCTTGGTGTCAGCAAACTTTAGGAACATTAATTTACTATTGCCTAAAAAATTAGGCATTGAATGAAAAAGATATCATGATTTGGATTATAATTGAGGGCCCTTGCAATATAAGAAGTCATGCTCTATTGCTCGTGGTATTTATGTGCTGTATGCTATATCGTGGGTCTAGCTTTGCTGTAGATCTCAAAAATGAGGAAGGGTTCCTCAATGAGTATCTAAAAAATTAATTAAGAATATAAAGGGATAGTAAAATAGTATAGTAAGTGATATTTAACCATTGTAAAGCTAGCAAAATAGTATAGTAAGTGTAACATCAAAATTATGTGAAACTCTTCATTCAAGAGAGAACCTAATAATATGATGAAATTTGTAACATATATCAGGGAACATAAGTGCAAAAATGACAAAAAAGCTGGAAAAACAAGTCCAAACAGTGTGTTTGAATTTTTAAACTCTTCAATAGTTTGATAATTTACTTACTATGTAGATCTTGCCAAAGTCTCCAAATAAGGCAGCAAGGTGCTAGAGGAAAATGTGCTTTGTCTACAAATACTCGGAGTTTTCAACCACATGTTAGCATTTTATGAATATTTGAAATGAAAGTATTCTCAAAGAGAAAGGAAATAGAGAAATCAATTTGCTCAAAAAAATGTAAACATGATTTACAGAAGCAATATTTCACGCATAAAGCATAGTTTGTCTTTGTAGAAGTAAGATTTCATGCAAAATCAAAGCAACAAGAATTTGACCAACAGGCAATAAAAGGAAGCACATGCACTAAGCGAGATGTAAAAGATGCATGTTTATGAGTATGGGTTTGCTAGCCAAACAGATTGGCAAACCGTAGAACAAGAAATTATCTTATCCAATATACTAATTATAATACTTTTAGTTTTGAAGGTAAAGCAAGAATGATAAGATTCCCAACCACTATAAAATTAAACAATTGAAAGCACTTAATGATCACCTACTTCAACATTACAGAAACAAATTAAAAGAAAACCTGCAATATTCCATTGTATATGGAAACAAAATTATTAAAATCCATGAAGTCATGGAATGCAACGGATAAAAATAAAGGGAAAGAAAAATGAGATACATTTACCTGTTTGGCAATCGTTATGCAAAACCAAGAAGTTTCATAAAAATTCTATGGAAATAACAAAATCAAATAAAAAAATAATATATTAAAATGGACATAATTATTAACTTGCTTGAATTTTGTTGTTCTGAAACCAGGAAGAGAGAACCAAGTCCAAGCATGTGCAGTTATTAAAGAAGGGATGGTTATCGGAAGTGGAAGTGGATAAATAAAAATAACTTCCACACAGCAAAATTACTAAATAAAGAACTATTTGTTGTAGAAAGCCATTCTAAGTGAAGCTATATAGATAAAATTGGTTCACTAGGAGCAGGGACGGACCAAGAGGCTGCAGATAGGGCTCTAGCCCCTTATCATTCTGCCCATGGCTACTATTGAATTATATTACTAGGAGTAGGGTAAATCTTCGATTCCATCTTTTTAAAAAATATATGTTGTACATTCATACCAAGATGTTGCTTTTACAGTCAATGCAGGCATATTTACATTTTGTTCATGCACAGTTGTGCTATCGGTCCAACAGCTACATTATAGCCAAGGCCAGTGTCTGTACAAGCATAATGCGGGAAAAAATAATAGGAATTAGTCAACAATGGTCGTTCATTTATTTAATTTGATATTAACTAGTCAATGTCTTTATTATTCTCACAAATGTAATCTTTCTACTAGAAGTTGTATCAATGGTTCTTATAATTGTGGGTGTATTTGTTGTTGACATCGTGGGTAGTTAGTTATTCACTAACCATTTCTCTATATTTCAGCAAAAAGGGGGGAGCGGTTGCTAAATCCTGCCGAGATGTGATGCCTCTGAAAAACATGTCTGTGTCTGGTCTCGTGTCACATTCTTATCTCTTTTTTTTTTTTTTAAGGTCTAGGTCTTATTTGTACACACACTAGAACTAAAAATGATTTTATTAAAAAATAAATAAAACAATAATCAGCCATCCAAACAGCGCCGATTAATATAATTCAATAGTAGAACGTGTTCATTTAATATGATTGATTAGTCTAGCCATTGTTTTGAAGTTTTGGAGAACCATATTATTAGGAAAAAAATTATGATTGGATTTTTAATCTTTTTAATACAACACTTGTTGATCAACCTGAATCACAAACTCACCACATGGTACATTAATCTATTGAAAGAAAACATGATATGAAAGAATATCAACCCAATAATTGCATTATATGAATTTCTTTTCAACTTTTTATTTGCTTATCAAAAGCTGTGAATTACACAAAATGCAAATAGCACATGCACTAAGGAGGAGTGCACTGCTCATAGACCTATATGCAGAAGCCAAACCAAGTCAAAGCAAGCTGTACAATTCTTTAGAGATGAAGAGACTAACCATGGCATTAGGAAGCCCAGAGCACTGCAGTAGCAAGCATAATGATAGTACAAGGGAATATGGCCTTAATAATGATGTAATTGAATGAGAATGCATCAACCAAGGTCTCAACATACTAAACAGAAAACACACTGAGATATGATCCATATCAATATAATTTCAACTCCCATGCATTCCAGTCCATGCAGGGTTATATGCATTCACTCAAATCTGTTGAGTTCCAAAGGGAGAATGATGGATCTATAGGGGGAATAACTCTTAGGTAGAAATCAATTAGATTTGAATTCCAAGGGATTGATGCATCAACTTTGTGGTGATGGATATAATGCGTACTTAAAAATTAATCCGCATGACAGTTTTCCCTTAGTGACTTATCTTGGTGATGATTTCATCACGTTTTTTAATACATTGTATCCTAGACGAAGGCATAGTGTACAGCATATGATTGACTGCTTCTCTATGTACACATTATGTAGCAGTGAACATATAGATGTTATAATTTAAGAGATAAATTAAATGCAATTATTTTATTGAATATCAAAATTTCTATAGGATTATTATCATTAATTTTCGCATTTATTAGATTATCCTGTTTAGATATACACAGTTGTGTTCCAAGATTATATTTTGTGACTTGGCCTCAACCTCATGATAGGTTTTCAAACATTTCAAAAATTTATTAGGATTTTGGCACACTTCCAATGGTCAACTAATTCTGCCAAACTCTTGACAAGGCAAAATCACTTCACCATGGCTAAATAGTTCGATTTCCACCGGGACAAATTAATCAAGAGAGAAGAGCTTGAGAAAGTTTTGAAGACAATGAGTTCTTCCTAGCCTAGCAACATACTATCCCAAACAACCAAAGAAAAATCCGATGACACACTTCACCGAAGGAAGAAAAGAGCCGTCCCTGAAGATCCATCAAAGGCAGATAATGTAGAACTGTCACCTAAACCTACAAGCTGGAGCTTAGAAAGAGGGAAATAAAGCTCTTATAAGGACTCTGGCTTAACAAATGTCTTGGGGTTTATGCATCCATGCTTTGGGAAGAGCCACAGGGTGCCCTAAATATGGAAATAGATGAAAATCTAAATGAATCAACAAATCAGTAGCAACCGGCATGCACCAAGATCAACTGAGGATTAAAGAAGTGTCTTTCATGAAGCTGGAACTAGAGACCATTTGTGAGCCCTAGAGAAACGTTATCTTCATAAAAACTCCAGGGTCCAAATCCGGGTTTTAAAACCAAGGAGGAAAAGATCTAGCTTATGTGGGGTAGCCTACAGAGCTTCAAAATGGTACATGTTGGAGTAGGATATTACCTAGTTAAGTTAGAAAATTCCATAGATTATGCTTGGGTTATCTAAAACAAGTCGTGGTTTATCAATGGGATGTACTTAGCTATAAAGAGATGGAACCAGATTTCTAACCTATAATGAAAGAATTTGATACGGTAGTCGTTTGGTTAAGGATCCAAGGTTTATCATTAGATACTATTTATTTTTAGTAATAACAAAATAAGACAAGTAATAGGGCCAGATCTGAAGTTCGGTGCCTATACACTTGGGATAGATAGGGGAAAATTTGCTAGAATTTGTATTCAAATAGACCTAAATGATCCCTTCATCCATACCATTGTCATAAAAAATAGACAATACTAGATCCAATACGAAGGTCTTTCTAGAGAATGCTCAACATGTGGCAGAGTAGGACACCTCAGTCCTATGTGCAAGTATAAACGTACAATATAAAGTAGAAAAAGAAATGAGGATACAATTAGTAGCTTTAGCCAGTCTCATAATGAACAAGGGGGTGATCAACAGTCAATCACGCAAACACTGGAACAACAACAAAGAACATATGTGAACTGTGTCACAAGTGACCGTGGGAAGCCAATCAAAGGATCGGATCCGAGTTCCCAAGACCTGAATCCATATGGGGAATGGATCTTAGTAGGTAGAAAAAAAAACTACCGGTTAGAAGGAGTGAAAACCCTAATAAGAGAATGGATCCTAGTAGATAGAAAGAATGATAAAACTTTGTACATCATGACCAAAATTTTTGTTTTTTTTTTTTTTTTTTTTTTGTTAAGAAGCACGAAAATGACAGTGGGTCAACATAAATTACTAAGACATTAACAAAATCCCAAATCGTACAGCAAAGTCATAACCCTAATCAAAGAATGGTCTCTGCATGCGAAGAATAATTATATTTGTAGGAGCAACTAAATAAAAGTTCAAAAATGTACGATCCAACCTAGATTATTACCTTGTACTGATGAAAGATCTATGTCGTTGAAGAATACGAAGGAGTCTTCTCCGCTCAACTGCCCGTGAAGGAATACGTACGTCGGAGCACTGGTCGGTTGGAGGTGGAATGGAGAGCTTACTCTAGTGGGATGAAGAACTCTATCGGAGGTGGCTGCATCATGGTGGAGATTCGTCGAAGCTTCTAGTAGCGTGGGAGGCAGAGAGCATAAATGAGTCGTGAGGGTGTTAGATTGCAGAAATGTTCAAAGGGAATTTCAGTTCTAGGGATTTCTTTTCTTTTGTTTTCTTTATTTTTTTTTTTCGGGTCCACTGCTTGTGAAGACGCAGGAAATATCATTTCGCAAAATTTTTTTTTTTGGTGGGAAATTGTTAAATGATAAATTAGCCACGGTTAATGTAAAGAAAGAGTTGCAAATTAAATGAATGTTCCATAAACGTGACTAATAGTGTGCTTTAATTGATAAGCTTAAATTATAAAAGATGGGCGACGTTTGCAATATTTGCAAACGTCGCCCAATATCAAAATTCCTGTAGTGCACAAAAATTATAGATCTCTTTCTAATCTTTCTATAGCAACTTAAATCACCTCAATCAGAGGTCATATGAAAAAGTTATGGCCAAAATACGATCAAGATGCAAAATAGAGTAACAGTGTAAAACAAACACCGACACTTCTACATTGGTGTTGTAAATCTCAACGCCGGCAGCGTAGAGGGTCAACATCGGCAGCGTTGTAAGTAGCATTAAGAAAATGCCTTATGATCACTTCAACACAGGCTCTACGCCGGCAGCGTTGAAATTCCAGGAGGCAGCGTTGACGACAAAACAGCTTTGCAAAAATATAGTTTTTCACACTTTACTTTTATCAAAACTTCTTCAAATCAGCTACTAAGCTTCTTATCACTTGATATATGAGTCCAACATCATCAAACATGTATGCTCTTTACAAATATCGCATTAAACACTTCAATCAACACATTAAACAACCCAATTCTTCAAACCCTAAACTACTATTCACCTTCCTTCTTCACAATCCAACCTCTAACATATAATTAACCAACAATTCCATATAAAAACAGCAGTTTGAACCCATATCTATTATCTATATACCAATTATAAGCTTGTAAATAACAATTAAAACAAAGATAATTCAAGATAGAAAACTTAGCTTTAAGCCTACTCATGCAATTCCTTCTTCTTCATGTTGTTGAAGCTTTTCCACTTGAATTTCTCTCTTATTCCTTTTGAAATTGAGATTTGGGGAGATGAATTTGAGGGATTGAAGAGAGAAAAGAAGAAAGAGAAAGAAAGGGAGGAGAGAGAGAGAGAGAGAAACGAATTTTGAAAGGGAAAAGAAAAAAAAATAAAGAGGCAGGGAGGGAAATGAAAAAAAATAAAGGAAAAGGATAAATATAAAGGTTTTTAAAATAAGGTATTAGATTTAGAACTATTAGATCAATATCTATAGTTCTAGAAATACTTTGGGAATGATTTCGGAACCATTAGGTTAGAAATTAAGAACTTAAAATAATAACTTAATTTATGAATTTATTTTAGATTAAAGATATTTAATTTGAGTTTGGGTTTAAGAATTGATATTTTTATTCAAGCAAATGAACTCAAATTTTGTGAAGATTTAGGAATTAGAGTTTTGGCTAATAATTAAGGGTTTAGAAATCCTCTAAATATTTCAATGACTTGTTTAGAGAATTTAGATTTCAAATCTTAAATTCGACTTTGTTAATTATTAAGCTAGTTGTGTCAACTTGTCTAATTATATCCTATAAATCCTTTAACTTATTCAAATCTATCTAAACACAATTTCTAATATATATATATATTTTGGTCATTTCACGTATCATGACAAATTTTCAATAAAATTAACTAAAAACCTTATATCTGAAGCTTTCCTTATTTATAATCTCTATTCCAAGAATAAAATCAAATCTTCCTATGGTGCATAACATGATGATATCCATATATACATACTTACACATGTATAAAAAAAATTAATCTTAAATTTATGTTATGAAATGGAAAAATATTTACAAATTCATATCTTTAAAAAAAATAAAATAAAACCACTATCATATTTGTTTTACAAATTTTATCAAGTTGAATTTAATATACACATCAGATAGCCAAAAAAAAAAAAAAAAAAAAAATCGATAATCCTACCACTGAAGACATATCATAAAGAAAGTTATAGCAAAAGAATTTAACAAACCGGAGAAACTATACATAACATATACTTATATCTATAATATGTTTATCATATAGTCTAAAGTATATATCCTATATCCGTATGTTACATGTACAATTACGAGGGATGCTATACAATATAATATAATCAATAAATGAATAAACAAGTAAACTAAAATAGATTACCAGATAAATGAAAGGGATAGTAAAAGAAGTGTCGTTATACACGGCTTGGACATTGAGCTGACCTCTCGGCTTGAATTGGGTCACGCGGCGAGAGCAAAAATGGGTTGGGTCTTCTCTCTCTTTTTCTAATCGGCTTAAGATGGTGAAGGGGTTTTAGATTGCATGAATTTGACATTGGGGTTAAATTTATGATGGGAGGTGTCGAGCGATGTTCATCGGAGTTCGAGGCGTTGGTTTGTCCTAGATTTTCAAATGTGGGGTCTCCATTTTTGAGTTCATGTATGTTTCTGGTTCTGTTCGGAGTCTTGGTTTTAGATTTTGGTTGACATTTTAGATTTGTGGTGTTTGGTCTTAATTTCATTATCAGTGGTGGCCATCGTAAGTTTGTGAGTGTGATTGTCAGCATGGGGAAGTTGAGTCATCGAGGGTGGTCATCGATTTGCGTGTTGGTCGGATTTTGAGTTGTTGATTGTGTTTGATTTTGATTGATGTTCTGGGTTGTTTAAAATGGTGGCATTGTTGAAATTTTCCGTGTTTTTCATAAGACGTTATTGGATGAGGATGTCAGTTGAGATCCTTAGCTATTTCATTCGGAAATCTATCTCCGAATGTGATCCATTTTCAAGGACATCTTCAACCCACTATCCACACGCCCTTATCACGTTCAACAAACTCTGTGATGGATGGAGTTATATAAAGGAACGTGCATCTTCTGTTTAGGTCCCTAAGCCTACTCTCCTACAAAATTACACCATCGGATTGAGTGAGTGAGGTTTTAGAAGCACCTGACAAAAACAAAAGGAAAATTCCGGTTCAAGCATTTTCTTTTTTATTTGGCAATGGTTGGAGGTATGTAATCGACATGATCCTTGCTTCTACTTTTCCTTTCTTTTCTTTCATGTTCATTGAGTTGTTGAACATGTTTGAGATCGTGTATTTGTTTTAAATGAACATTTGGTATCAGAGCTTCGTGTTAATGCCTCTGCCTTGCTCTGTTGAGTTATGTGGAATTTTGGTTTTGGTTTGTTTGCTCAATGATGGTTTTAATTTTTCTGGAGCCTTTTGATACTGTTTGGGTGTGTAAAAAAGGGACAAATCTGAAACGATCATGAGGTTGAAGACAATATGTGTATGTATACGCTTTATATATGTTTCGAATAAAAAAAAATTTTCTTAAACGGGTCAAACTGACTCGTCTGGAGATTGAAGACGATACATACACAAATATGTGTGTGTGTGTGTGTGTTTTTAAATTAACGTGTCATAATGGATGTGCTTTAATTGTTTAATAAAAGTACGCCCCTTTTGAAAAGATACAGACTTCATGTTCCTAGGCATAATGAAAAGTCAATTTTATATGTCAGTATGCGTATATTATAAGTTTACATGTCAGGGGTGCTTCAGCCTTCAGTGAAATGTTGATTTAAATTAAATTATTTTAATTATTTAATAAAAGGTAGCCTTTTGGACAATTTACAGTCTTCTGTTCCCATGTGCATTATGAAACGTCAAATTTATGTCAGAGTGCATGTTTTTAAGTAACATCCCAAGGCTGTTTCGGTGATATGTAGGATTTAAATAAGATAATTTTATCTGTTTAATAATAATGAGTGAATGTAATCTGTGGGGCCTTCTTGTTAGTTGAATGCAAGGATGTAATGTACATATACATTCCACGGTGGTTAAAATATAATGGCTATGTGTTAGGTTAGTCTTGAATCCACGACCTTCAATTTTCCCATTACCCTTTATCCACCGAGCTGATGTTGATTAATGTATCTAAATAATTTATTATCATTTATGATTATAACATTTAGTAAATAATTTAACACATTAAAATTAGTTTGTATTGCTTATTAAGGTAATAAATTCTTATTGGCTCTCTATGAATTTAATGTTAGATGCTTATATTATTTATTTGTTTATGTGTATAATTTGTAGTTATCAATTGTACATGAAATGTTGATTAAATGATATAAGTATGTCAGAATTGAATTCATATGATATTGCTTATGGTTTATGCAATAATTGAGCCTAAGAATTTAGTTAATGTTTAAGTGATCTATATAATTTCGATTAATTAGAGAGTAGCCACAACATCTTTAATTAATTAAAATTGTATATTAAGGATGATTTAAGATCATAATGGAAATTAAACATTAGTTGTAATTACTTATATGCAATATAATAGATCTTATCTTACAGGAATTTATGTTATATTATGTATGATTAATTAGGATAAAATATCAAATTATATTTTCTAATTACCCACAGGATTAGGAAAAGGAACATAATTTGATAGTTTTATCATAAATTTAAGAATGAATCTAATTGAATTAGAACTTTAGCCCACAGGCAAGTTTTGTCACTAGATTCATATTTCTCATGATTTTACATTGGTAGAACATGTCATATAATTTGTTAGCCTCAAATTTTGTAACATGAGCATGAATGTTTGATTTAATGCAGTTTTCAACTGGTAATTTCTCTGATATGAAATGTGATGTTCCCGAGCTCAAAGGGGACAACTATAAAGTGTGGAAGGAGAGAGTTCTCCTTCATTTAGGATGGATGGACATTGATTATGCCATAAGGAAGGAAGAACCCCCTGCTATAACTGAAATCAACACTCCAGATGCAATAAGTCTTTATGAAAAATGGGAGCAATCTAATCGCTTATCAGTTATGTTCATAAAGACTAAAATTTCTACTGGTATAAGGGGCTCTGTCGAGCAATATCAAAGGGTCCAAGATTTGCTGAAGGCCATTACTGAGCAATTCACCACTTCAGACAAAGCAATGGCTAGTACCCTAATTATAGAGCTTTCAACTTTGAGGCTCACGGCATTAAGGGTTTGCGTGATCATATCATGCGCATGAGGGACATTGCGGCTCAATTAAAGGCATTGGAAGTTGAGTTGTCAGAATCCTTCCTAGTTCACTACATTCTTTGCACTTTACCTCAGCAGTATGGCCCATTTAAGATATCTTACAACACACATAAGGATAAATGGTCAATCAATGAGTTGTTGACCATGTGTGTTCAAGAAGAGGGCAGACTGCTTATGGAGGAAAAGGAAAAGGAAAGGATGAACTTTACTACTCATGGAAAGAGCAAGAAGAAGGATCAAGCCAAAGATAAAGAGAAAGGGAAAATCCCTCCTGTAAAGAACATAAAAAAGGAGGCTGTGTGTTTTTTCTATAAAAAGAAGGGACACATGAAGAAACAATGCTCCAAGTTCATGCAGTGGCTTGATAAGAAAAGTACTCAACTTTCACTTGTTTGTTATGAATCCAATACGATTGATGTTAATCATAACACATGGTGGATTGATTCTAGTTCTACAATCCATGTGACCAATTCTTTGCAGGATTTAGTAGACCTGCAGAAGCCAGTGGGAAGTGAGCGTAGTATCTATTCAGGCAACAAGATGCCCTCGCATGTGGAGGCCATTGGCACGTGTAGATTGGTTTTAAGTAGTTGTTTCATTTTAAATTTAGAAAAGACCTTTTATATTCCTAGTTTTTCTAGGAATTTGATTTCAGTTTCCAGACTTGCATCAGTTGGTTATTCATTTAGCTTTTCAGACTTCGGGTTTAACTTATTTTATAAATCTGGTGTTATTGGATATGGTACTTTGTTTGATGGTCTTTTTCTCCTTAATTTGCAAAACGATGACAACCATACCACTATGCACGTTCATAAAACGTTGGTACAAAACGATGTGTTATGAATGAAGAGTCTTCTATGTTGTGGCATCGGAGATTAGGACATCTCCATTGATAGAATTAAAAGGCTGGTAAATGATGGGTACTTAGTACTCTAGACTTTACTGACTTTGAGACTTGTATAGACTGCATTAAGGGCAAGCAGACCAACAAGTCGAAAAAAGGTGCCAAGAGAAGCTCAGAATTATTGGAAATCATACATACGGACATTTGTAGTCCATACATGGATGCATACTGTGATAAGTACTTCATCTCTTTCATAGATGATTACTCGCGATACATGTATCTCTACTTGCTTAATAGTAAGAATGAGCATTAGATGCTTTTAAGGTGTTTAAAGCAGAAGTAGAGAAACAATGCGGCAAACAAATTAAGATCGTGAGATCGGATAGAGGTGGAGACTACTATGGTAGATACACTAAAACTGGACAAGCATCTGGTCCATTTGTGAGGTTTCTTCAAGAGAATGAGATTGTTTCCCAATACAGTTTGCCTGGTTCTCCGGACCAAAATGGAGTAGCTAAAAGGAGAAACCAAACATTATTGGACATGGTGAGAAGCATGCTCGGTAGCTCTAAACTTCCTGAGTCCTTGTGGACTTAAGCTCTTAAGATGGCTGTGTACATATTGAATCGAGTTCCAACCAAGGCTGTTCCAAAGACACCTTTTAAGTTATTCAAAGGTTGGAAACCAAGTTTGTGACATGTATGCGTCTAGGGATGTCCGTCTGAAGTAAGAATCTACAATCCACAAGAAAAGAAGTTGGACCCAAGGACCATAAGTGGATATTTTGTTGGATATGCCGAAAGGTCTAAGGGATGTAGATTTTATTGTCCATCTCATAGCATTAGGTTTGTGGAATCAAGGAATGCAAAATTTCTTGAAAATGACTTGATAAGTGGGAGCGATCGATCCCTGGGCATTGTTCCTGAGAAATATCATTCAGATGCTCAATATGACACTTCAAGTAATGGACTGATCATTATTGTTAACAACATGCCTCAAGTACAAACACGTGTTGAACAACCAGTTCTAGAAGTACCACAAGCTATTGATCCTGATCCTGTAAATGCTGAAGTTCAACAGATCCTTGAAGCTGTTAAACAGCCTGCTGAACAACATGATCCTGCTCCTCAAGAGAATGTTGATGCAGCATTAAGAAGATCTACTAGAGTAAGGAAATCGGCAATTCCCAATGACTATGTTGTGTATCTACAAGAGTCTAACTACAATATTGGAGCCGAAAATGATCCTAAAACGTTTTCATAGGCCATGAGTTATGAGGTTTCAAACTTGTGGTACAATGCCATGAAAGATGAGATGGATTCGATGGCGTCTAACGGAGTCTGGGATCTTGTCAAGTTGCCTAATGGTGTAAAAGCCATTGGATGTAAATGGATCTTTAAAACAAAGAAAGACTCACAAGGCAACATTGAAAGACATAAGGCAAGACTCGTGGCTAAAGGATTCACTCAAAGGGAAGGGATCGACTACACAGAGACTTTTCTCTCCTGTATCTAAGAAGGATTCTCTTCGAGTGATCATGGCATTGGTTGCTCATTTTGATTTAGATTTGCATCAAATGGATGTGAAAACGGCCTTCCTAAATGGTGATCTAGAGGAAGAGGTTTATATGAAACAACCTGAAGGATTCTCCTCTAGTGATGGTGAGCACTTGGTATGTAAGCTTAATAAATCCATATATGGATTAAAACAAGCTTCCCGTCAATGGTATTTGAAATTTCATGACGTTATCACTTCATTTGGTTTCGAAGGGAACGTCATGGATCAATGCATATACCAGAAGGTCAGTAGGAGCAAGATTTGTTTTCTTATGTTATATGTGGATGATATTTTGCTTGCAACCAATGATAGGGGTTTGCTCTATGAAGTGAAACAATTCCTCTCGAAAAACTTTGATATGAAGGATATGGGTGAAGAATCTTATGTTATTGGCATTAAGATCCATAGGGAAAGATCTCGAGGCATTTTAGGTTTGTCTCAAGAAACCTATATCAACAAAGTTTTAGAGAGATTTCAGATGAAGGATTGTTCACCGAGTGTAGCACCCATTGTGAAGGGTGATAGATTTAGCCTAATCCAATGTCTCAAAAATGAGCTCGAGCGGGAACAGATGAAAAACATCCCATATGCTTCAGCCGTTGGAAGCCTAATGTATGCTCAGGTCTGTACTAGACCTGACATTGCATTTGTTGTTGGGATTCTAGGGAGATATCAAAGTAACCCAGGTGTTGACCACTGGAAAGCTACAAAGAAGGTGATGAGATACCTTCGAGGGACAAAGGATTACATGCTTATGTATAGACGAATTGACAATTTGGAGGTTGTTGGATACTTCGATGCAGACTTTGTTGGCTGTGTTGATTCACGTAAATCAACATCTGGTTATATTTTCATGCTTGCCAGTGGAGCTGTGTCTTGGAGGAGTGCGAAGCAAACCTTGACTGCTACTTCCATTATGGAAGCCGAGTTCGTATCTTGCTTTGAGGCTACCTCACCTGGTGTACGGTTGAAGAGTTTCATGTCTGGGCTTAGAATTGTAGATTCTATTTCTAGGCCATTGAGATTGTACTGTGATAACTTAGCTACTGTATTTATGGCTAAGAACAACAAGAGTGGTAGTCGAAGTAAGCATATCGACATCAAATACTTAGCCATAAAAGAACGTGTCAAGGAAAAGAAAGTGGTCATTGAGCATATTAGCACTAAGTTAATGATAGTTGATCCTTTAACTAAAGGCCTGCCACCAAAGAATTTTAAGGATCAATTAGTAAGAATGGGACTTAGTTCCATGATGTAATTTTTCATTGTATATACATTTGATGTTTAATGGAACTCTTGTTCAGTTGATGTTTTCTTATTTGGTTTATGTACACGTTTGTTTTTTCATTTTGAGAAATATCATCAAGTTTGGACCTCGAATAAACATCGGGTTTATTCATTAAGTTGTATGGGCTTGAGAAACATAGTGTATTGTAATACATGGAAGATAATACTCACCATTGGAGGACCTATCGCCATGATTCATATGTTTTGTTTCTTGTTACGTATGATACTAGGGTTAAATGGATCAAGTGGGAGAATGTTGAAATTTCCCATGTTTTTCGTAAGACGTTATTGGATGAGGATGTTAGTTGAGATCCTTAGCTATTTCATCGAGAAATCTATCTCCGAATGTGATCCATCTTCCAGCACGTCTTCAACCCACTATCCACACGCCCTTATCACATTCAACAAACTCTGCGATGGACGGAGTTATATAAAGGAACGTGCATCTTCTGTTTAGATCCTTAAGCCTACTCTCCTATAATATTACACAATCGGATTGAGTGAGTGAGGGTTTAAAAGCACCTGACAGAAACAAAAGGAAAATTCCGGTTCAAGCATTTTCTTCTTTATTTGGCAATGGCTGGAGGTATGTAATCGACACGATCCTTGCTTCCGCTTTTCCTTTCTTTTCTTTCATGTTCATTGAGTTGTTGAACATGTTTGAGATCGTGTATTTGTTTTAAATTAACATTGATGGCGATTGTCGTAACGTGGGTTTAGTCAGCGAGCGGTGGTATTGCCTGTTGATTGAAGTGGAGGTCGTTTGAGACAATGGTTGAGGTGGTTGTTTAAGGTGGTTATTGAGTGCTCATTGCTGAGGTTTAGAGAGATGTTAGAGAGAGAGCAAGACGCGGTGGAGAGAGAGAGACGAGAGAGACCCTTCAGAGCTTGAGAGAAAGAGATGAGATTAATAGATGATCCAGAATGTAGAGAGTTGGAAGTTCCATTTAGTCATAAATGGCCGTTACGATTTTGAAAAGGCATGAGGCCGTCATGAATTCGAAAAATTAGTTTCGTTGGAATCCAAACCGCTAGGTTCTGGAATATCAATCCGAATTCCCAGAGTTTTATAGTGAAAACGGGCGTGAAATGAGCTTAATTCGAAGTTCAAAAGCTCGGCTTCGAGCTTTCATGGCGTCGGGTCTGTGAAGGAGATGACGCGCGTGTAGTCACGCTCGCGTCTTGGCCTGACGCGCTTCTTCTGCTGGCGCGTGCAAGTAGAAAAAATAACACCCCGGCAAATGTGAGGGATCGAATCCAGTTCCACTGTTTTCCTATGTCAAACCAGTACCAGCTGAGCTGCCTTGATTTTAGTTCATCAGCCCACTCATAATTTATTTAACCTATAAAGAGCAGACCCAATATAATTTTAGCTAAAATGGAACTAAAATGGAACGAAATTGGATATGATCCAAGGTCCGAAATAATTTTCAAATGCAGCCTGGAACATTACAAATTGACCAACGAAATTTACAAAAATGCCCAAACTAATATATACACACATATGTATATACACATTTTTTTGTACTATTTCTATTATTTTGTTTTCATTTATTTGTTTACTTTTTTTAATACTTTTAAAATGTTTTTATTCATGACTTTATTTACTAAGAGGAGGGTTTCCTTATTTGCTAGGATTTCTAATAATTTTTTTTTGTACTTTTAAATATTTTTTTAATTTTTATTTTATTTCTAGCTTTTTACAATTTCTATGATTTTTTTAATTTTTTTATCATCATTTTTTTTACTTTTTTAAAAAAAGGAGCAAAAATAGGGTGTCGGCAATATGACATAAGCTTTTCATTCAACTAAGTTTGCTTGAAAAGAGCTCACCAAGCACTTGACGCTGCACTACATCCTTCGTTTGAGAACTTCTTATTCCCAGTTACTCTTACAGATGCAATTATTCACCAAGATCACCTTCCAATCATTCATTTGACATGCTTAGTTTGGACCAACAATCTACAATGTATCACATCTTAAGGTCCTAGGGGCTCGTGACCATATCTTGTTGAGGGTCCTCCCATACAGTCCTTAGAATCAGTATACTCAATGCTATCAAGAAATGACCAAGAAAGAATGAAAATACTATCAAGAACAGGGGTTTTGATGAGAGAAGTAGTGTTGGAAATTTACAGAACGGTTGGAAACTCCTACATTCTTGTAAGTGCACCCAAAAACAAGGCATGTGATGATTAATGAGTACCTTAATGGAGGATATTCCAGAATCAGAGATGTTTTGAGCTAATGCTGCATTTCGTGATATGGTTGAAGTCCCTGACGATATCTTTGCTTCTTGTCATTATAGAAATGACTATTTCACATGTCCTCCTCTCCGAAAGCTCAAAAATTCAGGGTAGTTTTCTGCATATTTGTGGTGGTTTTCATCTACACCATGAATTTATAGAAGTCGGACATTTCAATCATATTTTTCTGCTTGATGCTTCTTTAGCTATTGGGCCTAAGGTTATGATTACTCTAGCCAATTTTGCAAATGGTGATACATCCATTATATTTACAGGTTTGCCATTCACTGGTTCCCATTGGGTGCTCAAAGGTGGTTTGAAGGAATGGTTTGTAGAAATCGTATTTTCAAAGGCTAAGGGAAAATTCTCTATACAAAACACACTCATATTTTATCACACAATTACAAGATCTTGACAAAAATTCTCACTGATAACTCGCATGATGTGCCATTATACTAAACATCAGTTGGATTATTATGGTCATAAGAATGGGCTGTTTATTGTGTTTTCTCTCAATGCATGCTTTTCCTTAGGTTACATTTTTGTAAATTGTCTTTCTTACTCTCATAGCATGTGGCTTCTGCTCAAGCCGGATTAATCAGTAGAGTAACCTCTTATTTTCTTGTATCATCTACAATTTCCATTTCCTTTAGAAAAGGTTAGCATTTAAAATTGTATTCCAATAAGATGTATGTCGAGATGTGATGAGTTGTAAATACAAAATTATAGATTAGAAAAGTTGTAATTATCTTAGGAGAAATTGGTCAAAAGTCAATTGCTCAAAGATCAATATTCCTTAATTGGAGGGATTCAATTAAGACTGATTATTTCCAGTCTTAAGGTGATTTGTTTTTTCTTTCTTTCTTTTTTTTTTTTTTTTTGCTCCTTTTTGTACTATAAAAGACATGTATACTCCTTGTATTTTACGAATGAGAATTATAATTATTTTTTCGGTTTTGGCTCATGGTATCTGATGGATTATTTTTTTTTACCTTCAAGCGTAGTTTTAAATTTATAAAGGCCCGTTCTTAAAATTGCTATAAAGGTAATAGGCAGTGTACCTATCGTGAATATAGTATAGCTTTTAAAAATCGGGATCGTCCTCAGGGAATAGGCAAATACTAGTACTAAATCGTATTCTACTATCTAACTGAACAATTTCGATGATTTTACTACTTTATCTAATTTTCTTTAAAACACTATTAACACAGCTCCAATAACTAAACAAGATTCAATTAAGGTCTAATAATCCAGGTTTTGTCTTACTTTCAATTTATCATATGTATCATTGACAACCCATTTAGATAATTAAGATTAGTTCTTAAGCTATAGAGTTCCTTGAGCAAATTGTTAATTCTTTCGAATCTAACAATTTATCTAAACCTAGGTTAATCGATTAGGATATCTCCTAAATCAATAGCAACCTAAATTTGCATTAATAACATAAACTCTTAAGAATAGAAGATTCTTGCTATTCTATGTCTAGAATTACAAACAAATCTCTTCAATTGCATAGATCAATTCATAAAAGTAATCTTTCAATTAACTTAAATGAAAATCATGCATAAATCTGTATTTCCGGACATACAAACTTAAGAACGGTTAACAACCATGCAATTGAACAAAAGAACTTCAATAATTCATTAAGAACAAAGTCTCAACACATGATAAATATGAAATTCGACAAAACCCAGATCTGAAAAACTACTCCTTCATAGTAATCAATAGTAATACATGAAATTCAACATAGAAATTCGAACTCATGATACTACCCGAAAAGATTATAGCTCAAAAGTATCGGATCTTCAATCCTTGATGATCTTGAATTGTTATTGGAATCTCCAGAACTCCTTCTCTTTTGAAAACTCTCCTTATCAAAATCTTGTGTGTCTTCTTTCTCTTCCACCATCTCCTTTTTATAACCATCTTCAATTGAATGGAATTAATTGCTCTTGATGAGGAGAGATGAAAGGTTTTGGAGGTTATGAGTCTTTTGGCCTTTCAAGTAACGCTCCTTCCATAACCGAAATAAACGTTTCTTGTATTAAAATGGAGGTTACTGTAGTTAAAAAGTCGTTTTCTCATTGAATGACTTTTTATTAAATCGACAGGGCGAGTGACAGGTCATGTCTCACAAATGTCCTTTGCAAAGTTCAATTTCCAGGTTGACATGGTTTGAGACAGGTCATGTCTTGCAAATGTCTTTCAAAAGCTTGATTTTTATCCTTTAATTTTGCTTCCTCCTTGTAATGGTTGAAAGACATGGCTTGATCTTGTCATGTTGAGTTCTTCTTAATCCAAATTTTTGCAATTTTGACCTATCTTTGCTTTCTTTAAAAATTATCTCCTTTAAAAACCTAAAAGCATAAATTAATATTTTGAAATACCAAATTCACAATATTTATCAATAAATGATCAATAAAAGTCCATTTTGGCATTCATAAAATAGGAGTAATTTTGGTTTATCAAATTCCCCCACACTTGAGTTTTTGCTTGTCCTCAACCAAACAATCAAGGACAAAATCTATCATCAAATATACTCAAAACAAATTTCATAAGTTAAAACATAGCATTCATTTTTATTATAGCAACTTGCTTTTATACCTACTGCTCAAATCTATCATTTAAATGTAATTGGCATACTTTAATCAAAATTCTAAGGCTAATCCAGGTAAGTTAAACTTTACCCTCACCAATTAAAATAGCTTCCAAAGTCACAAAATAAACACGAAGTCAAACAATAGCAAAAGAGACCTAGTTATACTTCACCACTTTTTAACAAATATATAAACTCTTCAACTACTTTTTTAAGCACAATAATCTAAAGTGAAAGTAATTGTATCTGTTCTTCCCCTGGATTTTCTCCCTTTATTTAAAAATATCTTTAAAAATTTTAGCTTTCAGAGGGACGGGTTTTTGCCCGCTTCTTTTCCTTTTCCTCTGGACAGGGTGTAGCCTGCATCTTTTCAGCTCTCTTTTTCAAGTTCATCTAATGAACTTTTGCCTTTTCGCCCTTCTCGTTATAGTGAGTTCATCGAGTCGGCACATCCCGGGCTCATCACCCAAGTGACCAGGTTTTAAAGGGACCCCATCGAACTCTCTACTCACTCTAACCTTCAAGTTAGGATACTCATAACTCAAATGCTTGAGTCATTGGAGTATAGGCCTTTTGATTTTTTTCATCAATTGCATATAAAAAGCATGCTATTTGTATTCAATTTAGCACGACAATTGATTATTTCCAAAGAGATTTATTCTAAAAAAAAGGATCACCAAGGGATGAACTTCATATACTCTTTCACCAAAGATTAGGAGGGCTCTCAAAATATTTGAAAAGAAAATATATAAATTAACAAGCTTAGAACCACAACCATTTAACTTTCAACTAAGGACTTCGATCCACTTTTAGACTCTAGATTCCATCCCTAATTAGCAAGTAAGTTTACCACACCTAGATTTCATCCTACAATTTCAACTAAGTATACTAATCACAAAATAGATGAGTAAGGTATTTTTTTTTTTTTTATGAATGCTATTTCTAAACATTTTTCTAAGTATATTTTCAAGTATAATAGCAAAGTGTAAAGTGGGGTTTTTCACATTTACAACAAGCACAGAAAACCAAATTTTATCAATAGTATCCCTAGAATATCCCTAAATTCCCCCACACTTAGATTGGACATTGTACCTAATGTCAAAACAGATATAATATAGCGAGGAATGGAATAAGGAGAATGAGACTTCCCTGTTTAAGGACAATTTTTCAGCTTGCAAGAGTTCAACAAAAAGGAGTAGCAGTGACAACAAGTCAGGTCAGAGTTCATCTGGGCTGCAAAACAAAAGCATAAACAAAAGATAAAAACAAAAAAAATAAAAAATAAAGAAACAAAAGTCAGCACTCATGATTCTACTTGTAAGCCTTATAGAGTCTAACCCAAGATTGGGTTCTCATAGATACAGTTATCCAATATATTATCAGCAATCATCAAAATAGTAACAAATCAAGGAATCAATCTCCTTGATAATCAGGATCATCTTCATCCTCATCCACTATCTTTTTCTGTTTCTTCTTCTTTGGTGGTGTGGGTGTTATGGTTGCTTCTTCTTCTTCCTCTTCAGATTCTTCATCATCTTCCTCTTCTTCCTCATCTTCATCGACTTCCTCTTCAGATGCTTCTTCAGTAATATTTTCCTCTGAAGCACGAATCTGAGCATCTACCTCCTCATCATCGCTATCCTGTAACAGAGTATGAAAAGATTCTACCTGAACATCATCGGGTGAGGAGGGAATAGTCTCTGATGGTCCAGTCTGTGGTGGAGAGAATTCCACATTGTTATGAGCTGCTATCCCTTTCAGACAAGAATATATAGCTTCTTGATGTCGGGTCTGATGCTTGGTGGTGCGGATGAGAGCCTTGAACAAAGATTTCATCTTCTGTAGAATGTGGCGGTTCTTATCCACTTTCTTTGTAAGCACGTCATAAGGTGACTGGGTTGAAGGAGATAACCTAGATGTAGATGGTCCCGGCTTCCCAAACCACTTCCCAAGGGTGGAAAGTGTAATAATATGAGAAGTAGCAACAGAATCCTTGGGTTCTTCAGCAGGAAAAATCTGTAATCCCTTCAACAAGCGAGTAATATAGGCTCCACAGTAAATAGTGCCCTTAGCT
This sequence comes from Combretum micranthum, assembly GCA_024138025.1. Taxonomy (NCBI): domain Eukaryota; kingdom Viridiplantae; phylum Streptophyta; class Magnoliopsida; order Myrtales; family Combretaceae; genus Combretum; species Combretum micranthum. The sequence goes on along the minus strand of JAMXBD010000392.1, from coordinate 909,839 downwards.
TTGTTAGTTTTGGCTTGCCGATGGAAGAAGAAAGCAAGCATTACTCCCAAGTTCAGTGGAACTTTCTCAATTATACTATGCTAGTATAAGAGTTCATATGTCCCCACCACTCCAGTGCTGTGTCCTTTACCATTGACTGAATGAGTGATGATCCAATGTATGATCCTATGATTAACATCCCTCAGTGTTCAGGCCTTAGCTTCCTTTGCCTTATAGGGAGTAGCAGGACTGATCTTTCCCCAATATAAGTAATTGAATAGCCCCGGTGGCCAATCCACAGGAAGGTGTACAAATTCCTCGGTTGCTAGAAAGTCAGCTGAATAAAATCACATAGCTTCACAGATTTCCCGAATAGTCACAGTGTGTTCTTGGCCATTAATTCTAAAAGTGATGCTATTGTTTAATTCCCGAATGCTTTGCTTGATTTCAATCCGGAATGTGGAGAGGATTCAAGTGTGATCTGTCGGTACACTTTTCATTGACTTCAAACCATTTTATCCCATCCGTTGTGGCTGATCAAAGAACGAATCTCATCCGCCTTTTTAAACTTTGCTAATCCCTTCCAGTTGAATAGCATATTACCAGCCAGTTGTCTACCTAAAAGCACATTGTAACGGTCCTGTTCAATTCTGGACGTTGGGTTGGGTCGGTCTCGGGGGATCCGGAGCTCGGCCAAGAGACTGGCGATGGGAGGAAGTTTTCTTTCTTGCTGTTTGTTTCTGCCGCATCTGAAATAATAACCAATTTTAATGAATTGAAAGAATTAAGCACAAAAAACACTGCTATAACACAAATCGTCTCCCTTGTATAATCCATAATTAAACTAATGGTAATACTTCTATCTATCAAAATACTCTTTTTTTTTTTTTTAACACCTAAAGCCTAAAAATCCCTAGCAAGACACGACTAAGTGACACGGCTAGTCACTGTCGTGTCGTTTTTTTTTTTTTTAACACTTCATCTTCTTCCCTAAATCTCATGGATGAAATCCTAATTGTCTTCTAAACACAACAATCCGACCAACCCATCTTGAGTAAACTAAGGTATCAAACAAACCCCATTCAACATGGATTACAAAAATCATGAACAACCCAACAACCATTTGACCCATAGGAATCACGCAAATCATCAACCCAACACCCATTCAACCATGAATCATACATTCATTCGTTTATCAAACCAAGCAACCCATTCCTAGATCTAAGGATTCACACATGCATCATCTAACCCAACAATCTTACAAACAAACCATGGATCACGCATACATCTACTAACCTTAGGACAACCCAACAGCCCATCAACAGTGGATCACGCATGACTAAGATTTCATATGCAAATGTTCTTCATCAAGAACGAATTAATTTAGGGTAACATGCAATCAAAAAGCCTAAAATCCCAAATCAATACCTTTAATGGAGTCATGAATATGTAGATACTCAAAGATGAGAGATGATGAAAAACTTACTTGGATTTCCCTTGATTTTTGCTTGAACTTTTTGCGTGAAACAAGAAGATAGAATGAGAGGATTTTATCTTTGCAAAGCAAGTCTCTTTGTATTCCAAACGCACAAATGAAATAAATGAAGGAAATAAATTGAAAGCATGCGTCTTTTAATGGAATGAGGGCAGTAGGTTACACGACCAAAAGACAGGCCGTGTCTAGCAAATGTCGTCCATGCAAATTATCCACAGCTTGTTACACGGCCAATTGGCAAGCCATGTCTTGCGAATGTCGTCTGGAAATTTGAAACGCATAGGAATGGCAGTAAGTTACACGGCTAAAAGACATGCCGTGTCCATCAAATGTCATCATGCAAAACAATAGGCAGTAGGTTACACGGCTAAAAGACAAGCCGTGTCCTTCAAATGTCATCATGCAAATTAATCTCAGCTTGTTACACGGCCAATTGGCAAGCCATGTCTTGCAAATGTCGTTCTGCAAGAAATGGGCAGTAGTTTACACGGCTAAAAGACAAGCCGTGTCTAACAAATGTCATTCTAAAACTTCAACAAACAGTTCGGATCAGTAAGTGACACAACTTATGACAAGCCATGTCTCAAAAATGTCGTTTTGACAGCAAATTTTCTAGTTTTTTTTTTTTACCTTGTTCCTCTCCAATATCCATCTTTTCCTTAAAATTATTCTCAAGCATCCTAATCTGTCAGAAAAATAATAAAATCATGATTTCAAAAATAAAGAAATTAAACAAAAGAAAATAAATAAAAGAATTAGTCATGGGTTGCCTCCCAAGAAGCGCTTTTGGTTATAGTCGTTAGCTCGACGTCTTGCTATGATTCAATCAAAGATCTGGTGATGTGGAGCCGAAACTCCTCACGACCTTCTTGCTCAAAATCAACTCCTTGATAGAGCTTCAATCTTTGCCCATTTACCTTAAAAATTCCACTCTCAGGATGTTCCAACTCAACAGCACCGTGTGGAAAAAATTTCTTGACTAAGAAAGGACCAGACCATCTTGATTTAACTTTCCAGGAAAAAGTTTTAAACGAGAATTAAACAATAGCACCTGGTCTCCTTCTTTAAAATGCTTTGGATGACGGATCCGCTTATCATGATATTGCTTAGTTCTTTCCTTGTAGATCCGCATGTTCTCATAGGCAATCATTCTCCATTCGTCCAATTCATTCAGTTGAAGCCTTCGTCTCATTCCGATGGAATTTAAGTCAAAATTGACTTGCTTTATTGCCCAATAAGCTTTATGCTCAATCTCCACCGGCAGATGGCAAGCTTTACCATACACAAGTCGATATGGTATGGTTCCCAAAGGAGTCTTATATGCTGTCCTATATGCCTATAACGCATCATCTAGCTTGTCTGCCCAATCCTTCCTATGATGCTACACTGACTTTTCCAGAATTCTTTTCAAATCGCGATTTGAAACCTCGACTTGCCCGCTAGTTTGAGGATGATATGGTGTTGCAATCCTATGAGTTACCCTATATCGTTTTAACACTTCTCAAGTTGATAGTTGCAGAAATGCATCCCCCTATCACTTCTGATAGCTCTAGGGGCTCCAAACCTTGAGAACAACTTTTTAAGAACTTGGTAACTACTCAGGCATCATTGGTAGGCAGTGCTTGGGCTTCTACCCACTTTGAAACATAGTCCACTGCTACCAAGATATACTTGTTTCCAAAAGAATTTGGAAACGGTCCCATGAAGTCGATACCCCAGAGATCAAAAACCTCACATTCTAAGACATAGTTCTGAGGCATTTCATCACGTCGGGAAATATTCCCGGTTCTTTGGCATCTATCATATAAATTAACAACCTTATGGGCGTCTTAAAAATAGTCGGCCAATAGAATCCAGATTCTAGAACTTTCTGGGCCGTCCTATTTGCATTGTAATGACCTCCCGTAGGACCAGAATGGCATGCTTGCAAAATTTCCCAACCTTCCGCATGAGATACACAGCGGCGAATCAATTGATCTGCACAAACACAGAAAAGAAACGGTTCCTCCCAAAAATAATACTTCAACTCAGAAAAGAATTTCTTCGTTCTTATTGTAAACAACCGTTCTTCGGAAATTCATCATTAATCTCTTCCTCCTTTAATTCTAAACAAGGGTTTTCCAATCGTGACAAATGATCAGCTGCAAGATTTTCTGCCCCCTTTTTGTCTCGGATTTCCAAATCAAATTCTTGTAGAAGGAGAATCCACCGGATGAGGCGTGGCTTTGCATCTTTTTGACAAAAGGTATTTAAGAGCAGAATGGTCAGTATAAACTATTACCTTTGATAGAATCAAATATGGTCGGAACTTGTCAAAGGCAAACACCACAGCCAACAACTCCTTTTCCGTGGTGGTGTAGTTTTCTTGGGCACTGTTAGAGTCCTACTAGCATAGTAGATAGGTTGAAAATGCTTTTCTTTTCTTTGTCCCAAGACTGCCCCAACAGCATAATCACTTGCGTCACACATAAGTTCAAATGGTAAATTCCAATCCGGAGCGATCATGATTGGTGCACTAATCAGATGCTTTTTGAGGAGGTCGAATGCTTCAAGACAATCTTGACTGAACTCAAACTGTACATCCTTTTCCAAGAGTCTTGTGAGAGGTCGGGCTATCTTGGAAAATCTTTTATGAACCTCCTATAGAAGCCTGCATGACCGAGAAAACTACGAATTGCCTTGATTGATGTTGGAGGAGGAAGATTGGAAATAATCTCAACCTTGGCTTGATCAACTTCAATTCCCTTATGAGATACTTTATGACCGAGAACTATGCCTTCCTTGCACATGAAGTGACATTTCTCCCAATTAAGCACAAGATTAGTTTGTTCACAGCGGATCAATACTTTCTTCAAATTTTCAAGACAATTGCTGAATGAATCTCCAAAAACGGAAAAATCATCCATAAATACTTCCATAATGTTTTCCACCAAATCTTCAAAAATAGCCAACATGCACCTTTGAAATGTGGCTGGTGCATTACAAAGCCCAAAAGGCATTCTCCTATAGGCATAAGTGCCATAGGGACAAGTAAACGTAGTCTTTTCTTGATCCTCCGGAGCAATTGGTATTTGGAAGTAACCAGACATACCATCCAAATAGCAATAAAACATATGACCTGCAAGCCTTTCTAACATTTGATCAATGAAAGGTAAAGGGAAATGGTCCTTGCGAGTAGCTTCATTAAGCCGTCTATAATCAATGCATACTCGCCAACCCGTGACTGTCCTCATCGGGATCAGCTCATTTCTTTCATTGGGACCACAGTCATCCCTCCTTTCTTAGGCACCACTTGTACTGGACTTACCCAAGAACTGTCAGAAATTGGGTAAATCAATCCGGCATCCAGAAGTTTAATTACTTCTTTCTTTACCACTTCTTTCATATTTGGATTCAACCTTCTCTGGGGTTGAACAACTGGTTTGAATCCTTCTTCCATCAAAATTTTATGAGTGCAAAAAGAAGGGTTTATACCTTTAATGTCGGATATCTTCCATGCAATTGCTTGCTTATGCTCCTTAAGAACTGTCAATAATTGCTCTTTTTGTTCACTGTTTAATCTGAGGATATGATCACCGGTAGTTTTGAATTTTCTTCCAGAAAAGCGTACTCCAAATACTCAGGAAGTTGCTTCATTTCCAAAACCGGTGGTTCTATAATGGAGGGCTTCAATTTCTTCTCATCTTCTAGTGATAATTCCTCGAACCCTTGTTTCTTTATCAACTCCTCATGCTTCTCCAATTGGCTATCACATCTTGCACATCAGGGTTCATTTCTTCTTTTTCACAAATCAAACTTAACTCCAGAACATCTTTGCATAATATATGCTGCACATTATCCACCACAGAAGCATCAATAACATCAATGCTAAAACAAGAATCATCACATACCATGGGCTTTTTCATCACTGTTGGAATTTGTACTATAAGCTCTTCATCACCAACCCGGAGTGTCAACCTTCCATCTCCAACATCTATGACAGCTCTAGCGGTAGCTAGGAAAGGTCGTCCCAAAATTAAAGGCACTTCCCCATCCTCATCCATTTCAAGAATCACAAAGTCAACCGGGAATATAAAATTCCCAACTTTTACCAATAAATCTTCAATAATTCCTTTGGGAAGCTTAACCGATCTATCGGCTAATTGCAAACTAATTCTTGTAGAACGAGGCTCACCTAAACCCAGCTTTCTAAAGAATGAATAAGGCATTAAATTGATGCTTGCCCCTAAATCCGCTAGAGCTTTCTCAACAGAAAGTTCTCCAATGACACACGGGATTGTGAAACTTCCCGGATCTTTCAATTTAGCTGGCAGTTTGTTTTGGATTATTGCTGAACATTCCGCCCCAACTACAGCAGTAGACACATCCTCAAGCTTCCTCTTGTTGGATAATAATTCCTTAAGGAATTTGGCATATTTTGGCATTTGAGAAAGTGCCTCCACCAATGGTATGTTGATGTGAAGTTGCTTGAATAGTTCCAAGAACTTCCCGAACTGTTCCTTGTCACGATCTTGATGAAGACGAGCAGGATAAGGAATAGGAGGAGTATAGACTCTTACTTCAGAGGGTTGTTCTTTTGAAAACTTCTTTTCATCAGGATTTGAAATTTTTTCTCCTTCCGGTTCCTTCCTTTTCCTTGATTCCACTTCTTTTCCACTCCTTAAAGTGATTGCTTTTGCCTGTTCCCTTGGATTCCTCAGTATTGCTAGGAAGTGACCCAGGTTGCCTCTCAGATAGCATCTTGGCCAGCTGTCCAATTTGATTTTCCAGAGTATGAATAGAGGCTTCTTGGTTCCGATAGCGAGCTTCTGAGGTATGGATAAATTTGGTCATCAATTCTTCCAAGCTAGGTTTCTTTTCTTGTGGAGGTGGTGGTGGTAATTGTGGAAGCTGTTGTGGAGGCGGAAGCTGTGGCTTTTGAAATCCGGGTGGAAAATTTGAAAAATTCTGCCTTTGCACATTTTGGTTGTTGGCATATGAAAAGTTTGGATGATTTCTCCACCCTTGGTTGTATGTTTGACTATATGGATTATTTTGATATCTTCCTTGGTTTCCCACATAATCCACTTGCTCCGGAGCGTCAAGAAGGTAATTTTCAGCAACAAAATTTCCAGATTGTACGGAATTGCTTGTGAGTTCTTTGCTTCCATTACCTGTTTACTCAAAGCATCCATTTTAGCAAGTATAGTAGTCATCATATCGATTTCATGCATTCCTGAAACTTTTGCTTCCCCTTGTTGTTACCCCATTGGTAATTGTTCTTTGCCATGTCCTCAAAGAGCTTTAGTGAATCTTCGGGGGTCTTGGAATTCAAAGTTCCACCAGCTGCAGCATCAACTAATTGCGAGTTGTTGTATTCAGACCATTGTAAAAGGTCTGAACTTGCATCCAATTTGGTACCTGGTGATGAGGACATTTCCTTAGTAAATCCTTCCACCTTTGCCATGCATCATATAAAGTCTCAGAATCCTGTTGATTGAATGACGAGATGTCATTTCTCAATTTAGCGGTTTTGGATGGTGGAAAATAGTTGTCAAGAAATTGCTCCACCATATTGTTCCATGTTGTTATGGCTCCCGGACCCAATGAGGATAACCATTGTTTGGCTCTTCCTCTCAATGAGAAAGGAAATAGACGGAGCCTCACTGCATCATCTGTTACCCCATTGTTTTGAATGTCTCACAAATTTCCAAAAATGTCTGAATATGAGCATGTGGATCTTCATCAGGTAAACCGTCAAATTGACAGTATTGTTGCAGCATCTGAATCACCACACTTTTAATTTCAAAGTTGTTTGCCGCAATGGGCGGTTTCACCACAGTTGGGCCAGTACCATCCAGAGTAGGTCTAGCATAATCCAAGTTGGTTTTGGGAACTTCTTCATTGTTATCAGCCATGAGTGGATCTATCAATTCGCTAGCAACTTCTCTTGTGTTACTCTTAACCTTCTGTGGAATGTTCTGTCTATCTCCGGATCAAAATCTAGAAGTCTTGAAGAGGAACTTCTTGTCATGCACTGCAAAATATCAGAGATTGGAGTTAGATTTTTTTTTTTTTTTTAAGAGTTAGATTAGCAGAAATAAAGTTTTCCTAATATTGCTCAAATTCCCCGGCAACGGCGCCAAAAACTTGATGATTTACCTTCAAGCGTAGTTTTCAATTTATAAAGGCCCGTTCTTAAATTGCTATAAAGGTAATAGGCAGTGTACCTATCGTGAATATAGTATAGCTTTTAAAAATCGGGATCGTCCTCAGGGAATAGGCAAATACTAGTACTAAATCGTATTCTACTATCTAACTGAACAATTTTGATGATTTTACTACTTATCTAATTTTCTTTAAAACACTATTAACACATTCCAATAACCAAACAAGATTCAATTAAGGTCTAATAATCCAGGTTTTGTCTTACTTTCAATTTATCATGTGAATCATTGACAATCATTAGATAATTAGATTAGTTCTTAAGCTATAGAGTTCCTTGAGCAAATTTTAATTCTTTCGAATCTAACAATTTATCTAAACCTAGGTTAATCGATTAGGATGTCTCCTCAATCAATAGCAACCTAAATTTGCATTAATAACATGAACTCTTAAAATAGAAGATTCTTGCTATTCTATGTCTAGAATTACAAACAAATCTCTTCAATTGCATAGATCAATTCATAAAAGTAATCTTTCAATTAACTTAATGAAATTCATGCATAAATCTGTATTTCCGGACATACAAACTTAAGAACGGTTAACAAACATGCAATTGAACAAAAGAACTTCAATAATTCATTAAGAACAAAGTCTCAACACATGATAAATATGAAATTCGACAAAACCCAGATCTGAAAAACTACTCCTTCATAGTAATTAATAGTAATACATGAAATTCAAATAGAAATTCGAACTCATGATACTACCCGAAAAGATTATAGCTCAAAAGTGTCGGATCTTCAATCCTTGATGATCTTGATTGTTATTGGAATCTCCAGAACTTCCTTCTCTTTTGAAAACTCTCTTATCAAAATCTTGTCTGTCTTCTTTCTCTTCCACCATCTCCTTTTTATAATCATCTTCAATTGAATGGAATTAATTGCTCTTGATGAGGAGAGATGAAAGGTTTTGGAGGTTATGAGTCTTTTGGCCTTCAAGTAACGCTCCTTCCATAACCGAAATAAACGTTTTTGTATTAAAATGGAGGTTACTGTAGTTAAAAAGTCGTTTTCTCATTGAATGACTTTTTATTAAATCGACAGGGCGAGTGACAGGTCATGTCTCACAAATGTCCTTTGCAAAGTTCAATTTCCAGGTTGACATGGTTTGAGACAGGTCATGTCTTGCAAATGTCTTTCAAAAGCTTGATTTTATCTTTAATTTTGCTTCCTCCTTGTAATGGTTGAAAGACATGGCTTGATCTTGTCATGTTGAGTTCTTCTTAATCCAAATTTGCATTTTGACCCGTCTTTGCTTTCCTTAAAATATTCCTTTAAAAACCTGAAAGCATAAATTAATATTTTGAAATACCAAATTCACAATATTTATCAATAAAAGTCCATTTTGGCATTCATAAAATAGGTGTAATTTTGGTTTATCAGTATCAAAGCTCTAGGAATTTCTTAGAGTTTTTCAGGGCAGCTTTCATTCAACTAAAATTTTTTTTTCAGCCTTCATTACCGATTTTTTTTTTCACTTAGCCTTCTTTGTTGATTTTTGTTCTTTCATCCCTCAACGATTTATTTTCTATACATTATGTTTGCCTTCGAAATCACTCTTTCTTCTAAAAGTAGCCAATTTTGTCACGAAAATTAGCGAGCTACAAAAATTTTATCACAACTCTTGGATAATTGACTCTGGTGCCTCAGACCATATGACCCCTACATCTCAATTTTTCCAATCCTATAACCCCTGCCCAAGCAGTAGGAAGATTTTAGTGGCAAATGGTATGTTAGTTACTATTGCTAGTTTTGGAGACATACATATTACACCTACTTTCATCCTCAAAAATGTTCTCCATGTACCTAAATTATTAACTAGCCTCATTTCCATCCAAAAACTCACCCATGATCTTAAATGTTATGCCACTTTTTTCCCTTCTTATTGTGTGTTTCAAGACAAGGACTTAGGAAGGAGGATTAGACATGCTAAGAAGCGGCCTTTATTACATTAAACCATCTCAAAACAATATTTTAGTGTCTTTTCTTAGTTCCTTAAATAAAGATGCCATTTGGTTGCATCACCTACGTCTATGTCACCCTTCTTTTAGGGTTTTAAAAGTCATGTTTCCTAATTTGCTCTATGGAATAGATGTTTCTGAGTTTCATTGTAATGTTTATGAGATGGCAAAACACACTCGTGTATCTTTTCCTATTAGCAATAAAGAAGTACCCATGCTTTTCATTTAATTCATAGTGATATTTTGGGACCTTCCAATATACCTAATGTATCCGAAGCTTGTTGATTTGTGTCCTTCATTGATGATTGCACTCAGCTTACATGGCTCTTTCTTCTTAAACAAAAATCCAATGTCAGCTAAGTCATACAAAATTTTCATACAATGGTTCAAAACCAATTTAGAGTTAATATTAAAAGCATTATAACAAACTATGCCAAAGATTACTTCAATCATTCCAATCACAAGGCATTATCCATGATTCATCATGTGTCAACACACCCTTATAAAATGGGCTAGCCGAGAGAAAAAAATGGGCATTTACTTAACTCCACCCGAGTGCTACTCTTTCAAGGGAATGTTCCTAAATCTTATTGGGCAGAGGCTATTCTTACCACCACACACATGATAAATAGACTTCCCTCATGAGTACTAGACAATAAGAGCCCTATAAAAGTCTTCAAAACCTTTTACCCACATTATATAACCTCTAATGGTCTCACACCTAGGGAATTTAGGTGCACTGTTGATATCCATAGCTAACATAGAGGCAAGTTAGACCGCCGAGCCATCAAATGTGTTTTTCTTGGTTACTTGTCCACTCAAAAAGTGTATAAGTATTACCATCCTTCATCAAAAAAATTTCACATATTTGTAGATGTCACTTTTGCAAAAAATACATCCTTTTTCTCTAAGGCCTCTCTTCAGGGGAAGGATACAATGATAGAAGATAGTCCTTGCGATTCCTTTGACCCTCTTAACCTTCCTTCACTTGTCTGCACTACTGATGAGTCCTCAAAGTCATCTCTTGCTCCTTCACCTGTCTGCACTACTAGTGAGTCCTCAAAGTCATCTCTTGCTCAAACTACTGTCCCATCTCCTGAACCAGCCATTGACACTCATAATCACCTAAAGTCCCCTCTAGTATATTCAAGGAAAAAAGCTTCAGAACAAACACAAGTTCAAGAATCTACTCTAAAACAGACACAAGTTCAATAGTCCTCCTCCTCAGGCCCTGGAATTCAAGAAGCTTCCAACTCAAACTCTGAAGATGAGATCACAGTAAAACCTGACCCTTCACCTATTGCCTCAACAAATGACTTAGATATTCCCATCACTCTTAGAAAACACACCTCAGAATGCACAAAACGACCACTTTACACACTATCTTACTATGTCTCCTTTAGACACTTATCCTAACCTACAAAAAGTTCATCATGAGTCTGAATCCCATCGCTATTCCAAATATTGTTTCTGAGGCATTGTCAAAAAATGAATGAAGGAATGCTATGAGGGAGTTGATGAGCGCATTAGAAAAGAACAAGACTTGGGATATTGTTGATAAATAGATAGTGAAGAATATCGTGAATTGTAAGTGGAATTTCACGTTGAAGAATAAAGATAATGGATCTCTAGAAAGATACAAAGCAAGATTGGTGGCCAAAGGACATACTCAGACTTATGGAGTTAATTATCAAGAGACTTTCGCTCCATTTGCAAAAATGAATACTGTAAGAATTATGTTGTCCTTGGTTGCCAATTTCAATTGGCCACTTCTACAGTATGACATCAAAAATGCTTTCCTTTATGGTGACTTAGATGAAGAAATATACATGAATATCCCATCTGGTTTTAAGGAAAATGCAGGTAATAAGGTGTGCAAATTGAAGAAAGCTCTTTATGGTTGAAACAATCTCTAGGGCATGGTTTGGTAGATTCGCAAAAGTCATGAAGGAGTGTAGGTACAAACAAAGCCAAGGTGACCACACTCTCTTCATTAAACATTCGGTTATAGGGGCAGTAACTACTTTACTAGTCTATGTGGATGACATCATAATAACTAGAAATGATGAAAGAGAGAAACTTGAACTGAAGCAGAAATTAGTCAAGAAGTTTGAGATCAAAGAACTAAGGAAACTGAAGTATTTCCTTGGTATTGAGGTGGCCTATTCCAAATAAGGCATTTTTATGTCTCAACAAATGTATGTGACTAATTTGTTGATAGAGACAGGGAAGATTGGGTGTAAGCCAATTCTACCTTGATGGATCCAAATCATAAGCTTAGAGAAGCTAAAGAAGAAGCAACTATTGACAAGAGAATGAACCAATGGTTAGTGGGAAGAGTTATATACCTTGCTTACACTCGGCCTGACATTGCATACTCGATAAGTGTAATTAGTCAATTCATGCATGATCCAAGAGAACCTCACCTTCCAGCTATTTATAGAATATTGCATTATTTGAAAAGGAACCTAGGAAAAGGGATTTTATTCAAGAATAATGATACTCCTACTCTAGAAGCATATACCGATGCTAACTATGCAGGGTCTCTAGTAGATAAAAGATCAACTACGGGGTATTATGTCTTTCTTGGAGGCAATCTAGTATCATGGAAGAACTAGAAGCAAAATATAGTGGTAAGATCATCAGCTGAGTCAGAATTCAGAGCTATGGCTCAAGGATTGTGTGAACTTCTCTGGTTGAAGATTATCTTGAATGATTTGAAGATTAAATGGGAAAGTCCTATGAAGCTTTATTGCGACAACAAGTCAGCAATCAATATTGCTCATAATTCCATACAGCACGATAAGACGAAGCAAAGTGAAATTAATAGACATTTCATTAAGAAAAATTGGAAGAAGGGTTAGCATGTATGTCCTATGTTCCATTAGAACATCAGTTAGTTGATATTCTAACAAAGGGGTTGAACAGTTTAAGCTTTCATGAACTTTTGTTCAAGCTAGGAGTCGAAGACATCTATTCCTCAGCTTGAGGGGGACTGTCGAGAAGTGATGAGTTGTAAATACAAAATTATAGATTAGGAAAGTTGTAATTATCTTAGGAGAAATTGGTCAAAAGTCAATTAGTCAAAGGTCAATATATCTTTATTGGAGGGATTCAATTAAGACCGATTATTTCCAGTCTTAAGGTGATTTGCTTTTTTTTTTTTTTTTTTTTGGTCTTGGTTCGTATTATAAAGTACCGTGTATACTCCATGTATTTTACGAATGAAAATTATAATTATATTTTCAGTTCCATTTCAATGTACAAGTTTGCATTCAATTTTCATGTCACCCATTGGGTAAGAAGTTGCAGAGGGTGAAGAGACAGTGATCAAACTCCCACTAGTATTGCCATTGCCAAGTTACCTTCATTTTGTCTAAAGAAATGCTAGTTTGCATAGGTTGTTATTCTTTTGGCAAATATTATGCCTATGCTATTGCTTTTGGATTTCTTTTGTTCATTTTTTTTTTCCTTGCAATGAAAAAGGTTTCAACAATCTATAAGCAAGTTTATGTTCTATGTGCAAGGTAGATTCATGTAAGGTATTTAGATCAAGTTCTCCATCAGGCTATGTACATGCTTAGGAGTTTGGATAAACCATTTTGACATCGCAACTATTAATTTCCCTCTTTAGCTTTGTTCAATCTATCTCCTTTCATACTAATAGCAGTAAGGAACGAACAAAACAACCCCTATCTTCTTTGAGCTCCACATGAACCATTGAAGATATAAACCACACACAGCAAAGTATCAAAACAACCTTTTAGAAATCAAAGTCTAAAGGTGAGTATTACCCTCAATTTGTTGTTTAAACTATAGAATTCAGTCATTTATTTTCCTATTACCTTATGTAGATCATGGGTCTTAAAGTAAAGAGGAGTTATCGTCTACTTCTTCAATCCAACGAAGTAAGTTCTACCTTACTTATAGATTCAAGTGGTTATCAAATTTGAAGATTGCAAGAAATCTATGTGTAGTGTTAATCATATACTCTTAGGATTTGGCTTTATTATGCTAAGTTAAATGCAAGTTTTGTCCTTACCTTTTCTTCAAACATTCATCTCTAGAAACTAGGAAATTAATGGATTAAGCTGACATGGAAAGAGGAGTTATCGTCTACTTCTTCATTCCAATAAAGTAAGTTCTATAATAAAGTAAAGAGGAGTTATCGTCTACTTCTTCATTCCAACAAAGTGAGTTCTACCTTATTTATAGATTCAAGTGGCTATCAAATTTGAAAATTGCATGAAATCTATGTGCAGTGCTAATCATATACTCCTAGGATTTGGCCCCATCACGCTAAGTTAAATGCAAGTTTGTCCTTGCCTTTTCTTCAAACATTCATCTCTAGAAACTAGGAAATTAATGGATTAAGTTGACATGGAAAGAGGAGTTATCGTCTACTTCTTCATTCCAATAAAGTAAGTTCTACCTTATTTATAGATTCAAGTGGCTATCAAATTTGAAGATTGCATGAAATCTATGTGTAGTGCTAATCATATACTCCTAGGATTTAACCCTATCATGCTAAGTTAAATGCAAGTTTTGTCCTTGCCTTTTCTTCAAACATTCATCTCTAGAAACTAGGAAATTAATGGATTAAGTTGACATGGAAAGAGGAGTTATCGTCTACTTCTTCATTCTAACAAAGTAAGTTCTACCTTATTTATAGATTCAAGTGGCTATCAAATTTGAAGATTGCATGAAATCTATGTGTAGTGCTAATCATATACTCCTAGGATTTAACCCTATCACGCTAAGTTAAATGCAAGTTTCGTCCTTGCCTTTTCTTCAAACATTCATCTCTAGAAACTAGGAAACCAATGGATTAAGCTAACATGGAAATCTTATGAATTAAACAAGTTGAATCTTCCATATATTGATATAGACATTACAAGATTGAATAAATTGTTTCAATGCAAACGATCCTAAGTCAAAAATGACCCCACCAATGGAAAGAACATGAAAAATCCTACGAAATCGACTACTCATTTGTTAAAAACGGATAAGAAATGGATTAGATATCGTAAAAACAAAATTTCATATGTTGCTATCAGAATTTCACGAGTTGCAGAGTTGTTCTTGTGCTTTTCATCACCTTGGAGATCTTGTTTGATGAAAACAACATCACCAATGGATTGTACTCGAAAAATCCTTTGAAAAACTATTTATCATAAAAAAAGGACTAGAAATGAGTTAGATGTCACAAAAAACAAATTTAAGTTAGAGCTGCCATGAGTCACCTAAAAATTATAGAATTTTTTTATAAATTTAAAAAATCTTACAAGTTTTTTTTCTTGAAAACAACACCATAAATAGAAAGTACTTAAAGAGTACTATCAAATTGATTATTTATATGTCAAAATCGAATTAAAAACGAGTAAGATATCGCAAAAACAAAAACCCATTTCCCTTTTTTATTTTAACATGAAAATTAAATTAGACTTATGAGAATATATTCTACATACCACGATTATATGTTTATATAAAAATAAAATAAATTAATTTTTATTAATTAATTTAAATTTAATAGATCTTAAATTTACACTGATATATGTATATATCTAATACCATTAGCCTACAAATATGTAAAGGAAGTTTTTAAATGACTAGATACTAGAATATGATCTTAAATAATGAAAATATTGGCTTAAAAAGACAAATAAAGTTGACAAATGAAGTAAATAATAAAGAAAATTTTCCTATTATAGTAGGCATTGAATAATATAGATATAGATAGATTCTAACAGGAATGATTCCCTTAGATATAGATCAATACATGAATTGAAAGCAAGAGAAACATGATGAAAATAAATAATAGATAGCAAATATCAACTATCTTAAGGTAGACATACTAAAAAGACCCTATAAACAATAAAAGCTTAATAATATAATTATTACATAAGATTAAAAATATTCTATAAATTAAGAAGACTTCTCTCATATAAAATTCTATAACTTTACTAAAAGAATATAATTTATATAAAGTTAAGGGTCCTAACTAAGTAAACAAAAATATATTAAAATTGATAACTAGAACCTAAAAGAATATCGTCAATATCATTATACAAAATAGCAATATGGTAATAAATATCTGTTATCTCATTTCATAAGAAAAAAATCAATTCTTGGACTTCCAGTAACATATCACAATAAATTAACGAGGACAACAGGTGAGTAACTTTAACTCTATCACATTATTTATGCTTATAGTGTAGCTGCATTTGAAATAAAATATTCAACTGATATGCATGTGGAATTGGGTATAATGCATGATGTTTAATGAATGCTTGAATGCTAATTATCATAATATAAGTGATAATTCTATTGTATGATAATTATTGTATAAAGCATGTTGATGTTGTGTTTGTGAATTATATGATCATCTTAAACTTGACTAAAAATTATTGATACCATAAATGAAAATGGACATGCATTGCATCATACGCATATTCTACATTTTTAAAGAAGTGATGACCCCGCTACGTATTAGTATTTCGGTTCTCTGGTGACGTACTTGGTTTTTCTAGATAATATTCTCCTAGTTCTTCCAAGAGCATCTTCTTCCGTTCGGTCCCACAAGAACTAATTAGCATCAAAGGAACATCGCTCGTGGTATTAACATGAAAGGGCTAATACTTAATGGTGTTTCTTTGTTCCAAAGATAAGAGTGACATGTTTTAAATTAATTTGTGAGAGTTTATCGTACCTATTCTTCCTTCTGATTCTCCTGAGCACGGCATATCGCTTGTAATGGCTTCCTTCCAACCCCGATGAGAGGGCGTAAATCTACATCCTGTTTGGATTCTAGATATTGAAGCTTGTATTTATACATATGGTTGATGTATTACATATGCTTGTTAATTAAACTTGTTTGTTATTATCTAATGTGTGGTTTGGTTAGGTTATCTCATTGAGCCCGTGGTTCACTTACACCCTAACAGTTTTTGTGCAGGATTAACACTAATTAGGAACGAGTTAAGAATATGTGAAGAGTGCTTCTCCAATAAATTTTATTGAAATTAGAAATGTAGATTAAACTTAGAATACAAATTAGATAAATTGTATAAACAATTGAGATTTGTATGTTGTAAGTTTGAAACCCCATTTTTATTATTTGGTAAGAGATACTGATTCTCTACGATCTTGGTGGAAGGAGAAAAATTGGATTACATAGTTAAATCTCAATAATACTATTATATATGTATCAATCAAGTGGAGATATAAATAAATAAATAGAGTCTTGTGATCTCTAACTTATAAAACGTTTCTTATATTATGAGTGCACATCTAGTATGATAACTTTAAATTAATCCTACTAGGCCCCCTTTTGAGGCATGACAGCATTAGAAGGAACATGCCTAAAAGGAAAAACATGTTCATGAAAGACCACATCATGAATGACAAAGATCCTTCTTGAATGCAAATCAAACACTTTGTATCCTTTTTGACCATAAGCATATCCTAAAAATACACATTTAAGTCCTCTTAGATCAAACTTGTCTCCATGAGGAGAATTTGCAACTACAAAGCACAAACAACCCATAATCTTCAATGGAGAATAAAATGGCTTCTTGTGATATAATACTTCATACATTATTTTCCATTGCAACATAGATGTGGGAATCAAATTAATAAGATGAGTAGCTGTCAAAATGCATTATCCCCAAAAGATTTAAAGAGATTAGCATGAATTCTTAAAGCATGAGCTGTATCAAGAATATGCTGATGTCTACGTTCAATTCTTCCATTTTGTTGTGATGAATATACAATTAAACGATGATGGATAATGCCTAGGTTATGAAACAAAGCCTGACAAGCATGTGATAAAAAATTTGATTCATTATTAGAATGAATGACTTTAGGTGTAGCTAAAAACTGATTATAAGTCATCTTAAGAAAATTGCTTAAACAATTGAATAATTGAGACTTATTATTCAACAAATAAGTCTATGTATTACGTGAATAATCATCAAGGACAGTAAGAAAATATTGAGCACCACGGACCAATGCAATCAAGAAAGGACCCCAAATGTCAATATGTAGTAAAGCAAAAGGTTAAGAAGAATGATTAACACTTTGTTCAAAAGGTAAAAGATGAAACTTTGCTTCAGATTAAGTATCACAAATGAATTTACTATCACTAAGATGGGATAAGGACACATGTCCTGGACATTCGTGAAACAAACAAAGAGTAGAAGAATCTAAACTAATACAAGAGCTGTTTTGAACAGAAAACAACACAAAAGGATCTACTAAAGTATGACTTTGGTTAACACCATTCAAAACCATCACATACAATCCTCTACTGTCTTTTGCTTTGGCTATGATTTGTTTAGCAACAGGGTCTTGAAAAAACAAAGGAATTGACATCAATGTGTGCAACAATATCTATTAATAACACATTGTGCATAGATAATAGGTTATGTTTAAAGTCTAGCACATACAATACATCATGAAGTTTTAATGAAGCATTGAATTGAACTAAACTTGCCATCTCAACTTTTTAAGTTGACCATCAGGAAGTTGAATTGAAATGGGGTTAGGTATAGTGTATAAGTCAGTAGGGGTCAAATGATCCATAGCACCCATCTATATTCCAAAGACTCATATTGTTATTTACAGCACTAAAACTTAAAGGAATAAATAAAGTAATTGTACAATTATCGCAGCTTAAGCATCATCATCATTCAACAACTGTTTTTGCTCTAAAGCTTGAAGAACCTCCTAACATACAATGGTTAGAAACTTCGAATCAACATGTTTTTGTTGCATTATCCTACATAACAAAGACTCAAGAGGCATATCAGTTATAGGCGTACTTTGTTTATCAAAATAACAAGCTGCAGCAACTTTCTCAGATTCTTTAATGTTTCTCTTTCCCTTATACCAATCTGAATAACCAATTAATTAGAAACAACTTTCAATTGTATGATTTTCTTGTTTACAATTCTTACAAGTTATTCTATCCTAACCTTTACCCTTCCTTTTATCATTAACATTTCTTTCGATACCAGGCTTATTTGTTAAAAAAAGGAAAAAAAAAAATCTAGAACAACCGACCCTTGCATAGTAATCTGCTTTTGTTTTTCAACTTGTTGAACTAAATAATAAACCTTATTAGTAGTGGTTAAAGGATCCATGGAGAGAATTTGGCTCCTCACTAATTCATATCCTCATTCAATCCCATTAAGAATTGGATTAACCTACTTTGCATCTCAAAACCTATAATTTTTTCTTTGAGTCGTCGACATGTACAATTTTCAACTTGGCCACAATCACATATAGGATATGAATGCAAAACTTGTAATTCATCCCATACTTTCTTCAATTTGTTATAATATTCTCTAACAGATTGATTCAATTGTTCAATAGTGCTTAGTTCACATTGCAATTGAAAAAAAAAAAAAAGGTCCATTTCCTTGTCCATGTAGTTATGATATTTCACTCCACAAATCATAAGCTGAATTAGTGTACAAATAATTATGTGATAGTTCACTAATCATGGAATTTAAAATCCAACAACTCACCAGGAGAATTAGCATTAGGTAATTCCATCTATAAACCCTAATTTAATCTTAGCTTCTAATCCCATTTAGATTGACCTACTCCAAGCTAGGAAATTATATCCATTAAAAAGTATAATTTTATGACCATATTTGGACAGTCCAAACCAGAAATGCATAAAGGATCTGCAATTGCTAGATCAATTTGTTGGTTACGATTCAAATCAACTATTGCATCCATGGCTGAATAAAAAACACAGGTCATGAAGAAGAAAAAGAACAGAGATTTTACCTTGAGCATTGATACCAACTTGAGAAGTAGAATTAAGAAGTCTATTATTCTATCTATTACAAAACATTTTATATGTAAATCAAGAACTAACAAACATAACTAACCACTACAAAGAGGCTATAAAAAATAAATATTTGGATAAATACAGTAACGACATGCGGACATAATCTTCACACCTTCATTTTGTGAGTGTTATTCTTTCGGCAATTACTATGTCTAAAGTACTGCTTATGAAAATCATTTGTCCATCTATATTTTCCTATTATGAAAAAGGTTTCAATAAATTGCAATTATGATTAAGATATGTGGGCAAGTGGATTCCTATAAAGGGTATGAACCATATGCTCAATCAAGGCCACATACCTGTTTTAAAAATGTTTAGTTAATTTTCCTCTCAAGATATCTCATAAATATATCTTTAAAATTTATGGTATAAGTGTATACATGTATCCTACTTTATTTGAATTAAGGAAAAAAAAAAAACTAAGAAAAACTCTCATAAAAATCTTTAAAAATTCATCTAAAAATATTTGATTTTTCTCCTGATATTTCTAACAATATCATTCCAAATATCTTCTTGAACCTCATCATATATATATATTATATATATATATAACTTCCACATTATTTGAATTTAGAAACCCACTAAAATAGAAAAAAAGTTGTCTGAACTCTAAAAAGCATGCTCATATTTTTCTCTTGATATTTTATTATTATGAATTAGTTTTACGTTAAGGAAATTAGGTCTTAGGTAGAACAATGTTTGATTCCTTAGATAATATGTTATGTAATTCTTTTAGTTATTAAGTTTATTTTCTTTGCCTGTATGTATAAATGCTATATAATGTAATTATCATTCAGAACTTATAAAACTCCGGATTAGACAAGAAATTTTCTCGTTGAATTACTCTATCAATTAATTTAAACTAGTTGTAGTGAATAATTGTTCTTGTCAAAATCATTGTGAGATTATAACGATTAACTCCAATTAATTATAGAAAAATCATAAATCACCTCGAATCTTGAATTTCAAGTAAAACATACTTCAATTTAGGAATTAGTTTTACACATCTCTACTCCATAAATCATCCATACCTTTTAATTTCTTATTTTATAAAATCCAAAAAACCCATGAATATATTTTGTTTCATTTATGTTAAACTTAAACCCATCAAATACAAAACAAGATTCGGCTTTTTATCATTACTGGACCGTAAAGATTGTGTTTGAAGATTCTTAGTACATTATCTTTGTTCGATCATTTTACGCAGAGATCATTGAACAAAAAAGGAAAAGATAGCCAAGTGGGAGAGATAGCGTGAAATTCCCAAAAGGCAAGGATAGCAAATAAGAGCGCAAACTTTGTCTTTTTCCTGTCCTATGACAAAGAGCATCAATGAAATATAACCCTTTCTACATGGTAAGTGCTGCAACAAAGTGGAGGTCATTTAATTTATTATGTGGTAGTCGCTTTTAACATTAAATAATAAAATTTATTTTTAGTTTTGTTCTTCAATTTTTTTCACCAAATTTTTTATAATAAAATTTATTATGTGGTAACGGGTTTTAACATTAAATAATAAAATTTTTTTTAGTTTTTTTCTTCAATTTTTTTTCACCAAATTTGTTATACTAAAATTTATTATGTGGTAATGGGTTTTTCTCTTCAATAAATTTATTTATACTAAAAACTTTACAACTATGTCGGCACTATTGAACCTCAGTCTCCCGAAATTAACCTAGGTTCAAATTCCCTCCCCTTCTTAAAGTTTTAATATATAATAATTAGAAAAAGAAATTGTAAATATTTAATTTTATGGAAAATTGTATGATTTGGTTTACTTTTTCATAGACCAATCCAGCCTTGTAACTCCCATCATTGTAGTGGATGGATAAAAGGACCACCTAATTTTGGCTATATGCAATAATACATGCGATCCCACAATTTTATTTGACACACCCTCAATGGAGGGTATAACTAAAATTGGGTGATCCTTTGGATAAAAGCATGCATAATAATAAAGATCTGGTTTAGTATTTCAAGGTGTAATGTTTAGATCTTTAAAAACCTCTCTCCCTTGAGGGCTTCTTTATTTTATCAAAGGTCCTTATTTTAGGGTCCTCAATACCAATTATTATCTTAAATATTATCATTTTTTAAATTTTCTATTGGGTTATCTTATTATTTATCAAGAAATTTAATGATAACAGTCAAGCAGCCAAAAAGAATAAAGATGCTCAAAATGTAAGGATTATAGCTTGTACATGCTCAAATATACCAAAGAATCCTACCTATTGGACCATAGAAAGAGAAAGGTTTTATAATATACCATGTAAATTAATTAGTTATATAAAAGTATTCATAAAATTTTCCATATAAATAGTTTAAAAAATTTATGCATTATTTCCATTGTTTGTTAGAAAATATTGGCATTTACTAGCCATTCCTCTTTTCAATGGAATTGTTTTCCCTAGAAAGCTCTTACAAGAGAAATCTCAACTCTAAAGTTTATTTATCACATTTATAATGGTTATAACAAAAACCTTTTTTTTTATCACTTTTCCTATACATTATTACCGCTGGCCCTCCCTAAAAATCTACGAAATTTTTCTCTTTGAATTTTTTTTCCTCTTCTGTTTTGCCGAATTCTCTTTGAATTACTTTCTATCAATTAATTTATGCGGGTTGTAGTGAATAATTTTTCTTGTTAAAATGAATGTGAGATTATAGCGAACAACTACTGATTAATTATAGAAAATCATAAATCACCTCGGTTTTTGAATTTCAAGTAAAACCTATTTTAATTTAAGAATTAGTCTCCCATCTTTCTATTCCATAAATCATCCATGCCCTTTAATTTCTTATTACATAAAATCCAAAAAACCCACAAATATGTTTTGTTTTCTTTATGTTAAACTTAAACCCATTAAATTCAAAAGAAGATACTTTTCTTTTTAAATCATTATTGGACCTTAAAAGTTGTGTTTGAAGATAGTACATTGTCTGTGGTTGATCATTAGATCTTTGGACCGAAAAGGAAAATATAGACAAGTAGGAGAGATAGCGTGAAAATCTAGATGTAATACATGTGTGCCGTTTCTAGATAGAAAAATTAAGCTGTAAGTTGAATGAAATTAATTATTAATACATAATTATTAATTTACATCTAAATAAAAAATAAAAAAATTTACAAACAAATCGTGGATATAAATCGCTATATTAAGTTTATCTACCATTCCTATATCCCGATTTACACGGTGTTAGAGCAACTTTATCCATAAGTTTCTTAATATGCTATGTCAATATGCCAAGCACTGATTCTCATATCATGCAACTTTCCTAACAACTCTTTGTATTGATGAATTTTTAAAGAGAGTTACTTAACAATTTAAAAATATTATTTTAGCTGTCATCCTCATATTTTACTAATAAAAATAAAAACTTATATTTTAAGTTACTTCACTAAATAATTCTAACAAAAAAATTTATATTAAATAACTCATTTTATTAATTTTTTGAGATGCTTAATACATGACTCTGAGAAACAACTTCAATAAAATTGCTCATATACGTTAAATTCTCATATTTCAAGTCATTTGTTGGCTCGACTTAAAATGTATGATTTAGAAAAAAAAAAAGAAAAAACAAAACTATCCAGAAGATGACGTGTTAAGTCATTTACTGTTTGCCTGGCCTTTTCACTATTTGCTTTTGAGAGTTATTGTATGCATTTACTTTTTTGACCAATAGATGCCTCCTTTTCACCGTTTGCTTTTTTGGGAACAGAGAAAGTGATGTGCAGACATAAAAAATAAAATCAAGTCCGCATAGGGTGTGTTTAATCAACGTTTATTGTGGATAACACACGCGATATAAATGTCATATATAATATATATCGTGTGTATTATTAGTGATATATATATTATATATTTTATATATAAATTATAATTTTGATATTATATATTGATAATTATTTTTAATTTTAATTTATTTAAGTAATTATTATTATTTACCCTAAACAAAAAAATTACTTCTGAAATTCCCAAAAGGAAACATAGCAAATAGAAGCGCAATTTTTGTCTTTTTCCTGTCCAATGAATAACTCGTATTTTCTACATGGTAAATGCTGCGATAAAACTACTGCTCGATGATGGATATAATTGTATGATTTTGTTATTTTTCTTTTTAGACCAATCAGGTCTCTTATAACTCTCATCATTTTAATAGATGGATAAAGGCATGTATAAGTATAATGCTAAAGATCTGGTGCAGTATTTTAAGGTGCAATATTTAGCTTTTTACACGCCTCTCTCTCTATCTTAGTGATTTCTTTCTTTATTTTATTGAGGCCCTTTATTTTAGGGTCTTTAATACTGTTTATTATCTTAAATATTGTCATCTTTTTTTTTTTTTAATTTTCTATTGGTTTTATCCTATTATTTGTCAAGAGATGTAATAATGAGGGTGGAACCGCCCAAAAAGTATAAAGATGTTCAGAATGTAAAGCTTATATTATTGAAACTTATGTCAAAAACTCGTACATGCTTTACCTATGGGACCATAGAAGGAGAAAGACTTGATAGCACTAACATACCACTTCATGGGAATAGCATTACTTTACTTCCATTATTTGTTAAAAAATATTAGCACATACTCTGGACATATGTACTTTACGATGGAACTGTTTTCCCTAGAAGGCCCTTCCAAGAGAAATCTTAACTCTTAAGATTATCCATCACCTTTATAATGCACAAGAGAAGTCTTAACTCTTAAGATTATCCATCACCTTTCGTCATAACGAATACCATTTTTATCATTTTTCCCGCACATTACCACTGGCCCTCCCTGAAAACCACAATCTCCTCATATTGCTAATCCAAATTACAGCCTACACTACATCCCTACATTATTCACTTCTCTTGCAGTATAGATCTGAGTTTTTGTCACAAGATCATCCCAATAAGTGCTAAAATTCCTCGGTAAAACAAGAAAAATCCAGTTTTTTCTTCCTTGTGTAATCAAACACATAACATCAACATGGTCTTGGGAATCCTTGCCGGTGCCGCTATCGCAATCTCCTCATATTGGTTCCTCAAACGCACTTTAGGTAGGGAAGATGAAACTCATGAGGATCCTTACCAGTACCGCTATCGCAATCATGATAGTTCTTAAAGAACAGAGAACAAGGGCAAACACAAGACCAAAGGAATTCCCACGAAACTTTTTTTACCAGGAGAGCACAAAGTGATACACGTTCTTCTTCAACTGCATCTAGAGAGCAAGCAACTTCACCAAAGCCTTCACCAATGGCTTCTTCGAGTGAATCTTCATCATCATCGAAACCCCCACCAGTGGTGTCTTCAAAGTCAAAATCATCTCCAATTCCCAGTTCATCATCTTTTGCACGTCATGAAGGGGAGCCGAAACCAGTTAAAGAAATATTGCGTCGTGTTTCCTCTGAGGCAAATGAAACCACATATACACAAGAAGATACTTCACCTATTTATGTGGTGCCCAAGGAGATACGGGATATCATCAAGAGGGACGAGGTGCCTGGGATTCTGAGAAGTCCATTAGCTCCATTGACATACAAAGACAAATTTGCTGCTCTACTATATGCTGAGGATTTTTACATTGAGGTATCACATTATCAACCCTTATGTTTTATCATTTTATCATTTGCCTTTTCTTTTCCTCTACATCAATCAATTGTCAAGGAACTCAGTAATCCCATGATGGGTGGGTTTTGTTGCGAAATCTGGAGTCGTATTTCACATTTTTGGCCTAATTACTCATGGAGTTTCTCCCTAATTGCTCATGCTTATGAGTTTCTGCCAAAAAGCTTTGAAGGATTGTTTTCATTTATATCATTAGTAGTTAATGGCACAGAGATATATAGATGACTCGAAAGTTATCGATGAGTATCTTCTAAAGAGGACAGTTAATGACTAAGAGGCATGGTGTCGTTGCGCTGCAGCTCTTTTATTTTGGAGCAATTGCCGAAAACTATACTAAAATACTAATGGTGTCTGGGAATCATGCTGCTGATGTATCACTACGGAGTACATTCGGTTTGTAATGTAGAATTGAATCGGAGGTGTTGAATGACACTGATGCTTCGATATAGGTGCAAATTAGTTGTGGTAAACAAAGGTTTTGATCTTTAGAATTATATCCTATGGTGCTTTGAAAATTTATTAGCTGTTAATGGTGAAGTTTGAGTATTAGAACAATGTGTCATTAAGAGTTAAAGATGTGCCATGAGCTGATTGATTCATATTCAGAAATATACAAATTTCTTCTTCAATAGCTGTTTTCATTCAATTAGCTTCAACGATTTTTATAATCTTTTACCTCTTAAATCTTGCTATGTTTATTTCTATGTTATCTTTTTGCTATAAGCTCTTGTTTTGTAACCAGAAATGGAGCGACTTCAAATTGAAGGATGTCTCTTTGCAATTGCATGAAGCATCGGTTTTGAAGCGAAGTAAGGATGGAAATCGAGATGCAAAAGTTGTGAAGGACAATAGAATTTTTGTGAGTTTTGAGATTGACTCTGTGCCCGAGAGGCGTCCTTTCTTTTTGTCTAGAGATTTTGTTTTTGCAAAGCCTGTTGGTAAACAAGATAGAACATTCCAGGTCAGTCTTTTAGTAATGAAATTTTCACTTTTCTTTACTAGTAGAATATCCCATCTCATTCTTATCCTCGTTCGTGCCTAATTTGTACCTTACATGTTTCTTACCCTTGTGGTGTTTTTGTGTTTCTGAAATCTGTTTGAGTAGTCTTGTTCTTATTCATGTTTCATCTCTATTTTGTTTGTTTATTGTCTTAATTCATTTTATCTGCATCTTATCGTGTCTTATTATCACATTCTTATTTTTGTCTCATTTTTACAAATATTGGATATGAAATAAGATGGAAATAAGATTACAGAATAAAATATTGCTGGTATTTCAATATAAAGCTTAACATGGTCTTTGCACCTGGCTGGCAGAATTGGTTGTGCTAATATTTTACATCATCATGCACACGTAGTTACTAGTAGTCTACAAAATAAATTGTTAGATTGACAGGACATTGCCTGGTCTTCTATGACTTCTGTCTTCCCAGTCTAAGTAATTGCCTAAGTCTTACTTCCACGCCACCATGCAAACTTCATTTTCTTGAAATTGCTGTTTATAGCTCTCTCACGATGGTTTCACCATATTACATAAGGACATAGGCTTAAACCACCTTCCCATGTCCTGTGAGAGCTTCTGCTTCACATTTCCTCCATGAGAAATGGTAAATCTAAAAACAGTCTGATAAACGGTCCGCTTCATGTTTTTTGCATGAAATAAGAAGGATTTATCATGTTTTCAGAGATATGACATACGATCACAGGTTAAAGATTAGCATTGAAAATGTGAGGGATAAAAAAGAAAATGCCAGAACTCATTAAGCTAACGGATTTATCTTATCATCACTGCTAATTTTCTATATGTCATTAGAAGGGACTCCATGTTCTGCCTCTCATGCTTGACTTATCATTGATTTCTCTTTGTAAGTAAATAATTTCCTAAAATTTTATATGATGCTCTTTTCACTCTTATATATATATATATATATATAAAGTTTGACATGTCGGCACACTTCAATCTTGCATACCTGATGACACTAACTCATACGAATGCAAAGCAGGGAATCATAAACCGAGTGCAAAAGAGTACTCAAGTCTTAGTTGAATTTGAAGACAGTTTTTACAAGCAGCATAATTCAAGGTCCAGATATGATATAAGTTTTTCATTCAACAGAGTTTGCTTAAAAAGAGCTCACCAAGCACTTGAAGCTGCACTACGTCCTTCGTTTGAGAACTTCTTATTCCCCGGTAACTCCTACAGGAGCAATTATCCGCCAAGATCACCTTCCAGTCAATCATTTGACAAGCTTGATTCGGACCAACAATCTGCAATGCGTCATATCTTAGGTCTCAAGGGCTCACCACCATATCTTGTTATTGGTCCTCCTACAATGCTATCAAGAGCAGGAGTTTTGATCAGAGAAGCAGTGTTGGAAATTTACAGAAGAGTTGAGAACTGCCACATTCTTGTAAGTGCACCTAAAAACAGGACATGTGACGATCTAATGAGTAGCTTGATGAAGGATATTCCAGAATCGGAAATGTTTCGAGCTAATGCAGCATTTCGTGATATAATTGAAGTACCTGACGATATCGTTGCTTCTTGTCATTATGAAAATGACTGTTTCACATGTCCCCCTCTCAAAAAGCTCGAAAACTTTAGGGTAGTTTTCTCCACATTCGTGAGTGGTTTCCGTTTACATCATGGAGGCATAAAAGTCGGACATTTCACTCATATTTTTCTGGTTGATGCTTCTTCAGCTATTGAGCCTGAGGTTATGATTACTCTAGCCAATTTTGCAAATGATGATACATCCGTTATAGTCACAGGTTCGCCACTCACTGGTTCCCGTTGGGTGCGCTCAGATATCGCTTCGAGGAATGGTTTGCAGAAATCATATTTTGAGAGACTAAGAGAAAATGCTCCATACAAAACACTGGACTCAGCATTTATCACACAACTATAGGATCCTGACCAAAAATCTCGCTAGTAACTTGCACAACGTGCCATTATACTGATCCTTGGTTGGTTTTCTATGGTCATAAGGATGACTTGCTTATTGTGTTCTCTCTCGGTGAATGTTTTTCCTATATATGTCTGTGTGAATTGTCTTTCTTATACTCACAAACTTTGGTTTTCTACCCGGGTTGAATTTGTCAGTTTAGCAAACTCTCATTTTCTTGTATAATATACAATCTGCATTTCCATCGGCATGGTTTAGCATTTAGAATTGTACTTCAGTAGTATGTACAAGTTCGTGCGCAATTTCTGTCACTGATTGACTAAGCAGCTGCAGAGGGTAAAGAGATAGCGATCAACCTCGCACATATTCATATTGCCATTATGAAGTTACCTTCATTCTGTCTAAAAAATTGCTAGTTCGCAGACTATTATTCTTTTGGCAATTGCTATGTCTATGCTACTGTTTATGGAAATCATTTGTCCATCTGTATTTTCTTGCTATGAAAAGAGTTTTAACGATTCTCAACTACAAGTAAGATGTGTGTGCGAGTAGATTTTTTTCTATTTTTTTGAATTACTCTCTTAGTTCTATCAATTAATTTAATTTGGTTGTAGCGAATAATTGTTCTTGTCAAAATCATTGCCAGATTATAGCAAATAACCACCGATGGAATCACATCAATGCTTGAATTTCAATTATAATCTATTTCAATTTAGGATTTAATGTGTCATATCTCTACTCCATAAATCATCCATGCTCTATAATATCTTATTTCATAAAATCCAAAAACCCATAATTTTTTTTGTCTTATATTAAACCCAATAAATACAAAATAAGATTCAATTTTTATCATTATTGGATATTTAGGATTGTGTTTAAAACTTCTTAGTATATATTTTTTGGTATTGGAGCACACCATTCACATTTGGTAAATATATTTAGAAGCCATGAGACAAAATACTTTGTTGTATCATTATGATTTGCACTAACTATTTGAGGACCTTTTACATATAATTTCTCGTTGTTTTAACTTGTCATCTTGTAACAACATTGTAAGTGTAAGGACCCGCTATCACCCCTATATTTTGATAATAAGAAACGGTCCCCAATACAAATAGAACCCCTAAGATTATATGTAAGGTTGCCTAAAGAAATTGTTTGAGTAATTGTTTATCTAATTCCATAAATATATATACAATGGAAGACATATAATCTTTTTTTTTTTCTCTTAACCTTAAGCAAAGCAATACTACCACACATTTTGGCAAAGGAAACAACTCAACTTCTAATTAGCTAAATACATACATATATATACATATTACATCCAAAGGCTTCTTACAAGCCTTAACCAAAATCCTCAAAACACAACCCAACTAACACTATAATTACATTATCAACCCAAAAAGAATCACATCTAATCTATTACATTCATAGGGGTCCATTGAGTCCATGGTCATCTCTAATCCTCCAACCCATCAAGAAAATCTTCAAAGTCGGTTCTGTACCCCATACTCATATAGAACTCATCGGAATCATCACCTGATATAGATAAAATATGAGCCAAAGGCCTAGTACAAAAGTAACGAATACAAAATGCGAAGTAGATCACACATTCTTAGACTAAATGCACTATGCAATAATCACTTGTTCATTATTAAGTCTCTAGTTAGTAAGACAACACGGGAGTATTCAAACTCCGGACAACAAGGATCTAGTATTACGTCCGCCTCCCTGAGTGGTCCCTACTGTTCATACAGACTAGACAGCCCCATCTTCTGGCGTAGCCCGTAATACTAGACTAGGCAGCCCCATCTTCTGGCGTAGCTCGTAATACTAAGGGATCCTGAGTAACGCATCACGACGCTCAGGGGGTTGATATGAGCAGCTCGGATACTCATATCTCCTAAACAATTCTATCCATTAACGAGAAAGTACCCTGCCCTCAATCTGAGCAGGGTGCCGCTCTTCGAACCAGATTCAACGGCAAACAACGACAATCAACACTCATATATCAATAGTATTTTCTTATTTTAAAGTAGTTTGATTTTGATGCCTACCCTAGCAAAGAGACAGACAAGTTACTGCGTACCTGATATAGCTCGGGAATTAACGGGGTTGACTGGGTGAGGATCTATCACTGTTTAAATCAATATTAAATTTCACATTTAGCCTGAGTACTAATTAACTAATTGAAAATACAATAAATCAAAAAAATTCAAATAAATTAGTACATGGTCATAAATGAACATTTAAACATCCCATTATATCAAAAGACGCTTAACAAATACTTAATTGATCATATATCAAACTTCGGAAAATTTTGAAAAAAGTTTTTAAAATTCAAAAGCGCAGGGGATATGCCGGTATTCAAAGCCAGCGGCTTTGAGCCGGTGTTCATTACTCTTAAAATCAACATTGCCAACGCTGGCAGTGTTCAAGGGTACGCCGACTGCCTTCATTCTATGCCGGCGGCTTTGAGCCAGCGTAGAATCCAAATCCAAAATTTTTCAAAATGTCCAGAGAGGTGTAAACCGGCTGCTTACACAGATACACTAGCAGCCTCTCAGTATACGCCGGCGGCTTTGATTCCCAATAGCCGACGTACAATGTAAAAGGATGAACGCCGGTTGACTTTTCCAGCGAAAGCCGGTGGCGTTCGATCGGCCTTAAGAAATTTGATTCTGTGGTCTTCCAACACCTCCTATAGGCCGATGGCGTAGAAACCCCAGATGCCGGCGTACGTTCAAATTTTAGCCTATACGGAAATTGTTTTTGATTTCCCCTGTTTTATTACAACTTTGTTAACTTTCAAAAATTTCCCAAACTTAATTCAAACCTTCCAAAGTTTGCTATATGATCCAAACACTATCCTAATAACATGAATACTACTTCTAATCATCAAAACTCTAATCACACTTCCAATTCACAACTCAACTACTCAATTTTCAATCTTCCAAAATACTCATCCCCACACATCAACACTCAAATAAGATATAGACTACTACTCCTTAGCCACATAATCTCATTTAGACTATCATCAATGCACCAAATCCATCTCACACCAATTATCACATCAAAATCATTTCTATTTAACATTTACACACAACACAATATAGAACATAAATTAAAGGATAAAGTTTGTATTAAACTCACATGACTAAATCTTGACTTGGGATAATGTTCAAATCCTAAAGCTTGTAATAAGTCTTGGCTTAAGGTTAAAGATTTTGGGATGAGAAAGGAAGAAAGAAAGAAAGAAAGAAAGAAAGAAAGATGATGAAAATTCGGATGGTAATAGGGCTGCCCAAAAAGAGGTCAAAAACAAGTCTAAACCAAGTCAATTATCATCCAAACTTAGCCATTAGGGGTACATTTGTCCTAGAATTAATTTAGGCAAATTTCAAATGCATTTGGGTTGAATTTAAGCTTAAAAAGTGGGTTTAAAATTGGCCAAAATTTCTGTCATACATCTAAACAATTCAAAAGTGAATTTACTAAATTCTAAACATAATACTTGCATATTAATTTGAAAAAGACACACACACATTCATTATACTATACACATATAAATTAACATATTCACTAATTATATTAACTAAACACATATATATATTATTCCAATAACACATTAATATATAATTTAAGGAATTCATGGCTATTTCAGTAAGGGTAACAAACATTTGTCCATAATGCTATGTTAGCTTAGCTAGAAACTAAAATAGGTTGGCTGCATTGCTTAGAAGCAAGAATTTTTCTACTCCTAGAATGTGAATTTAATGGAATCAAGCAGTGAAGAAAACCACATTCCGACATTGACCTATAATGTGAGTCAATGCATAAGTCAAAATTACTATAAATAGTCAAGCAATCTTCTCTCTTTGTCTCTTATAATTTATCCATTTTGATATCATATAACGATTTTACCATTCTAATTAAGCTTCTATTGTCTAAAAGATTGAAAAACCAAATACAAACTTAGTCTTGAACCATAATATAATAAGTAATCAAGAAGGTACCTACATAAAACATTATCTTACTTATTTCAAAAAGTTGTTAAAATCTCTCTCTACATCTCTCTCAAAGCACTTATGATGAAGGTATTTAATATCATTCTTATTGATGGTCAAATATAGGTTATGAGCCTCCCAAGTCTAGTCCAACCCATCACTCATCTGGGTTGACCCTTTAGGCCTAGGCTCGACCTACTTTCACTAATCCAGAGTATAGTGGGATAAGCAATTCCCTGGCTTAAGAAAATGACTATTGAATGTTTTGACCAAACAGATCCTAACTCAATTCTACTTGGTGCTTCCCTCTTGATTACTTAAGGTCGGCATGGTGGGCTCACCCCACATCCTCGATAATTGTTGCCAACCACTTATCATCCTATGATCCCTCTACGCGAGTAACCATCAGGATCAATTTACTATAAAGATCTCCTCTAGTACCATTAGAGCCTTAACATTGTCTGGACAACTGCTTATACTTATTACCTATTTCACCACCAACATGCCAATTGACTTAAGAATTGGAGTAGCTGCATCGTGCTAAACCCTGTTGCACCACTAACACTATTTTGTCTTGTAGACTCAATGCATAGAGTTCATTTTAGCAACCAAGGGCAAGTCTTGTTTGGATTATAAAGAATAAACTATCACATAAAAATAAGTATGGTGTAGCGACTATGTAAAAAAAAATTAAATGATTTAAAAAAGAAAAAAATTATATATTATATGTATATTATAAAGAATAAACTATCACATAAAAATAAGTGTGTTGTAGCGGTTATATATTTATTTTTACATTCATAAGGTCATGGGTTCAAAATACTAGGTATACTTTTTTTACTTTTTCAATATGCATGTATTACATAAACTATTCTGTGTGTGTGTCTGTGTCTGTGTCTGTTTCTTTTTTCTTTCATAGTAACTAATAGTATTAAATTCTTTATCATAAAATTATATCTAACTAAATAAATTTTATGAATAAGATTTTATATTCAAAGTGTAATATAAGTAATAATTATATTATCCATATTACAATTAAATCTTATTATACACTAATTATATAATTTGATTTAATAATTTTTTTCTATAATTAATGTTGCTAAAAATTATATGAATTATTGAGTAGTTATTCTTTCTAGATATTTTATGATCCATTTGTGATTAAAGCAACCGTATTACATATTAATTGTATAATTTGATTTAGTAACATTTTTTTTTCTACATGTAATATTAAGAAAATAAACATAAATTATTGAATAGATATCTTACCTAAATATATTTTATAATTTATTTTTGTTAAAAGAAAAATTTATACAGATATTAAATCTATATATCCTTTTATTAATAATTAACTTTCAAGTGACATTTGTACTATCTCTTATAAAATGCACTCAATCTCTTAATTATTGTTTGATTAACTTTTTTTTTATGAAGTTTTAAAAGATATGATAATAAAATCATTATGAGATTCCATAAATATGAAAGATGTAATATAATTGTAATAGCAAGTAAATATAAATATATAATTTTAAGATTAACTCAATTAAGATGCGGTCTCTTAATCATATAATTCTACATCAGCCCCTAGCACATTAGTAGTAATTACAATTGACTTTACCTAATTTGAACTAGCAATAATTCTTTATACCTATTTTGAGTCACTTGAACAACCTATGAAAAAGTGTTTTTTTTTCTAGTTAAATGAATGTCATAATAGACCAATAGGAAAGCACAAGTTATCATAACAACCCTAAATGGAGACGTTCGAATAAGATAATAAGGTATTGGGCCATAGAAAAAAAAAAAGAAAAAGAAAAGCATAATAAGGTAATTAAGAAAAACGGTTTTTTAGGAAGTTGACATGGCACTCAAAAGATCCTAAGTGAGATCCACATCATTATATATTCTCTCATGTGGGGGAAGCTTTTTCTCTGTCCTTTCCTCCATTATTTTAGAGCAATTAAGATTCTTTCTATTTATTAAATTTTATATTATGGTTCTTATAAAGATTGTAAATAATAGTGTGAATAAATATCTTTGCAATGAATGAATTAGATTCAGTTCTTTTGATTAGAGTGTAAGAAAATTGTAATCATTTAAAAATAAACACAAAGATTTGAACTTACGTGTCCATTTAAGTTCTTAGGGTCAAAGTTGCTAGTTTGCTTTAATCCGTGTTATTGATTATAATTTCTTAGTCTTTAAAAATGTTATTGGGCACCGCCCATCCCCCCACCCCCCAACCCAAATTCCCCACATAACCCACCCCCCTCCCCCCCCCAAAAAAAAAAAAGAAAAAAAAAAGTCTTTTAGGAATGTCATTCTCAGTTAGTAGGAATGCTTGCTATAGTTGAATTTTTCTTTTCTTTCTTTCTTTCATCTTCCTTTTTTTTTCCCGTTCAAAGGGGGCTCTCTATCATTATTTGGAAGAAGACTTTACCAATGCAAGCTAATTCTCTTGTACAGCTTAACCTACTAAAGTGCATTTTCCAATATTGTATATATAATATTATTATATTTTTATATTATGATTCATCTGAAAAAATAAAAGAAGGAAAATATTCAATATTCCTAGAGTACATCTCTTTTTCCTTCCCAACAAAATACATTGATTTGTTTCCTTTACCCTGAAGAGTTTTGTACTTTTATTATTTGACAAAGACCTCTTTTCCATGCTAAGTCGATTCCCATACAATTCATGAGAACAACCACTAAGCCTCTCTGAAAACCACAATCTCATCATAAGGATAATCCAAATTACAGCCCACACGACACTTCTTCATTATAAAGTTCTCTTGCAATGGATATTGAATCTTTGTCATGAGATCATCTATAATCCCCTAATTTTACGAAACATAATGATAATAATTATTAAAAATATAATATAGAATCACAAAGAACTATAATAAAAAGTAGCAAAAATCGATCCTAATTTTTCATGAATAAAATTATTGAAGTATGAACAAATTTGATTATAATTAAAAAAATTAAAATCATTGCCAATACAATTTCAAAAGGAAAATTATTACTTCTATAACTTTAGATAAATAAAGAACGATGATAAACGATCGTTATTGCAAAATTCAAAATCAGTTTCCTTAAGTTCAATACTTAGAAAAATAAGATTCTAATAATGATATAATGATTTTCAAATTATCCTTAATATTTTAAAACTATAAAATAGCACTAGATAATTTACTATTATTAATAATTAGGATAAATAATTCATATACAGTAAAAGATAATATTCTATGACAAGAATCAATAATTCAACAAATAATCATATTTGATCTTAAATTTCAATTACAATAAAAGACGATTAATTTTTAGAACCTATTAGTTATAAAAAGATAGTTTAAAGATAAATCAATAGAATTATAAAATACGAAAAAAATAAAAACTGGTCAATACTAAAGAATATAAACGTAAATTAATTAAATTAAATTTATTTTTAATATGCATATTTGGTGGAAATGGGATGCAAATTATAGCTGAAATTGTTCCAAAAAAATCTCCTAGCTGAATACTACAAAAAAATGGATCAAATTAGTAATAAAAGTGAAGATAAAGAATGGTTTAAACCAACCAAATTTGTTCAAATCAACATCTCAATTAATGTAGTAAAACCCATTGCAAAACAAGTTGGAATTTGGTAGAAAATCTCTTCCTTCTTGGCTGAAAAATTCTCATGGGAAGATGCCTTCTCTTTGCCTATAAAACTTACTATATTAATGAACAAGGAACAAGACACATAAACACACTTTGAGCAGCATGTTTTCTACTTGGCATGAGATATAAAGCCCAAAATAACAACACCAAAATAGCACACAAAACACATACAAACACAGCCATTAATAAGCTTCAACAAGATCCAAACACAAGCTTAGGAAGTAAGCAAAGTAAGGTAAGTAAAATTCATTTTAAGTTAGTATATGCAATAAACACTAGCTTAAATAATGTTTTTATCAACTTAGGTATGTATCAAGCTTGAAGGGAGGGTTAAACATCTCCTTTGCAACTCCAAACAAGGTAATATTCCAATCTAAAACTCCATTTATACACTATGATATGTGTAGAAGCTAGGGAATCATGTATTTTGAAGACTATGAGATGTTATATGTGTTAGTATATCACGAATAATAGCTCAGGATCATGGAAAAACACTTAAAGAGAGCTAAAACACTAGTATAATACATGTATGACACAAAAAAAAAATTATGAACTGAAGAAAAATGAAGAAGATGATGAACACTACCTACATCGACCCTATATCAGCGGTGCACATGGCTAAGGTCGGTGGTGTATGTAGAAGAGCTAGCGGCCTTTAAGTTAGCTTTCCCTAAAATATGCTACGTAAAATATTTGTTACGTGTAAAAATACACAAATGGTGGTGGGATACGTATTTAAATCGATAGTGTACGTTGGATACACTGGTGGCCTTCAAGCCAGCATACACTGGAGTGAAGTCACGTAAATTTTGTAACGTGCGAACACGTAGCCTAAGATTCAATGCCATGGCGTTAGATGGCGTATGTGTAAAAATTTTCCTAGACAAAATTTGTTTCGTCCGTAACCATACATACATACATACATACATATAAAGAGAACATGAAAATTTTATAAATAAAAATAAATATTTTATTATACTTAAATATTTGTTAAGTATTAAACTTTAGCTATTACAATTAAGAAACAACTTTTTTATATTGATAAGAAGATTAGATTAATAATTGTACAATAATTATTCTATATAAGTAAATATATAGAATGGAAAATATGAATAAGTTAATTAAGAATAATGTAATTCTTATAAATAACAGATAATAACATGAAATGAGATTAAGAGAAACACGATGAAAATTAATAATAGAAAGCAAATATTAGTTATCATAAGGTGGTC
The DNA here is from genome assembly GCA_024138025.1 of Combretum micranthum. Lineage (NCBI taxonomy): Eukaryota > Viridiplantae > Streptophyta > Magnoliopsida > Myrtales > Combretaceae > Combretum > Combretum micranthum. The sequence goes on along the minus strand of JAMXBD010000392.1, from coordinate 872,910 downwards.
AAACTAAAGAACGATATAAAATGATGACAATAATAAAATACTAAACTATTGAACACAAATTCTATAATTATTCGATAAAATAAAATTTAAGTTTAATAAACATTTAATATATATTTAAACTATAGGAAACCATGAATATGTTAGAAAATAATTAAAGAATTAAATACTAAATGTAACTATATAAATAATAGAAATTTCTTAACATAAGACAGATAAGGTTGACAAACGAAGAAATAATAAAATTTCACTACCAATACAAACATTAACGAAAGAGAAACTTAATAAATTTAGAATAAAGAAAATACCTTAAATAAAATATAGATTTCAATTAAGATCAAGACAAGCAAAATAAAATAAATAATAGATAGCAAATATCAACTACCTTAAGTAGACAACTAAAAAAACCCATAAACAATAAAAACTTAATAATAAAATTATTAAATAAGATTTAAAATATTCTATAAATTAAGAAGAGTTCTCTTAATAAAATTCTACAACACTTTACCAGAAAACATAACTTGTATAAAGTTAAGGCTCCTAACTAAGTAAACAAAAATATATTAAAATTGATAAATAGAACCTAAAAGAATACTATCAATATCATTATATAAAATAGTCGTATAGTAATAGATATCTATGATCTCATTTTATAGGAAAAATAGAATAGTTCTTTGACTTCCAATAGCATTAGTTAAGATAACAAGTAAGTAACTTTGACCTTATCACATTGTTTATGCTTATTGTATAGCTGCATTTGTAATAATATATTCAATCGCTATGCATGCTGAATTGGGTATACTGCATGATGCTTGGTGTTTGCTTGACTGTCATATTTTCATAATATAAGTGATAATTCTATTGTATGATAATTATTGTATAAGCATGTTGATGTTTATTTGTGAATTGTATGATCTCTTAAAATTGACTAAAAACTATTGTACCATAAATGAAAATGGACATGCATTGCATCATTTGCATATATTGCATTTATAATAACTCTGCTATGTATTAGCATTTCGCTTCTCTGGTAACATGCTTGGTTTTTCTAGATGACATTTCTTTTAGTTCTACACATGAGTACCTTTGTTCTGATCATTCTACGAGAACTAAACTGGCATCAAAGGAGTAATGCTCGTGATATCACTACAAGAATTTTTATGTATGGCCACGTTTGCATATTTTGTAAACGTTATCCTTTCATTATCATTTAGTCACGTTAATTAACCATTAGTTTAAATATGAAATTGGTAACATTTGTAAACAATTTTAGATTTTGTGGGCCTATGATTTGATCTGTAACTCTTTTTTTATTTGCAAATGTGACCAATCATATTGTAAAAATATAATATAAATCAAATAAAATGAACATACCAGCCTCTTATTTTTATTTTTTGCCTTTTATTTTCATCTTAATATTTAAGTGAAATGACCAAGACAACTTTGTTGTTTTTTTTTTTTCATTTTTTTAAATTTCTTTTTCTTTTTTAGTTTATCTTGCCTAGCCTTCTTTTTCTTATTGTTTAAAAAAATAATAAATATAACATTAACTCTCGCCATAATTTTTAGTCAGAGCATGTCAAAACAACATCAAATACAATCACTATTGATTTTCTTCTCCATAAGCAATGCCCAAACCCTCTCAGCTCTCAAAGTTACGTATGTAAAATCCAGGTACCTCTCTCTCCTCTCTTCTCTCTCTCCTCTCTATAACATAGTGTACGTTTCTTTTTGTCAAGCAACGCCTTCAATCCCAACATGTTTTCCTTGTCTATTCTGGTATGTCTCTCTCTCCACCCCCTTCTCCCCCCCTCTCTCCATATACACTTGTGTATCATTGACTATTTTATGCTTGTGATTCTATTTGCGATGCGTACATATGGTCCATAGTTTTCATTTGCATGTTTTCCTATTTCGTAATGATAAATAGCAGTTTTTGGTTAATTACTCATTGAATCTACATTTTTTGTTAAATTATCAACTAATATAGTAATTTTTGTTTGTATTATGTACATTATATTATATATATATATATTTATGATATAAATCATGAGGTTTAAAGCTCTATAACTGTGGTTTAAGCGAGTGATGATTTGCGTTAGAGCCATTGTTTATGATAATTAGCCTCAGTAAATTCTTTTCATTGTGTTCATAATTTATATCCTTATGCTTTATAGCTTGTAATTATTTCCTAAAATGTATGTCTGTGCAATCAGGATCTTCTCAAAGCAATGGTGGTCTCTCGACATTCTTTCCTTGTGTTAAGTATCGTGTATGTTACTCTTTTCTTGCTTTTTCATTGTGTTTTGTGTGGCATAGTCTTGTTTGTAGAATCAAAACCATGACTTCATGTTAGTATTTGCTTTGATGTTTTGGCTCATAATGATTTCAATTTCGTTTTTGGTTCCTTTTTTTCGGTAAAATGTTTATGTGGCATGGTTCCAACAAGTTCTGTTTTTTGTATTGTTTTGTTAAAATGTTTTTCGTATTAGTTTTATGTTTAAGGATTAGTAGATTCTTGATATGTATCAAGATTTAAACTTAGTTTTGTTAATCATTACCTATGGGAATTTACATAATTATATTTGAAGCTTGAGATTTTTTTAGCTTGTAGAAACCCACATGGTTTTTTTCCTCATATCAGGGGATGTATTGATTGAAAATACTTAATCATGGGGCTTGCATGAAGGGGAAAGTGGTCGGAATTAATTTTGCAATTTATTGGAATAAAATGATTTTATACCATCCTTTATATTATACCACTTGACATAGTTTACATTTTCCATTTAAGATGACAACATTGATTTCTCTAGCAAATAGGAAAGATATGTTAAAATATATTGTTCATTCTAGCTTAGTTTTACATTTTAGAACGACTTATTTTTTCTTTTTAAGAATGGTTCAGTACCTTTTTTCCTTCTGTATGTATTATGCCTAGTTTGCCCTTAGATGCTTAAATATTTTTCTTTAATGCCAGGAAAACTAGCTATTGAAATTCTTAATTTAATTAAGGCTTCATTTCTCTTGATGCTTTTTATGTTAAACCAACCTACTGTGCTTTTTACGCTTGAAAGCTCTACTGTTAACTTTTCGCCAAAACTATTGAAAAATGTGTAGGAGTACAAATTTATCCCCACTTTTAACGCACATTTATGCATATAATAGCACATATATTGTGAAATTCCATTATAAAATGGTCAATTGCATGATTTTGGTCATTTATGCATGAATTGCTAAAAGGATCAATTTCAGATTAAATGACTTAATTGGAACAATAGTCCCTTTTCATGATTGTAAATTAGTCATTTAGCCACTTGTATAAAGAAGTTCTTCAAGATAAGTTTTGGCATTCACAAGTAAGGAATATAGGTTGCGGTTTATTCATTCATTCTCATTAGTGCAGGTTTATATATTCGATGATAAATTTTATGCCCTTTTTGGAGGATATGTCACTTGCAAATTTTGGCATGTATAATCTAAGTCTCTTCCTTCCCATTTCTAGTAGATGTATAATTGAGTCTCTTCCATTTCCAAAGTCAGATTTTGTCATGAAGTTTTTGCACTAAATTGAAATTGCAGCAACCACCAAACCAAGAGTTGTAGCAAACCTTGAGCTACCATAGCAAATTTCCTTTTCTTTTGTTTTTTTTTCTAATATAAACTAACTTTGTAGTTGAGAAAAGGAACAAATTCTAGTGCAAAATCAAACATTTACCATGACTAACATGATTTTGGTTGCTTAATTAAGCTGCCTTTCTTTGATTATTACCACGATAGAAGAAAACATTTCCCATCATCCTTTATGCAGCTCTCATCGTGGATTAAATGTGGACTTTTTTTTATATTCTTCAATTGCCAGTTGATGTCTTTGTCCAGTTAAATTATAGGTTCATGTTAGTTACATGAAAGTCTTTGTTTAGTCACAAAAGCTATTTGGTTTTGACATTTGAAGACAATTTGATGTGCCAAATCCTGAACAACATATTTTTAATTGTTATTTTAGTGAATAAAGGATGCCAAGTCAAATGAAAGCTATTGTCATGGCTAAGTGTTTTAATTCAAATCAACCATATGTGCCAAACTCCTTGGCACGTTAAAGTTGAATGGCTAGCAACCTTACATAACCAATTAAGCATGCATAAATTGTAGAACAAGTTTAATGAACTAAAGTCCAATCAGGAGTCCAGCAAGTAGAGAGAGCTAACAGCTAGCTATTGTTCCCTTGTTGGACTTGAATGCTGACGACACTACTATAGCCCATCGCCTTCCCATCAAAGTGTCCACAACGTGCTAGATAAAGCCTAGTCCGAACGCCCAATTCTACTATGCTAGAGTGCCCAAACAAAAAACATGAAGCACTTAGGACCACTCCAACCACATGATCCAAGTGCTTCTTTTACTCATTAGAGCGCCTAATTAGTTAGAGATGGAGCACTCCCAAAACCAAAACACCAACCAACAAGAACATTTAAACATGGTGAATTACAACATTCCAATAGGATATTAAGACAAAACAAGGTGTAGTTGTTTTATTTTGTTTGATCTAAGACAGAATTCTTCTCATATTCTTTCTTGGCCCTTATTTTATATGTAGAATGCAAGTTATATCCAAGTGTCACAGCTTTCTAAGCAACCGTATCTCGAATAGCATGATCAATTCAGAAATGTAGCGGAGTTCCAACTCCAAATGAAAATGATGATTGGGGCCTAAAGCTTGGTGGATACCATTTCTATATTCAGAACATGTCTTGCTTGGTTCTTTTTGCTATAGGGAAAAGAAATACAACTTTGTTCCTTTCCCGTTGCTAAAAAGATAAAACCATATCTATAGACAAAACCAATGATAAATATCGGTTAACTAACCATATTAATTTTCTAAATATATCTTAGGGCCATGTAATTTAAAAATTAAGAAAATAAAAGTAAATCTTGATAAATATATCTCATATCTATCTTATAATGATATACTAAATATCGAATATATAAATTTGATTGTAGTAGGAAATATCATCTTGGTTAGATGAAGAGGATACATATACATACGTAGATATATATTTGTCTTCTTCATCTTTATTGAGATATTTTTAATAGTAATAGAATATGATAAGCAAGTGCTGGAGGTGTGTTAATTTTCTTTTAGTTGTTTGCAAATAAGCCAAAACAGATGAAGAAGTTTAATTGCAAAATTTGCATGGAAAGTGTTCCCTTAAAACAAGTTTTTAAGACTACAACTTCTAGAGCATGATTTCTGACAAAATTGAACTGATACATATTTAATATATACAACTTAGGAATCCGCTAGCTCAAATAGTAGCAATTTGTTAATTATGTTGTTTGTAAATCTCTTATGATGCCAAACTTGCTAATTATTTCATTTGTTTGTAAACCTATTATGATGTATAGATATAGATATGTTGGTATTGACATATTATATATATATATAATATGATGGTAGTGATTAAATTTAAATGAACAGATCACTCAATTTGGTTCTCCCCCTTCACTTAATATAACATTCAAGAATGCAGTTGGAGTTGCAGGTATTTCTCCTTCTCCCTTCTTTATGATCTTAGACACCATATGGTTCTTTTTTTCCCTTTGTGCAAGAAAAATTCATAAAGACCTTCTTTTTTGTTTCCTTTTTTCCCCCCTGATGTTTATTATGTTCATGATTGGGTGGGACAAAAAAAATCTTTTTTTTTTTTTCATTTTATGTTTTCTTACAAAAATTAAACATTCTAATTTTGGGTGTTCTCATGGAGAGAAAATAAAGACCTCCTTACCCTTAAGTCGAAGAATCATGCTTAAGAGGGAGCACCCACATGGACTTTTTAGCCTTAAATAGTATAAATCAAGTGAATTTGGTGGGTGAGATTTTTTTTCCTCTATCCCTATTTGGGTCTTTTTCAATGGCACAAATGAAGCATGATCTTGAATATTAAAGCTTAAGATAGCTAGTAGCAAAAAATAACATGAATACGGATGGATTAAACTATCATGCTTTGAATCCATTCTCTTGTCAAGACTTATATCCAATTTAAACTATCATGCTTTGAATCCATTCTCTTGTGTTGATTTGAACAATTTTTATTTTCAATATGCTTCTTGATGGTCAAATAATAGATGTTATTTTATTAATTTATTACTAGCAAAAGTTGGCAAATCAGGGTTTATGTTGATGGAAAATAATATTGTTTTGCTTTGCAAACGATTTTATGATGAATTGAAAGGCCATTTTCAGCTTATCTCACCAACACATAAAGTGCTTATGGTTACATATCTTTTTTCACTTTTAATCATAAAAACACTGAGAAGGCAACCTTTAAGGTAGTCCCTTCGAAAGCATATCCTATTGACTTATCGGGAAAATATATATATATATTATTATATCTCGCTTGCTATGATGATCAAAACAATCTATAAGATTAGCTTCGATCCCTTCAAGTCTAACCTTAGACCCTATTTTCCTTTAACTTTTTTGATAATCATCTAAGGTTAAGTTATCATGTCTTCGAACCCAAGAATAGAGCACACGGAACTACTTTCTAAATGATTTACAAAGACTAATACATAAACCCAGTGTGAATGGAAATATAGTGGTCTATACATTTTTATAATCATGTAATCTATGGAAGAAGTAGAATAGATCCACTATGGAAAATACTCGTTATTGATTGAGCGAGCTGATGTATTTTATTGTACAAAATTGCAACAAGGCCAACTAATCGAGTTACTTCAAAAATATTTTGTTTGGCTTTCTGTTTGTTTTATCATTTAATGGGTCATTTTAATATCATTTTTCTATTGTTCTTAAATTGATGTTTGTCCAGAAACTAAACATGATGTGATAGAAATAATTGCTAGTGAGACCACACTATCTTAGCTGTAAATAAGGATAAACTGGAGAATTTGAGTCATATCAATTTAGCTTATGGAATGCTACGAACATTTTTAAAATCCAATAGAACATGACTTCTTTTAGGTTAGTTCTTGTTTCTTATTATTATTTACTATTTTTGCTTACTTTTCTTGTTTCTTTTTTCTTTTGGTGTGTGTGTTGTGTGCGTGCGTGTGTTTATGGAGAGGAAGGACAGGGAGGGGGAAGGTTTGCTTTGTGAAATATGAAACTATTTACAAGAGTAGGTAAGTATTCTCTTGAAATGATCAAAACTATATAAAGAACTTCTTGTTCATCACAAATCAACCACTGGACCATCTGTGTTTAATCAAGCCCATTGAGGAGATTCATGAATCCAATTTCAATTTGAGATATAGCAGCTCTTTAGGGATATACGATTCTTATAATATGTCCAACCTTCCGCTACGAGAGAAGGACCAACATTTAGAAAACAACACGGACTTCCATCCAACCCTCTTTTAGCTGGGTACAGAAAATTACTACCCATCTAGTGCAAACAACTACTTAGAAGTTTCTCCATATGTCATTATAGCCTAGAGAAGAGTAGCCGCAAAACGCAAGAACTCGTATTGCTAAGTATTAGTTACCTTGAATCCATATGATAACAGAGATGGACGGCTTGCACCTACTAAATTAATTTTTCCCTTTCTATGCCTATTTTCTAACCACAACCCATTGGCACCAAAACCATTAAAACCTTTCTCAGAGTGATGAAATCAATGACTGTTTTCATATGTGAATGGTGGAGGTAATGACACCCTTGTCCCAGGATGTAGCGGACACAATGCTCTTACCGTTTTCCATTACATACTATGACTTATCATCATGGATTTGGGTTTATGAAGGAGAATTTATGTAAATCAATATATTCATAAGGAAACCCATGCCATGAAAGCCATCTAATTTATGAGAAAATGTGTGGCTTCCTTGGGGAGAAATTTGGTGGAGTTGCCCATGATGACCAATCATAATGACCAACATAATGATTGTGTTCCAACCAAAAAAGTCTAGTGTTAGACAAATTCTTCTTCTTTAAAATACAAACATGATTCCTTATTAACCTTAACACTAGTGCCTATAATGTCTTTTGTTGCCTGAAAGTAAAAGTAGCATTTCCGTAAGTTGACTTATGATAACATCTCAAGCATATGAAATTACAATTTAATCTTAAATTACTAGGGAAAAAAACTACAACATGTTAATAGTACAGGATTTTTTTTTTTTTAAAGAGATTTACAAAAATTATAACGAGTTTAATTTGATTCATGTTATATAGGATTTATATTATATAATTATAAAAATAATCATGATCTAGGAAATTAATTTAATTTGTAAAGACAAATATTATGTAGTTAATGATTGTATCTTGTATGTTGATACTTAACGTTTTTACAAAATTCTTAAAGTAGGCATCATAATTTAATCTAACTTTACTATCCAAATATATCTTAAGTTACATTTAGGTTATCACTCATATACCTTAATTTGGCTACAATAAACCCATTCAGTCCTAAATTCATTGTAGGACAGATTTGGTCTACATTATTTGTCTTAATATACACATAAGTAGAAAGTAATGCCACTAAAGCCATCTAAGTTCTATGAGGATGTGGGTTTTTAGGGAGGATGTTGGATGGAGCTTGCATTTGATGGATGATTTTCAGTAATTGGGAAAGACTTATTCTGCTATAAATAATTAGAATCTCTCCTTGTGGTTTTGAGGATGGATTTGGACCTAGTCCTTTCAAAGAACGCGTTATATATATATATAATATATATATATACTGTACCTTGTTGTCATTTCTATCTTAGGACATTAGATAAGATATTTTTTAGTATTATTCTTAAGATGAAAATGGAAGATCAGTGGGCCTAGTTTCCTTGCATGCTGGATGGCTATGGGATGGCTATCACATTGCACTAATACAATTCAAAGATAAGAACATATAAAAAGATCATAAGTCAAAATAAAACATCTCCCATCATTTTCATAAAATTTTTAGTGAAACAAGATTTACCTCAAGCAACTTCATCAGGCAAATTGCGTTGATGGATCGGAACATGTTAATTTCATTAAATATTTTTCCCTTTAATTTTTTTAGCATGATTTTTCCCTTTGATTGAGTAGCGTGATTGTTTTGAATTGGCATTAGCTTAGGCAATTTATGTTGATAGATGATGTTCGCATTTTTATTTCATATTTGATTCATATCAACATTAAAAATATATAAATTTGATTACAAATGATAATTAACTAAGTTATAATAAAACCAAATTTATTCCTACCACAATTGTCTATCATGTTGTCCCAATTAGGATTGCAAACATTAGACAGCACACGTATGATGTGCCAGGGTAAGAGAGTGTCGCACTTAACACTTCAATATTCAAATTTCTTTCTGAAAATTGATCTAGTAACAATTGCATTGCATTGCACAAGTAAATTTCAATCATCATTCCATTTCCATTTCTTTCTTCACAGGTAAACAACATCAATCTCCTTCTTCCCTTGTTTTCTTTTGTTGAGGGGATACGAGTGAAAAAGCTTTGAAAATAAGGGTCATGGAGTCTCATGGATTAGTAGTGCGAGTGCCTCTCTACAGTCCACAAAAAAACCTTATAACAAAACCAACCAAGAAAACCTAACCATGCAGAACATATACAAAACCAGCTTCCCTTCGAGAAGCACAGAACAAAGTTGTAGCTTCCATTGCAATTTTTATCATAACAATGTTTATTTTAGCTTAATTTTTGTTAGTAAGATGGTTTCTTGATGACAAAGTTCTTCACCTTTTATTTTTTATATTATTATAATTACTATTGTTATTACTATTAAATTTTTTTGGCTAGTGGGAGTAGGTTTGGTTCAAATTTTGAGCATGTAGTTACTTAGTTGTTCTTGTTATAATATGCTGAAATGCTTTTTTTCAATAGAGTAAAGAGGATTTTGGGTAATTATTTGAGAAGGTAACTTTAGAGAAGGTTGCATTTGATTTTCAAGTAAGCAAATATTAGTTTAGCTGTAAATGTATTAGTGTCCGTATCTTTATTTTGCCTTCAAGTTGTGCTCATGTTTTAAGAAGATGTGATATCAAGGATGGATTGCTTTAACTAGCTTGTCATTAAAAAAGAGTTTATCTATTTTATGTATTACTAAAAGAATAAAATAGAACTAGAATATCATTTTCATGATTAGTAGACCATATTGCAAAAGGATATGATTGCCAGGCTAAAGTTTATGTGTATTGTTCTAGTCCGAATAATTTATTCTGTTTATAAGATTAGAAAACACTTAGCAAATCTCAAGGGATTTCCATCACATTCAACGCCTGCACCTCTTGTGATCAAACATAAACTAAGGAAAAAAATCTCATGATCAATTTGGTGAGACCCTTCACAGCAAAGCCTTTTTGGAGCATTTCTTAAGGCTACCTATGTTGAACAGGTTATATTTAACTGGAAGGGTAGAAGTTAGGACATAACACAACAAATAGGTTTCTTTCCTTTTTATTTACCAACTTGAAGAAAGGTTGTGTTTTGTAGGACAAATAATTTTTTTTTTTTTTAATGATGAGATTGGTCTTGACTCATTCATTCTAGTGGCTATCAAAGGAATGCTTCAACGCAAATAGCGGTATGCTTTGCCAATGCCAATAGGTATACAACATTAAATATTTGTTTAATTTAGAAATATCAGCCATCATAGGGTATATACACATAGAAATTATGACATAGTTACTGGTCGCATCCCTTCACTTATTTATTTTGGAAAATGATACAGTCAGATAACAATGAATGAGAAAGGTTTCCAATTATGCCAGTATGACGATTGTTCCTTTTTTTGTTTTATCAATTACATGTGAATTGGTTAAGCATCTATAAATGTTAGTAAAATTTTAATCATATAAATAATTTTATAAAAATATATATTACTATCATTATTTATTTAAGGATTAGATACCTATTATATTATTATTAAACTAAATCTTTGTATTTGACTCCATTGTTTATACCATAATTCTAATAATTTTCTTTTAGAACCCCCATCCCTCCACACATTTTTTATAAGCATGTCCACGTTAGCGAACAAGCCATTCCAAGTTAATATAAAAGGGAAAACATTTCCTTATATATGGGTTCTTCCCCCTCCTTTTCTCTTCAAACTGTAGCTCCACTTTTTTAAGGAATTGTGTAAAATCTACCAGCAATAATGAATATTTCCGGTTACTCTAAGTTCACAATAATATTTATGCACTCCAACTATCAAATGCATTTTATCTCCATTCAATTTTTACCAAAATTGTAAAGAATGAAATTGGCTTTCACATTTTCTAAGATTTTACTCTTTCCATTTAATATTGGCTTATTATATGTGTGTCTATTTTTCTTTTCTTTTTTTCCCCCCCTTAAAGTATCTTTTCAATATTTGATGTTACTCTTTTTATTTTTAGAAACAAAAAGTAATTAAATGATTTTGATACTGTTATACAAAATTTATTATTTTTTTAGTTTTATTTTCTCTAGAAGTTTTCGAATTTAAGACCTCTATCATTATAAATCAAAAATTTGAATCGAATAACAAGTATGTTTATATCTTTTCTATACTTATGATAATTGAGTGTTGGTTATTTTCAAGCTATGCCATTTTGTTCAAGAATAAGAATGATTTTAAAAATTACTAAAAAAATCCAACAATACGCGAGTTTTATTAATATTATTTCATGATGATTAAATTAATTTTATTTTTTTTTTTACTTTTTTAGTAGCATTTTAGATTAAAGTGCTTATATTTACATTTATGCACAAAGGCTTGAAGATTTAAATACCACATAATATCATTTTATAATAATTTAAAATTTTCTTACTTAATGAGAATGATAAAAAGTGTTGGATTTTACCTTCAATTTAACGTATTAGATAATGGGTCATATGATTAAATCTTTTTTATATTATTTCTCTATCTATCATCCAACTACTAATTTTTTAAAGTAACCATGTAAGGAGATATATCGTTCTATAGCCTTCTCCCCCACCCCACATTTTATATAGCTCTGTTTTTAGAATAATCATTGCATTCTCCCCAAAACCCGTATTATTCTTTTTATTTATTTCTCAAAAGTTCACATTATAATATAAAGTAAGAAAAATAAAAATATATGTATATATAAAAAAGATTCCTTTATTGAATCCAAATTTTATAAGAACACTTTTAAGATTAATCATCTAATATTTTATAGTGAAAAATTTTAGATTTTTTACAATCAATTTTTTATGATATTATTGAATTAGCACATGCAATGCAGGTGCAAGATCTACTAGTATTTATTATTGCAAAAAGATTATAGAAGGATGAATAGACTGTAGTATGTAAGCTTTTGGTTGGATTTTAGAATTGGAAATGAAATTTGAGAATTAATCTAATTACTAATTGGCCTTATTTTGAGAGGATTTCGACGTGTATATATAAGTGAATATATTTTTCCTCTTAAATGCAATGTAATATGAATAATTAAATATTTAAAGTTCATTGGGATTACTAATAAATTCTATTTTCCAAATTATGTTTTTAATTTATAAACAATGTATCACTTGCACTTATTTTGGAAATAAAATGTGTTGATTAAGAATGTCAAGGAATCCATTTGTTCATGGCATGAATTATTTTTAATATTGGGATAAAATTGACACAATGACTCCATAATGAGTATGCCAATTTGATTATGAAAGGGTAGGTGTACATAATCAAGTATTTTAATGTATGAAGTGTAGCTTGACATTAAATCAATGTTTATAATAGTATGAGATGCTTAAATGAAGAAATAATCAATACTTAACTTATAGGAGATGCCAATATAAAATAGATGAATTATAAACAAATATAATAAATTTGACTAAATTACAAAGAGAAAGGAAAGAATAAGTTTGACATTAAATCAATGTTTATAATAGTATGAGATGTTAATTTGATAAATGAATGAAGAAATAATCAGTACTTAACTTATAGGTGATGCTAATATAAGATAGATGAATTATAAACAAATATAATAAGTTTGACTAAAGTACAAAGAAAAATGAAAGAAAGAGATATCATCATTTATGCAACTATAAATTTCAAGTATAATTGATAATAACAAGCATATTGCAATAAAGTAATATCATTAAACAATGAGTATAAAGGATTATTAGAATAAAAATAAACATAAGGATTAAAAAAATTATAGTTTGCTGTGTGATTACAAAATTCCCACACTTTGAATAGCGTAAAGGAATGTTTACTAAGATTCCTAAAATGTTTTCTAAGATTGAGGGTAGAGGAAATAACATTAAGACCAATGTAGTGAACATGCGGCTAGTAATGGTGATCAATATGATGATGTGATGTGATATGTGTTGACTAAGTTTGTGATAATGCCATATAAGATATATTAACTAGTTCGATTAGATCTTACACTTTTATTTTCTTCCATTTATGTTAGGAAAAATGGATAAGTGTTGGATGAATTATGACATTGAAAGTGAAGAGTATGAAAGAGGTGTTGATTTTTTTGTTGCATACTTACGCTTGAAGTATGGTGTGCATGCAAGTTTAAGTTGTACATGTAGGAAATGCTTAAATGACATTTCACAGACAGTGAATGTGATTAGAGCACACTTGCTTGTAGATGGGATAAATGTAAACTACTAGTATTAGATATATCATGGTGAGGAGCCAACTATTGAGTTGCCTACTATACATCGAGGTAGAATTCGTCACAGAGAATGTGACATGAGACCCATTATGGAGGAGAACAATGGGACAAGTGGTAATGATTCTGGTAGGCTCTACGAGATGCTTGAAGACTTAAGGGTATTTGTTGACAATTAGGATGAAAGCTCAACCCCTGATGATGGCTTCGATAGTCCAGTTGACTATTTAGATGGGTTAAGAGCTAACTCACACCAAGAGCTTTATCCAGGGTGTAAGATTTCTAAATTCTCATTTATGGTGAAGCTCCTTCACTTAAAAGTATACAATAAGTCGAGCAACAATTCTTTTGACATGTTGCTACAATTTTTGCGTGATGTCATACCTAATGGAGAGTCTCTTCCTAAGTATTACTATTACGCAAACAAATACTTGAGGGGGTTGGGCATGGGTTGCCATAATATTCATGCATGTAAATATGACTGTTGTTTATTTTGGGGTGATAACAAGAATCTTACACATTGTCCCACTTGTGGTACATCCAGATATAAAGTGTCCACTAGTTCTAAAAACCCTATTCCTCATAAGGTTTTGCGATACTTTCCTGTGAAACTAAGGTTACAACGCCTTTTCATGAACCCTAGAAATGCTCAAAAAATGCGTTGGCATAAAGAAGAACACAAGAGACAAGAAAATCTTATAGGTCATCCAGCAGATGGGTTGTCATGGGTAATGTTTGATAATGAATATCCAGAATTTGCAATAGATTGTCGTAATGTGAGATTGGGGCTTGCTAGTGATGGATTCAATCCTTTTGGTACTATGAGCCAATCATATAGCATGTGGCCTGTGTTGCTTCTCAGATATAATTTACCTCCTTGGATGTGCATGAAGAGAGAATGTATGATGATGACACTATTAATCCCAGGGCCTAAAGCACTTGGGAAAGAGATCGACATCTATATGCAACCTTTAATTGATGAGTTGAAGGATCTTTGGAATAATGGGTTGTTGACATACTCAAAGTCTTCATTCAAGATGCATGCCGCATTATTGTGGATCATTAATGACTTTCCAGCATATGGGAATTTGTCTAGATGGAGCACAAAGGGATATAGTGCTTGCCCTATATGTGAAGATCAAACACCATTGATAAGGCTTAATAACAAGATTAGGTATGTTGGGCATAGAATGTGGTTGCCAATGGATCATAGGTGGAGACATAGCTACAAGTTTGATGGAATGCATGATACTCATGAGGCTCCTGATCTATATTTTGGTGAAGATATTCTCCACCATTTACGATCAATAGTAGACAAAGGAATGGGAAAGCATCTGGGGAAAGCTAGAAGAGTCCACAATGTTGGCACATTCAATTGGACTAAAAAGTCGATATTCTTCTGGTTGCCATATTGGTCAAAGTTAATACTTAGACATAATTTGGATATGATGCATATTGAGAAGAATATCTGTGAGAATGTCGTTAACACAATGCTTAGGACTGAGGGAAAAACAAAAGATACTTATAAAGTTAGACTTGATCTAGAGGAACTTGGTATATGAAAGGAGCTACATTTAGTAAAACGGGCTGATGGCAAATACTTAATCGCATGTGCCAGCTATACATTAACTACAAGTGAGAGAAGATTGTTTTGTCAATTCCTAAGGAATGTTAGATTACCTTATGGTTATGCGTCACACATAGGTAGGTGTGTGGACAACTCAAACTCAAAGCTTTCAAGTATGAAGAGTCATGATTGCCACGTTTTACTTGAAAGGCTATTACATGTGGGCATTCATAGCCTATTGCCAAGGGAGGTTACCCTCGCCATAGCTGAGCTTGGGAAATTTTTTGAGAGGTTGTGTCGACGCATTTTGAATGTTGACGATATACGAAAGATGCAGAGTTACATTTTCACTATTTTGTGCAAGTTGGAGTTGATCTTTCCCCTTGCATTCTTTGATGTAATGGTACATCTAGCTATCCACTTACCTCAAGAGGTATTAATGGCTGGACCTGTTTCATATCGTTGGATGTATCCTATTGAAAGGTATAATGTAGACTCAAAATTTACCACTTTTTAAGTTGTTATCCATGTTTTTCTCATGTACTATTAATCATTATTTGTAGGTACTTAGGCTCCTTAAAACAATTCGTTAGAAATAGAGCTTCTCCAGAAGGCTCCATTGCAGAAGCTTATGTTATTCATGAGTGCTTGACCTGATGTTTGCTTCACTTAGAAGGCATTAAGACGACATTTAACCATCCATACAGGAATTTTGATTCCTTAGAGGATAGTGGTTTGGCTATCTTCACGAATAAATTTGTTTTAATTTCTCCACCCACATATGTGGCATTGTCAAGCGAGGAGGTTGATATTGTAAAATGGTACATTATCAACAATTGCCAAGAGATTCAACCTTACCTAGAGTAAGTTGAAAGTTACAAAAATTATATGTAAGCTAATGGTACAATGACATATAAAATTACTAAGTGAAGACAAACATGTGTTGTAGTGAGCATAAAGATGTTTTACGTGCACAATATGGGGATAACATAGATGGGCATCACAAAAAGACTTTGGTGAATGGTTTATGAATAAGGTAAATATAAGAAAGAGCTTTGTATAGAATTACATTTTTTTTTTTTTTGTGTAATTCAAGGGTTTTTAACTAGCTTGCATTGATATGGTATTTTGTTTAACATTTTTACAGATGAGCATATTGCATGATAGTCGTGACCGATCATTAGTGCATTATATGCATTATCAATAGGACCTGATTCATGTTTCAAAAGGTACAACAAATTGATATAATGGTGTGCATTTTCACACATTAGGTTTGATAGTAGGAAGAAGACTCAAAATAGTGGAGTGTTGGTAGAAGGAGACCAAGGAGATGGGAAAGTAGAATTTTATGGGGTGTTAACAAATATATATGAATTTAGTTATGTTAGAAATAAAAGAGTATTCCTATTTAAATGTAAGTGGTGGGACTAATGAGAGGCATCGCAATGTGCAGGTGGATGACGGATTTAAATCTATTAAGGTTACTCATAACTGGTATGAAAATTATCCATATGTGTTGGCATCACAAGCTAAGCAAATATTTGACGCAGCGGAATATGAAAGGAGTTATCGCAAGACGTTGATTCACGCACGAATACCCGGTTTGTGATCTTCAAATATCTATTGATTCTGAGAATACCTAGATATCTGGCATCAAAAGTCGAAATCTACACAAGATTACGAATTTTGGGATAAAGAGAGAGCACTCTCACAAAAAATTCATTCAAAATAACATATTCTATCTCATATGCCATAAGGCTTACATATATATAGGTAAGCTTGAAAGTTGCCATAATCGAAAAAGGACTAAAACCTATTAAATAATATTAAATAGCATTTAAAAGGAAAAAACTAAAATTGATATCCTATTAAAAGACATTAAATCCTATGAAACTGACATCCTATTAAGAGACATTAAATCCTATGAAATTAACATTCTATTAAAAGATATTAAATCCTATTAAAAATAATACTAAATGATACTAAAAATTATTCTTTAAAAATATCAAATGATATCCTAAAGGCATTGACCGCATTATTAATTACGAATTTGAAAAACCCAAAAGACATGTAAAGTACGTCGCTCCAATACTGGTAGTCGACATAGGATTTTTAGTTTCTTCATCCTATGCTGCATCATCCTCTCCAGGCTGGACAAAATTCGACCTCGAATTTTAACCATGTTACGCAGTAAGTCCTCAACTTGTCTCCTCAACTCTTCATGTTTGGTAGGACTCATTTGATGACGAGGACAATTTGGAAGGGTTGCACTTAGTTCAAGATCAATTTGGTATTGAGTATCACGCAGAGGTGGTAAGCCATCATACAATTCCTCAGGAAACACATCCTGAAACTCCTCCATTATCGAAACAACAGCTCTAGATAAATCCACTTCTCCTTCAATTCCCTTACCTACTGAAACAAACATAATATCATAATCATGAATCTCTTGTTCATCACCGATCACGAATTCTTCCTCAACATACTCGATGTCAAAGATAGGTCCTCCATCATGTACAGCCTCCAACACAACTTCATCATAAACTGGTTCAAAATTGCCTTTTCCTTCAAAGACATCCCCTTCATCTTCCTCATAAACGTCAAATATTGGTTCTTCATTATAGTAATCCCCATCAATAGAAGAGAAATCATCATCAAATTCTAGGATTTCATTGTTCATCATTAATTCCCTACAACTACTATCTTCCTTAACAAAAGAGGATTCATCATCTAATTCCTCATAACCTATGTCATGTATCAAATTAGAATTAGGCACCCGATCAAGATTAGGGTTTCTACCTTTATTCTGATTCACCAAAAGTGCCTCTATCCTTTCTGTGACCTGATCCACCATACGTCTGAAGCACCAATCAACTTTTTTTTCGATTCGTCGACCTAAGTCATCATGGCCATAGATTTCGTCCACACGTCGCTGGTTTGATTGTCTACGAGACGGCATCGTTACTCCTGGAACGAACGCAGCTCTGATACCAACTGACGCAGCAGAATATGAAAGGGGTTATCGCAAGACGTTGATTCGTGTACGAATACCCGGCTTGTGATCTTCAAATATCTATTGATTCTGAGAATACCTAGATACCTGGCATCAAAAGTCGAAATCTACACAAGATTACGAATTTTGGGATAAAGAGAGAACACTCTCAAAGAAAATTCATTCAAAATAACATATTCTGTCTCATATGCCATAAGGCTTATATATATATAGGTAAGCTTGAAAGTTGTCATAATCGAAAAAGGACTAAAACCTATTAAATAATATTAAATAGCATTTAAAAGGAAAAAACTAAAATTGATATCCTATTAAAAAACATTAAATCCTATGAAACTGACATCCTATTAAGAGACATTAAATCCTATGAAATTAACATCCTATTAAAAGACATTAAATCCTATTAAAAATAATACTAAATGATACTAAAAATTATTCTTTGAAAATATTAAATGATATCCTAAAGGCATTGACCGCATTATTAATTATGAATTTGAAAAACCCAAAAGACATGTAAAGTACGTCGCTCCAATACTGGTAGTCGACATAGGATTTTTACTCTCTTCATCCTATGCTGCATCAATATTTACCTAGATGACATGAAATTTCGACCTGATTGGCGAGTGGTGCAACAATTCAAGCATCGCCACATCTATAACATTGGCTCACTTGTAGGTGATGCAAATTTTTTCATAGATGTTGAAGCTTTATTGGTGAATGAGAGCTTAAAGGAACAATTAACAATAAATGAGGATAGAGGAAATGAGCATAATCCAATAGTTGATTATGATATCAAAGTTTCACTGAGAACTGATGTATGTGGTGAGACCGTTGATGGAGAGGCTATAGAAACAATGGTTGAAGCATCTCCATGGGAAGAGCATGATGGTAGTATTGAATGTAATGAAGATGAGGATACAGATGAGGATGAAGAGTATGAGTTGGATGATGCACTCATGGACTACAATATCAGTGATGACAATAGTATGATTGTCCAATTTTTATTCATTTTATCCTTTTTTTTATTTAACTATAATGTCTATGATATTTTTTTTTTATTGTCCATGCATGATGATTGAAAGTTAGAATCTTTTTTATTCTTTCTATTTATATGCACTTTATTTAAATCTATTCATGCATGTTGACATCTAATTATTGAACCTTTTTCCTATCCAATTGTAGGATTATAATGGCTAAGGGACGAAGGAGTCTATAGAGGCGGGGAGGAAGGGCTAATCGGGCTAATCAAGACACCCGATTACCAATTAATGATGAATTGGATTCTCAGAATTTGGAGGAGGAACAACAATCACCACAGAGCAACAATTCATCTAATCATTCTCATCGAACAAGTAAAGTTTCCATAAGGTTTTTTTTTTTTTTTTTTTTTTAGTTAGAAGCATTGTAAATATATATAGTTGCTATGGCAAATAATGAAATCACATTTTTCTGGTTCATCTTTTAGCAAATGAACAAGGACAAAATCCTATCATCAACAACTCCTTAGTAGATGCATCTTTATAAGGCAGCCGTTCATCTAGTTCTCCCCTCGCTTAGGTAACTTTAATGTAAAATATTAATTTCCGGTTAATTTATTAGAATAGTAGGTGGGTTTATATTCTCCTTCACTACTCTTTGATGTTTTTGTTTTCGTTGTTCTACCACATTAGCTTATTCTTTATCAATTAAAGTGATTGTGCTATTTTAATTTTGTATCTTTAGCATTGTATGCCTTGCACGAAACTAGTAAAATTAATTGTCATTTTAAAGTTGTAAGTGTTCTGGTGAAACATGTTTTTGGTTGGTACTACAACAAATGGACAAGGACAGAATCATGTCATCAATAACTAAGTAGATGCATCCTTGAATGGAAACCCTTCATCTAATCCTTCACTTAGCTCAGGTAATTTTTATGTAAGTTTTAATTTCTAGTTAATTTAAAGGTGTAACAGTTAGGTCTTTGGTTTGAGTTTCATGACCCGATAGCTTCATGAGAATGTCATATATATGTAGCAACTGAGAGCCCGATTCCCACAACACATAAGAGAAGTGCATACCAAGGAAAACCACTTGAAAAGAAAAACAATAGACGAAAGGGCAAGATGGTTATTGAGTTTACCTATTCTGGTGGACGTCCACTAACAACAGACCAATCATCAAAGTTAGCCTCTGATATGGGGAAGGCTTGTAGGGACTTACTACCTCTTTGTATCGATGACTGGAGAAAATTCCCCAATGCAGAAAAACAACGGGCTTAGGAGAGAGTAAAGGTATATTTGAAGTGAAATTGCATTTTTTTTTCTCTTGTTTTGTTTCAAATTATTCAAGCTGGTTTCTTTTTTTGTTTTTTATATCCAAGTAAGCTTCAGTCAATAGATATGATAAATAAAAAAGATCAATTCCATAATAAAGGAAAATTGAGAATTATAGTGCTAGTGCTACTTTTTTACTCCGAAAACAACAAAAGCCACTTTGTTCTCACTCCACATAATACTTTGAAGTAGGTAATTTAATCTCTCCCAAAAATTATAGAGATCTCTACAAAAAAAATTAAAAATCCTTATTCCTCTCTTTACGATTTATTTGCTGGTAGCATTCAAGTCTATAAAATGAATGCTATATGATCTTAAGAGCAATAGAATTTAGACACAAGATAATAGCATGTCACATAGTTTGCATGTGATAACTCTATTAAAGACACTAACACTATCAAAGTAAAGCAAATATTCAAGACACAGTGCAGAAGGGCATATAGTTGATTGAATGCACATTATAAAATCATGACGTAACTCCAATAAGTGTGGTCTCAACTTGATTCATGACTAATGACCTCTCCTAATTGCTGCTTGTACTCTAGTCTATACCATTCCTCTTTGTTTGCAACCAAGTGTGCACCATTCGTTTTAACTTGTATGTACACCTTAACAACACCCATCATCTCTTTTAAGATGATACAATTAAAGTGCATACATTCATCTTAAGGTTCTAGATTTTCCCTGATTCCCATTTTGATCCAATTATTTCTCATATGGCAATATCTGTAGTGGTGTTGTGTTTCAAGAACATGATATTGAATACATTTAAATACTATATTAGAATTTATGGTTCTTAATGTTTTTCCATAACTGATTTGCCTTTGTGACAAACAGATTCTAATTTATATCCATCGTGTCAATTTTTTGACATGCTCTTTTCTAATAAGGTTGCATAGGTTAAATTATTTTGAATATAAGCTGGATTATATACTTAGGGGTGAAAAATGGAATGTCTGACTTCTACTTCAACATTTCTATCCTTTTTTCCTTCAACAAAGAAAGTAGGAAAGCTGCTAAGTTTATGGCCTTGGATATGTTGATATCTACCATACATTGGAATTGCTGTGTGATTAGTTGTTTTCCATCCATGTAAGCAATTATGTTAGTGAGCTCTTGTATCTTTCTTTAAACCTAATGAATTATATTATAGTCTAGTCGTAGGAATGTGATGGCCAAGTGGAAAGTTTTGTAACTAGAAAATCATTGAAGACAAGAACAATATCTTATTCTTGGTATCTAATGACAAATAGTAGTGTGATAACCCATCTTGATTCATGTTTAGAAGGTCCAGCAAGATTTATAACTGTCCAGCAAAACATTTAGGGGAGAAAAAAATTGTTGCAATTAACTATCACATCAAGAGAATGTATTGCTTATCATTGGAAGGTAAGAAAATGCAACTGATGAAAGATGGAGAGTAGAAATCTACAACTGTAATAGGTGCAATTGTCAAATGTTTATGTAATCAAATGTACTCAATGGTGGAGTAAAGCTGGAATAAAATAAAGCAAGATTACGGTGTAATGGAAGGGACTAGACAAAAGAGATACTCCTTCTCAACCTCACCAATTGCAAGTTGGCCTAATAGTAGACGATCAAATGGTATGTAACTATGTTGAGTTGATATTTGAAAGCCACTCCAAACTATGTTCAAGGTGAGAAAATGAAGGACTTACCCCAAAAGAAATGGAAAAGCCAATGAGAGAAGTGCGAGGTTCTTTCTTCCCACATGTTAAAGTTATAATTCAAGTAGTTGTTCCCTTTAATTTGTTCCTTTGTAAAAGCTACTAGAAGAGACTGTTATACTTTTTTTCTTAAATTTCTAGAGCTATTCTATACTTGTTGCTATCTTGCTACTTTTTTAATTTATGGATTTGATCTTTTTTATGCATTCTCCTCATCTACAGTGATATGTTTGATGTAGAATCCGTTGAATGTTGATGACATCACAAAAGACACTAAAAAGTTCTGAGCTGCTGATAAATGGATGGGTAATCTCCATAGAAACCATCGATGTAAAACTAAAAATAAGTGGAACAAGGTTGGTGATGTTGCTAGACCCAAATGTTCAAGTGATGATGATTGGAAAAAGGTTACTGAGAAATGGATTAGGGAGATTGAACAAGAGCGATCAATATCACAATCGAATGAACCATCTGCGAAGGTGAATTCTAAATCATTTTTGCACTTACAAATTAGTTTATATTATCATATGTATGCTGATTTTTTCATTTATAGAAAATAAGGTCAATGATTGGGAGAAATGCACGCAACAATGTGAAATATCTACATAGGGCTGGCTTTAGATTATTTGAGAGTAGGAGAAATGAGCAAGTGGGTATTTATTAATGTTTTTTTATGCTTCTATTATTGATTAATGCTTTAACATTTTCCATACATGTCTAAATGTGTAGATTAATCAAAATTGCCAACCATTTAATGCCATTGAGTTCTTTAAGCAAACCGGATATAGTGTTCCAAGGCCCAATGGTACAGGAGGTTGGGTATCTCAACAAGCTGCAGAGGTTTATGTAAGTTTATTGGATGTGTAAAATTTTAGACTTATTTTAAAGTAATGTGTTATACAGAATGTATGTCTTTATTGTTTGTAATTCAGGATAGGATGGTGAAGATGTATGAGGAATCTCAATCTTCATATAGTCCATTGACTTCAGAGGAGATTGTTGATAGGTTTATGAATACGATTTCAAGGTCAGACTATCATCCTGGAAGAGGGTATGGGCCACCATCAATTGGGAAATCAGCACGAGGATGAACTTCTATGGAAGAGTTGAGAGTTGCCTTAGAAGAAAGAAAAGCAAAGCTTCGCAAGGAAAGAACCCTACACGAGGAACAATCTGAACAGGTAATTATTGTCTCTTCTATGTTATTGATGGTTCACTAGATATTACAAAAAATATACACCTGATATAACTAGTTGGAGTGTTGATTGTTATTATTGATCTGGTTGTTGAGGATATTATTCTTGTTGGCTATTTTTTAACTATGATTTGGTTGGCTATGTTTTTGGAAATTGTTGGTTGTTCTTTAACTTTATCTTGTTGTACTCTTTCAAATGCATAAATTATTTGGGGATGGGATCAGTTATAGATTGATAGTGTGGTATGTCGATAGCATGTATGTAGTAAGGTATAAAAAGAAATAATAGTGTTTTAACTTAAGTGAAAAAAAAATTTATGTAAAAGCTACTTCAAAAATTTCTCAATGTTATTACAAAATGTGTCTATGTGTTCTACTTGCTGGATTTGATAATATGGTCACTAACAAGTTCAAATAACATTAAGGAATTGGTTTCATAAGGTTTTAACAGCAATTATTTAAGATTTTTTGCAAAGAAAAACTCACTTTTTCACACAATATTGAAAAATTCATTCTTCCTTTCCATGTGACAAGCTTCTTTTTGCACTTTTTTAGTTTTTCACAAAAATCTAAAATGAGAATTTACTTTGGAAGATATATTGGATTTGCAATTTGAGCTTATTCAATTGGAAGATATGA
Organism: Combretum micranthum; assembly: GCA_024138025.1. Lineage (NCBI taxonomy): Eukaryota > Viridiplantae > Streptophyta > Magnoliopsida > Myrtales > Combretaceae > Combretum > Combretum micranthum. The sequence continues at coordinate 848,897 of JAMXBD010000392.1, read as the reverse complement.
TGCTAAATGTCTAGTTTTGTTCTCTTTAGGAAAATATTTCCTTGGTTTATGTCTACCTAAATTTTAAGTGATATTCAATTTGTTGGGGCTAGTAGATTTTGAGAAACAACGGATGCATCATGGAGGCATTGCATATATTCTCAGCATGTTTTACCTTTTGTCTCTTTTGCTACATGAATAAAGTATAGAAATCTTCCTTATTTCACTTTATTTAGTCTCTTTTATGGGATTGGGAAATTGTTGGCTTTTAATATCTAGGATACCTTACAAGAATTTGCAAAAGAATTTCTTAAGAAGATTAGATCATGATATTTGTACCAAAAAAAAAATGTTATGAATTGCATTTAAAGCTGAATGTAACTTTCATATCTATGTAAACTTCTCAAATGATAAATTTGATAGATGTTCTTATTCAAAACTAAATATAAGTTTAATTTGTCCTTTTCATATTGGTATGTATGTTTTGCAGCTAGCCAAAATTACTAAACTGGTAAAACAACTTTGCTCCCATTATCCTAGTACTTCAAGTAAGTTATTTCATTAAGCTTTTTCATCACTCACTCTCTTTCTTTGATTAATAGTTCAACAATAAGTATATTTATGTGTGCTTTATTACTTAACATTTTGTTTTATAGGAAATCCAAGTGCACGAGATCGATCTCCAAGGTCATCTAATAATGAAGATAGTGATGGAAGTAAGGATAAAAGTGGAGGAAGTGAAGATGAAATGACCTAAATTTATATTTTAATCACATCTTATGTGTTTATTAATTCATTTTAAGGAGTTGAATTGAATGAGTATGATTGTGTTGTTAGTAGTCTAAGATATAAGATTTTGTATGTGTATATGTTGATATTAATATTTTGTTCTATATACATTAATGTGTGTGTAATGAAATTATTAATGTTGTCTTTTGTACATTAAAAAGTTAAGTTAAGTTAGATTTATAAATCAACTCTAATTTTGTTAAAGATTAATTGATAGAGTTCTTGGTAATTAAGTAGCATTTATGCCTCAAATATAAGCCAAATGAGACTTAAATTAAAGTGAAATGCAACCTAAAGTTAATATATGCATTAAGGGGTAAATTTGGAAGTGTAAAAGTCAAAATTAAGCTAATTTGATTACTTTTTGGGGCAGCTCAAAATTTTATCCGAATTTTTCCTTTTCTTTCTTTTTTTCTCTTCTTCTTCCTCCATTTCCATCTCCATTTCCAAGCTTAAGACAAGGTTTATATCAAGTTTGAAAATCAAAGTTACTCCCAAGGCAAGGTATATTTATGCTTGAATTATTTGAGTTGAGGTTGTTGTGTGGTTTTATTTCTTTTCTTGAATTAGATGTATGAATTTTTGGATGAATTGAGTTTAAGATTGGACAAATGGTTTGTTCATGCATGGGATGAGTTGAGGAAGTGTTATATGAGTGTGTGAGGTTGTGCATGCATTGTTGTATGTTGGTGATGTGTTGGGAAGTGTTAAAAGAATTTGGATAGGGGAATTTAGAATTGATGGAAGTAGATCTTGAAGTGTTTTATTGTGTTGAATTCATGCTTGGAGTTGCTAGAATTGAGTAGTGTATGATGGAGTGAGTATATGAAGTGGAAGTGTAGTCGAGGAAAGTTTTAAAGTGTACTAAGATGTAAGTTTGCAAAGTTTGAAAACAGGGGATTTGAATTTTCGTGTAACCTTGTTTTTAAAACGTACGCCGGCATCTGGGGATTCTACGCCGCCGGCGTAGAGGCGGTGTAGAAAGCCCACAGAATGGTTTTCCCTAACGACGTTTGCAACGCCGCCGGCTTTAATGCTAAGAATTTGCCAGCGTCTGTTCTTCAGAACGTACGCCGGCAATTTGGGTTCCTACGCCGCCGGCGTAGAGGCGGTGTTCAAAGTTCACAGAACCAAATTTTTTAAAGCCGACTTAACGCCGCCGGCTTTCGCTAGGAAGTCAACCGACGTTCTTTCTTCTAACTTGTACGCTGGCTTCTGGAAATCAAGGCCGCCGGCGTAGGGTTCAAAGGCTGACGGCGTACGCTTTGAACGCTGCCAGCGTTGGTAGTGTATATTTTCAGAACTTTAAACACCGGCTCAACGCCGCCGGCGTTGAGTGCCGGCGTATCCCCTGAGTTTTTCAATTTTGAGAGCTTTTTCTAGAAATTTCCCAAAGTTGTTATTTGAGCAATTAAGTGTTTATTAAACGATTTGGGATATAATGGGACGTTTAAATGCTTATTCATGACCTTGTATCCAATTATTTAAATTTCTTTGATAAATTGTGATATATGGATATAATATGTATATATTTGTATTAATGAGATCTGTAATTGTGATTTATTAATTATTGTGACATTTCTATTACAGTTAAGGATTCTTCGGTTAGTTCATCACCGAGAGATCCTGATCCTATTCTAACGGGTTCAGGTACGCAATAACTTGTCTGATGTTTGCTAGGACCAGACATTTCTAATTTGACCTAAATTGATTCGATTTAATATTTGGATGAATTGGATGTCTATTACGCTGTTTAATCTGGTCCGAGGAGCAGCAAACCTGTCATGATGCAATGACATGTTAGCTAGGCGCTTAACCAAGTCATGATGCAATGACTTTACCATGATGCAATGGTACGCTATGATGCAATAGCGATTCTTTTGGTTAAGTGGGTAGCCGATAGGGGGGAATTGTATCTGTGTAACGTTTGCTTAAACTTAGGGGGAAATACCATGATTTAGTTCAAGGTTTATGGGAACTTGTGAACTAGGCTCATGTTATGGACTGAGTTTAAGTAGAGTCGGGCAACGGCTTTTAAACCCTAGATGAAGCTATTATCATCATGAATTAGATATAGGAGATATAAGTATTCGGACTACTTATATCAACCCCCTGAGCAGCTGCTGTTACTCAGGATCCTTGAATTCCCGAAGTGTGACCGGGGTTTGAATACCCTCTTGTTGATTTGTGAATCAAAATGTAATAAAGATAATCACTTATTCTATGATGCATTACATGAATTGGATGACTTGCTTTGCATTGGTTATTGTGTACTGGGCCTCTGGCTCACTTTTGCTGCTTTGCAGGTTTTGGAGATGAGTATTACGATGACCTGGGCTATGGGTCCGATTTCGAAAGGTTTCTGGACGAATGGGAGGAATAGGATCTGATGACCCGGGACTTTTAAAAGACTTTTTGCTAAGGACCAGCTAAGTATAGAAGGCTTGATAGTGAAGCCAATTTCTTTTGTAATAACCTAAGATCCCTTAGGATTCTTATGTTTTGAGAAAACATGTAATTTTTGTAGTGTCATGTGTTGGCACTAAACGATGTTTATTTGATGTAAATATATGTAAAGATTGCTTTTGTTAGCAATCTTGTTTTATTTAAAAAAGTTCTTTACCAAGTATGGTGTTTTGATCAAACAATTTTCATAAACTGTTAGTTCTTAGGACAACCTTACATATAATGTGAAAACGTTATATATGGTTGGGGATTCGGTACTCTAAGTCTCGGGATTTAGAGGATCGGGTCTTTACAGAAGATGAAAATTGAGATAGATAGGAATTTTTTGGAAATGCCTATGATGGAATAGGATTATCTCTTTTAGCATGTTTGAACTGATACTTTTAACAACTTATGTGTAAGTTTGTATTGAGGAGGTGGATAGGCGTTTTCTAACCATTTTTGGAAATATACCTCCAATTGAATAGGATTATGTTTTGGTACATGTCCAAACTAACTCTCAAGAATCTTTTTATTTGCGTGATGTTTGAACTTATTATATGAGTATTTTGGTTCCACTTTGCACAAGTGTGCAAATTGATTGATGTATGTTGAAAAAGTTTATGTTTGTTTATCGTAATAGTGTTATACACATTACACAGGTAGATTTACAAGAAAAGGTGTCTTTAAACACCATTTATGTATTTTGCTAAATAGGTTCAATGAGCTTGTACATAAATAGTTATTATACTCATCACAAGTGTAATCTACAATCATCCATGAAAAAAGCAAGAACAATATTAGCGAAGTTTAAAATAATAGGTACATATAATGTCCATTTGTATATTAGCTATGGTCTATCATATTACATATGGCCATGTTTTAATGCCACGTTTTATAATGCAATTTATGTGCTAAATTACCTTGGCGACGTTTTCTTATTTAACGTCGCAAAATCCATCTCACAACAATTCCATGCATAAAAAGGCGAGAACAAAGTTTGTATATTAGCCACACAAAAAATGTCGCCTATCATATAACATATGGCCACGTTTCAATGCCACGTATTATAATGCAATTTATACGTTAAATTACCTTGGTGACGTTTTCTTACTTAATGTCACCAAATCCATCTCATAACAATCCCAAATAAAAAAGGCGGGAACAAAATTTGCATATTGGCCACACAACAAAAGTCACCTATCATATAACTTATGGCCACGTTTCTATGTTGTCTTTCATTATGCAATTTTCGTGCTAAATTATCTTCGCCATGTTTACTTTTTTAACATGGCCAAATCAATTTGCGATCGCTTGGGCGATGTTTATTAGCCACATTAATTAAACGTTGCAAAATATATTTTGCCACGTTTTTTTGCAATTCGCAACGGTACTTTAACGTGGCTAAACCTCAAAATTCTTGTAGTATTGACATGAAAGGGTTAATACTTAATGGAGTTTCTTTGTTCCAAGGATAAGAGTGAGATGTTTAAAATTAATTTGTGAAAGTTTATGGTACTCATTCTTCCTTGGTTCTCTAATTCTCCTAGGCACGATATATCACTCATCATGGCTTCCTTCTAACCCCGATTAGATGGCATAAATCTACATCCTGTTTGGATTCCGGATTATTCAATCTTGTACTTGTACATATGGTTGATTGTTCCATGGCATACGCTTGCTAATTACACTTATTTAGTGTTGCTTGATGTATGGTCTAGTCAAGTTACCTCACTAAGCTCGTGGTTTCACTCACCTCCTAACAGTTTTTGTGTAGAATAATACTAGCTAGAATTGGGTTAGGAATGTGTGAAGAGTGCTTTTCCATCAGACTTTATTGAAATTAAAGATGGTGGTTATGATGAACTTAAAATGCAAATTTGATAACTTGTATAAACAAGTAAAATCTTGCAGTTTGTTGGTTGATACCCAATTTCTATTATTTGGAAGGAGATACTGATTATCTATGATCCTGACAAACTATGAAAAATTAGATTCCATAATAAGTTTAAATGAAGATATTATATCCATGTAATTAAATTTTATGAAGTAAATAAATAAGATAGAGTCTTGTAATCTCTGGCTTGCAAGACGATTCTCATATTACGGGTGCACACTTAATATGGTAACTTCATATCCTACACTAGTAAGAAAGTGGGTAAAGGAGGCGAAAAGTAAGAGGGAAAATTCGCCTCTTAAAGAATCTGAGGCGAAATTGGCCTCATCTTGAAAATTGAGGCCAATTTTACCTCATCCTAGTCAGCATATGAGGCGAAATTGGCCGCTGACCAGGATGATGAGGCGAATTTCGCCTCATTAGCCTAGTCAGCGGCCAATTTCGCCTCATATGTTGACTAGGATGAGGCGAAATTGGCCTTAGTTTTATGAGGCGAACTTCCCCTCATAATTGCCCTATATAAGCCCTGCGCTCCCTCTCTCAATCACACCGTCTCACGTTCTCACGCACACACACCCTGCCACTCCCTCTCTTTCACACACCCTCACATTCTCACGCACACACACTCACACACACACATTCTCACTCTCGCACACACCCAGTCGCACGTCACTTCACACACACAAAAAATCCTCTCTCACTCTCAACTTCACGCACACACTTCCATATATTTATATTCACACACACACATAAAAAAAAAAAAAAAAACCTATTTTGAATTTAGTAAATTAATTATACGATAAGTTTATATTTTTTATTTAATTCTTATAGTATTTTGTTTTATAGAAAAAATAACTTTTTATAGTAAAATATATCTTTGATTTATATTTTAATTTTTATGCAGTATTGATAAATTGGGTAGATTCGATCGGATATTGTACTACAATTACTACAAGGTTAGTTCAATTTGTTATGAAATTTTTAATTCATTTATTTAAATAGTAGTAGTAATATATTTATTAGTAATATGTATTTTTTATAGTTGTGTTATTAGTGTTGTTGAAAAAATTATAGATTTTTAGGATATGTGATTACATGTTATTATTCAATCTATGTTTATTATGTTTAATATCATGTCACATAGATTAAATATAAATATTGAGATGTTAATATTTTCATGTATATTGATTAATGAATGTTCAATTTATAGTTATGTATTTATTGTTAGTAATTGAAAAAACTATGTATATACTTAGGATCAAGTATTTATATATTATTCGAAGCTTGTTTTATGTGTTTAGATTAATAACACATAAAATAAGTGTAAGTATTGAAATGATACTACTTGTATATGTAGTATTTACTGTATATTTTATGTATACTTATATATTTATTATAAGTAAGCTAAAAATATTATATGTATTTACGATCTAGTGATGGCATATTATTGTCTAATATATGTGTATTGTGTATACTTTTATGAAACGCAGTGTAAATACAATTATTTATATACCATTAATTATATGTTAACAAAAATAGTTACAATGTAACAATTATATATTAATATTTAATATATGTGTAATATGTATAACTTCATAAATGTATGTCTGTGTAGAGTAGTAAATGCTCCTATTTATATGTTTATCAATTAATTTATGTTAAATTTGTAGTAATGTATTTCTTCTTAGAGATTCAATAAAACTATACATATTATCTGTAATTGCATGACACATATAGGGTTAAATAATAAGTAAATTAAACATATGGTGTTCAATATTAGATGCTTGCATAGTTATAGGAGAGTTATCCGATGTGACTTAATGTGGTAATTAATTAAATGCCAATTTAGGATGTCTGAACGAACTTGGCATATGACACGTGATTTGACAACAACGCAATATAGAAAGGGTTAGAGAATTTTTAGAAGCTGTAAACCATAAGCGGGCAGATGGACTGATTAGATGCCCTTGTAGAGATTGTCTTAATGGTTCATGGCAATCTATTCAGATTATTGAGTATCACCTCCTCAGGGGGAATGGCTTGGACCTACTCCCCTTGGATTTATCATGGTGAGGATGTAGATGAATACGAGGTACATGATAATGTTGTTATGGATGAAGGGAGTAATCCACTTGAATACACGCACTTTGAAGATGAGGCAGATCAAAAACTTTTGGAAGATATTGCTAATATAAGTGATGGTGATGGCATGGCGATGGCGATGGCGATGATGTTGACAGCGAAGATGAAAGTAGTGGGTTTAATGGAGAGGGGTGGACTGGAATGTTTGAAAAAGCAAAGAGTCCAGTGTATCCGGGATGTACAAAGTTTTCATTATTATCAGCAGTACTGCAAATGATAAATCTAAAGATTGATGGTAAGCAGTCTGTGAAGTCATTTAACAATTGGCTTGACTTAATAAAAAGTTTGTTACCTGCCGACAATTTGTTACCTACATCATATTACGAAGCACGGAAGTTTTTGAAGCAGTTAGGCATGGATGCAAACATGATTCATGCTTGCAAAAATGATTGTGTGTTGTTTCGAAAAGAATTCGAAAATCTTGATACATGCCCAGTGTGTGGGGAAGGAAGATGGAAGCTTCATTCAAGAAAACAAAAAACAGTACCGGTTAAGGTGTTGCGACATTTCCCATTAATTCCAAGATTACAACGGCTATTTATGTGCCGGAAGACAGCTCCAGAGATGAGATGGCACAAGGAAAAGTATATATCCGTAGATGGTGTGTTGAGGCATCCGGTGGATTCCGAACAGTGGAAGGGATTGGATAACAAATATCCTTTGTTCGTCGACCCCCGAAGTGTACGATTAGGACTTGCCACTGATGGGTTTAATCCATATGCAAACATGAGCACAACATACAGTGTGTGGCCAGTTATTATGTTTGTATACAATGTTCCACCATGGAGATGTATGAAGGAGCCATATATGATGATGTCTCTTTTAATACCGGGGCCGAAATCACCAGGTAAAGATATTGATGTGTACTTACAACCATTGATAGATGAGCTACAAGAACTTTGGACAAGTGGGGTCAAAACACTAGATGTGGTCGAAGGACGGGTATTTCGAATGCATGCTGCATTATTATGGACTATTAACGATTTCCCGGCTTACGGTGACATTTCAGGCTGGACGACGAAGGGTTATAAAGCATGTCCAATATGTAACGTCGACTGCACAAGTGGCCATTCAAATAGTAAGTTCCACTATATGGGCCATAGACGGTTCTTGCCTTTGAGACATAGGTGGCGCCACGACAGGGTAAGTTTTGACGGCACCATGGAAACACGAGCACGACCAAGGGATTTCTCTGGTTCAGACATCGTCGATCAATTGAGTCGATATGAGCATGTCATTTTGGGAAAATTGCAAGAGCGCCTATGCCGTCGGAGGAATGAAGACGGCACAAATTGGTGTAAGAAGAGTTTGCTATTCCGATTGCCATATTGGAGTGAACTGCACATACGACATAATCTTGATGTGATGCATATCGAAAAGAATATATGCGATAACCTAGTGGGAACTATTTTTGGTCTTAAGGGCAAGTCAAAAGACACAGAGAAGGCGAGACTCACCCTCCAAGAAATGGGTATTCGTTCCGAGCTACACCTGCAGCAACGTGGTGGACGCATTTTCAAGCCACCAGCTGCATATACACTATCCACTCGGCAAATGAGAGAGGTATGTAATTCAATTAGGGATGTGAAGATGCCTAATGGATATGCTTCAAATATATCATCTTGCTTAGGTGCTGATGAAGTTAGTTTGAGAGGTCTGAAGAGTCACGATTGTCATGTCTTGTTGCAATGTATATTCTCCCGATTGTCATTCGTGGGGTCTTGAATAATCGCATTTACAGTGTTATATGTGATGTATCTCGTTTTTTCAAGGAATTGACTGCTAAAGAACTCCGTGTAAATCTATTGGAGTCTTTGGAAAAAACAATAATCCTAACTCTATGCAAGTTAGAGATGATATTTCCTCCTGCTTTTTTTGATATTATGATACATTTAGCCGTGCATCTTCCAAAGGAAGCACGCATATGTGGTCCGGTCTAGTACCGATAGATGTATCCTGTTGAGAGGTACATGGGAGTTCTAAAAGCAGATTTGCGGAATAGGGCAAGACCGAAAGGTTCAATTACCGAGTCATATGTTGTGTGGGAGAGCATTCAATTGCTCACTATATATTGATAACATGGACTCAAGAATAAATAGACCCCACTGACAATGGGACGAACCACTGGATGAATGTCCATCGTCATCGTTTCGAGTATTCACACAGCCCATACGTTCAATAGGTGCATCACTATAATAGGTTCGATGTAGAACTCAACAGGATGCATTGAACAGTGTAATAATTGCGAGGAGGTGCAACCGTTTTATAGGTAATTCATGTCTTTTCATTCATTTATGACCTGATAACAAGAGATGTTCACCAAATTGAAGATCGACTTCTAATGAAATATCTTACAGGGAGTTCAAGAACGAACTAACTGCACGTGAGCACGTAATGTGGGAGGAATAGTATGTAAACATTTTGCCGATGGTTTAAAAATAGTTGTTTAAAAACTTGTTTGAAGCCTTCAATACCATTATTCATCGATATCTTCACATGTAACTTTAATCGTTGACATGCTATGTAGATTATGGAGCAAACGTCTATCCATGGACATCAAATGCCAGAAGATCTTGAAGCATTGGCGTGGGTAGGGGTGGGCACGGATCGGTTTGGTTCGGATTTTCTTAAAACCAAACCAAACCATAATTTACGGTTTGGTTTTTTTTCCATCCCAAAACAAACCATTAAGTAATGGTTTGGTTCGGATTATAATTTTTTAAATCATTAAATAACAGTTTGGTTCGGTTTGGATTACGGTTTAAATCAAAATTCTAACTAAAAATTTTTCTTGTTCTAGTTTTTTTACATTTGTGTAGATTCTTAAATATTTATATCAATTTACAAAGTTGATATTATAAACCACGATAAAATACTTTATAAATTTATCATACTTCTAATCTATAGTTCTCTATAAAATCAATTATCCACCAATAAAATACATTCACTAACCAATACATAGTAAGTCATAATTTATGATTTTTAATATAACCATCATGTCATTATCTACCAATAATTTAGCTAAAATAAAAAATCATCTATCAACAAAATGCATCACTCGATAAAATGACCAACTGACAAATATATTAAACAATTAATACATAATGAAAATTTATAACTAAATAAATAAATTTTATACTTTACAAAGTTAAAGCTATTAAAAAAATAATAGTTCATCATAAAAAAAAATTACATATCATGAGCTTAAAAAAAAATAAAAAAGAACAAGTTGATTTAATTAATATTTACCGAATAATAAATATACAATGAAATCATATAAACATATAGTAAAATATTATTGTATTTTTTAAAACGGTTTGGTTCGGTTTTACGGATTGGTTTGGTTTACCTTCCAAACCAAACCATAAATTTACGGATTGGTTCGGATTTGAAAATTTTCAAACCAAAACCATAAGAAAAACCATATTTTCGGTTTGGATTGGTTCGGTTACGGATTGGTTTGGTTCGGTCGGTTTTTTTGCCCACCCCTAGGCGTAGGGCCCTGAAATTCATCGATATAGCTTCAATGCTTGTATCGCGAATGGTATCCGATACACACAGAAGCCAAGGAGATTGGATTAAGATCATAGAATAGCAGTGTATACGTCATCGGGCAGATAGAGGACAACAACTTACATTTTATGGCGTTCTCATAGAAGTTATACGACTAAATTATGTGGGGTCGAAGAAAGTATTTTTATTCAAATGCAGGTGGTTCGATAAGGACAAGGATAAACCGGAAATTATCGATGGAGACCTCATCTCCATCAACACCGCAAGGTCATGGTACGATAACGACCCATACATCCTTGCCGACCAAGCACAACAAGTATTTTACCTTAAGGACCTAAGCAAGCGATATGGCAAATGGATGATTGTACAGAAAGTTATACACCGTCATATGTTCACATGTGCTCTCTTCCAAACTGAGAGCATAGAAGATGTTGAATCGATTGAGCCACCTCCAATAGAGGAGCCAATGCAACAGACAGTGCAAAGGCCATGGGCAATTCCAATCGATCGCATATTTGTTGATCTAGGAAACCTTACACGCTTACCCGACCCGAGTGGGGGATGCAGTTGTAAAGACCCGACCAACCAATCCTTAAGATTTAGCAAGTCAAGTCCCCCAACCACATATAATATTTTCATATTATATGTAAGGTTGTCCTAAGTCTAACAATTTATGTGAATTGTTTGTTTAACCCACTATAACTTGATATAAAGACTTTTTACAAAAGGATTACTCACTTGAGTAATCTATTCATATAGAACTTTTAAGGAAATAATTTACAATCTTGTGTCAAGCACATGACACAACAAAACTTACATAAGTTTTTACAAAACAAGAAAAATAAACTTTGAGTCTTTATATACAAACAAGGCTTAACTAACAAGCCTCTATTCAAAATACAAAATACATATTTGAACCAAACAACTTGTTCAAAAACTTTCTTCCTTGCCATTTTGCACTCGATTCCTACTCGCCCCACTCATCCATAAACTTTTCCCAATCCGACCCATAGCCCATATCATCATAATAGTCATCATCACCTGAAAAATAGCAACAGTGAGCCAAAGGTCCAGTATACAGCAACAACACTCAAAAGCGTAGTGACAATCATACTTAGACTAATGCAATGCAACACTAATGTTTCATTTATCTTACTTTAATATTCATTGATCAAATCATCATTGGAGTATTCAAACTCCAGGACAAGCCATGGGATTCTGGGGATCCTGAGTAACGCTCACGACGCTCAGGGGGTTGATATAGATAGCCCGAATATCTATATCTCCTAGATAACGTTACACTGAAAAGAATAATCTCATATAGGTTATATAGTCGTTGCTCAACTTCACTTAACTCAATCCATAATATAAATTAATTCACATGCTCCCATAAACATTGAATTAAATTATACTACTTCTTTTCAAGAATAAGTAAATGTTGCTCGGTTACTACATTTCCTATCGATTATCCGCCGAGCCTAGTCATTGCATCATGACTATTGGCCTAAGCGCCTACACTAACATATCATTGCATCATGATAAGTTACCGCTCCTCGGACCGGATTCAACGGTGAAAACACAAGCAATTCAAGCAATACTTAAGTCATTTAGAATTTATCTCAAATTTAAGTATGCCTATCCTAACAAGCATATAAGCAAGTCATTGTGTACCTGAGATAGCTCGAGAATTAACGGGGTTAGCTAGGTGAGAATCTATCACTATTTAAAACAATATTAAATTTCACACTTAGCTGAAGCACTAATTAACTAGTTAAAAATACAATTAATCGAAGAAATTCAAATAAATTAATACAAAGTCATAATAAAGCATTTAAACATCCTATTATATTATAGAACACTTAACAAATACTTTATTGATCATATATCAAACTTCGGAAAATTTTGAAGAAAGTTTTTAAAATTCAAAAGCGCAGGGGATACGTCGGCATTCAAAGCCAGTGGCTTTGAACCGGTGTTCAATACTCTGAAAATCAACACTACCAACGCTGGCAGCGTTCAAGGGTACACCGACTGCCTTCATTCTACGCCGGCGGCTTTGAGCCGGTATAGAATGCAAGATCTAAATTTCCAAAAATCTACCGAGAGGTACATACCGATAGCTTATCTATATACGCTGGCAGCTTTTGACTCTACGTCGGCGGCTTTAGAATCCCAGTAGCCGGCGTTCAATTTGAAAAATGAACACTGGTTGACTTTTCCAGCCAAAGCCGGCAGCGTTCGAATGGCTTTAACAAATTTAACTCTGTTCGCTTCCAATACCACTTATAAACCAGTGGCGTAGAAGCCTCAGATGCCAGCGTACGACCAAAATTTAGCCTATACGAAAATGTTTTTGATTTCCCCTGTTTTATTATAACTTGTTCACTTTCAAAAATTTCCCAAACTTAATCCAAACTTTCCAAAGCTTGTTATATGTTCATTACATTATTCAAACAACATAAACTCCAACTCAAAACATCAAACTCTCCACCACAAATCATCATACACAAATCATACTTCAAACCCCAAATCACTACACCCAACATTTAGTCATCAACCATTTGCATTTCTCAACACTTCTAATCTCTTATACTACATATACAACTAACTCTTATAACAACAAAACACTTCTCATACAACCAACAAAGCATATAAATCATCAAACACAAGTTTAAGCTTAAAACCTATTGCTAAGAAACAATGAACTTGCATATTTTGAAGACATGAAAAACATACTTACCAATAGAACTTTAGGCCTTGGTTTTGTGATCCTCTAGCATACTTTTGATGGTGGAAATTGTAGAAGATGAGAGGCTTATCTATATAGATCCATGAGAGAGCTTTGGAGAAGAAGAAAATTGTGTTTTGAAGCTTTTGGAGGCATGTTTAGGAGATCTGAAAATTGTGCACGAATTTTGCACTATTTGAGTTGATATTATCTCAAGTTTTGACTTTTGAGGCATAAAAGGTTAAGGGATTTAATGACTCATCATTTGCTAATTAATGAACTTGTCTTTGGTTAATTAATCTTGTGTTTAAGCTCCCTTTAAGGTAAAAAGAATTATGCTATAATGAGGCTTATGTACATGGATCTATTTACTTATTTTAATAAATTCCAAATATAATTCTTACATGTTAATGCAATTTAAATTTTATGAACTAAATATTTAATAAATTCTTGAGTATTTCAATATTTTAACACAATAATAAAACACATATCTCATCATAAAAATAAATCATATTCATCACATATCAAAAGCATGTATAAATTCAATAACACACATATAAAATATAAATTGGAAATTTCATGGTTATTTCAGCAGTGGCATAGGCGATGACGATTTGGACGAATAGATTGTACAAATACGTTTATTTATTTATTATTTGTCACATGCACTTTGTTTTCGTAATGATCTCAACAAAATGATTAAGTAACCGGTGTTATTTTTAAAACTTGCAGGATGAGTAGCTCCAATTTCATGGATCGGCTTATGGACGACTCCGAGGCACATCCGGAGTAGTACACTGGTGGGATATCAACCTTCATTTCTAAATGTTTTATCTGTCATAGAAATATTATATCCATTTTAGACTCATGCATTTTTTTTCTTATTTCATTATACAGGAGGATCGTTTACTGCCTTATTTACTGATTAGCAGGTCCGACACCCCGATGACCAATCGGGTCAGGCGGCTGAGCCACAGCTGGGACAGGTAAATGAGTTAGGGATCGGGGAAGAGGTGTTGTACGACCTTCCGGATGATATGCCTGCTCGGGTTAACCCGGATGACCCACAGGCCGCAGCAGTGGAGCAAGAGGAGGCTGCTGTAGCCACTCAACATGAGGAGGCAAACATCATTGTGTTAGATAGGCGCAGGGGTATGTATAGAGGTTATCGGCGGAGGAGGAGTATAGGAGGACAGGCCGTAGACCGATTATCACTATGCCTGATGGGTTTATGGGTCTCATATGCTCATCTCCGGAGATGGTTAGGTTGGAGTTCTTAGTCCATCACAGAGCATCGACGAAGCTGTTTGTGCCTGGAGGTCGAAGAAAGGCATGGTCAGCGTTTCCTGAGGCATATCGACATGGCATCATCTACCGCGTAGTTGGAAGTTAATTTTAAATGCAAACATATACAAAAAACCAATTTTTTGCTCCATCTACCTTCCTCTAACACAATTTTTTTTTTTAATTTGCAGAACAAGTTTGAACTACTCGAAAATTGGCGGACAATTCACAAATGGTGGGTGACACTGAACTATCTAGCAAGCAAGTCATACAGTCAGCTTCGATACAAGCTTGAACGTTACGTCATAGCCAAAGGTGGAGGCGATGCAGCTGCTAGTAAGTCACCACCGGGTTTCGAGCATAGGTTAGATGAATGGAGGGCATTCGTCCACTTCCTTGAGACAGATCCAGATTATAAGGTACGATTCTCCATGTGGTAAATTACATATGCATAAGATATAGTTCACTTGTTTACTTCTTCTCGAAACGTGTAGTTGTGATCCACGGTGAATGTGGAGAACAGGAAGAAGCAACTGTCAGTTCATACAGGTGGTACGAAGTCCATGCTCCAGCATGCACTCACAAATGTAGGTATTGCAATTACAATGAATATGGGTTTATATGCTATGTTCTTCTACTGATTTTCGTTAATCATGTATTACAGGATCTTACGCCAATACAAAACTACTGGCACACTCACCTAAAGAGACAGAAAGGATAGTTAACAGATCGATGGGAGTCGAGGTCTCCATACAGAATTATGTTAGTATTTTCGATTATCACACTTTTTTATAATACATCATATCCATCTGTTTGTATGATTATATTCACTTTGTGCTCACGTTGTTTCAATAGGAACGAATGGTGGAAAAAAGAAAGCAAGAGAATGATATTGCTGCTACGTCAGGTCAGCGACCTAAGGAGGATAAGGTCATTATGGAGGAGGTTTTGGGCCATCGATCTGCCTACCGTCGTGGCTTCGGTTACGGCATGCCGATAGATCAACATAGGGTTGATTACTACGAGCAGCCACGTGAGGAGAATTTGGTCCACTCCGAGTATGATAGGACTACCAGGAGGCCGAAATTGAGAAGATGTAAGAGAAGATTGATTTGCTGATGAACTATGTCTGTCCTCATACTACGTCTTCCTCCAGGCAGTACCCTCCATACCATCACACTGCACCACAGATGGGGACTTCTACTTATGGCCTTGATCCTAGTCAGCCTGGCTTTATGCCATTCACACCAGTGCCACCTCCTCCATATACTTACCATGGGTTTTACGGGATACCGAGCCATCCATCCATGTTCACGCATCCTCCACATGATCCAGCACATGAGTCACCAGGCAGCTCCGTACAACAGAGAGGACAACATCCTCAGGGGTTCATCCCATGGGCAGGGGGTCTCGGTTTTGCGCAGTTTGCATCATAGCCGTCCGCGTTTGGATCATACGCTTTTCCTGGAGCCCCTTCATCTTCGCATCCTTCTGCCACTCAGTAGCCTCCACATACTCCGACTCAATCGACAGTTGTTCAGTCGACACCGGCTTCGACTCCTCCATGTACAGTATCATAGAGGACATCCGTAGAGGATCTGGTCGTACTCAACTGCGACAGGAGCAGCAACAGTAGCTGCTACCGTGTTTTTTTTCCTCATCGTTTTTTATTATTCTAGACATGATGTTTATGTTTTGTTGTGTAACTTCTTTCGCACTTTGTACGTCATGCTACTAATTATGATTACCATCATATTTTGTCCCTTAGTACGGTAATTTCTTACAATGAGTACCATGCACGTCTAATTTAATTATAGAAGCATTCAACCCACCCGCGTTATATTTCTATTCACCATAATTGAACATATATAAGCTAATTACAATGTAATGTTTTCAGATTGGAAAAATGAAGGAATGGTTAACTATAAACATTTCAAACAATATATTGCTCATTTTATTCAAAGATCATCCTAATTCATTCATCTAAGCTAATTATTAGCTATTAACCCATTTCAGCTTAACCTTAGCCAAATTGTTTAGAGTTAGTCATTTAATCTAAAATTAGTTCAAGTTGATTAACTTAAGTAATCTAATTCCTTTTAGCTAATTCAAGTTCATTTAGTCAAGTTGAACTTAGATTCATTACTAATTCATTATACATGTAGGATCTATGTTAGCTTGAACTCACCTTAACTTAAACTTAGCTAAATTAATTAACCTTAAATCATTTAATTCAAACACTAAGTCAAAGATTGTTAAACTAACTCAATCTAATTCATTTTAACTCATTCAAGTCTATTTAATCAAGTTGAACCTAGGTTTGTTAACTAAGTTCATTTTATAACTAACTTCTACATTTAATCTAATTATTTGTTAAATCTATAAATCTACTGAACTCATGTTTAATTATATCAACCAATCAACATAACTCATCAAAAATCACTTATCTATCTCATTTTAGCTCAAAAAGATCCACTTCCTAAGTAAAAACACATAAAACAAACAAAAACAAGTTTTTAACTTTGCTTGGAAAATGTATCAGTTGGAAAGAAATGAACTCAAAACATGAAAGTTGTATATCTCTTTCTTATCTTTCCAACGCAGCTTGAATCACTTCAATCGGAGATCAGATGAAAAAGTTATGGCTAAAATACGAAGAGGTTGCGAAAGTGGGATTTAATTTGGGAATTTAAGATCTTAAAATAAGATAGATTATAAATTAAGATCTTAAAATAAGAACTTAATTTAGGAATTTAATTTGGATACAAAGATATTTAATTTGAGTTCGGGTTTAAGAACTGATATTTTTATTCAAGCAAATGAACTCAAATTTTACTAAGATTTAGGAATTAGTGTTTAGGCTAAGAATCAAGAGTTTAGAAATCGTCTAAACATTTTCAGAACATGTTTAGAGATTTTAGGAATTTGAAATCTCAAAACCAACTTAATTATTAGCTAATTAAATTAAGCCAACTTGTCTAATTATATCCTATAATTCATTTTATTCATTTAATCTATCTAAACTCAATTTCTAAACTAGGTGAAGATTTGGGTATTTCAGTAACAACACCAACGTAGTAATTTCCTCAACAAACTATCTTATTATCATCTACTTTTATCAAGATCTTATTTACATATTAAATATCAAGTAATCTATAAGATTATAAATCACATATATTAATTATAAATATTTATATTCGTACGTATAATTTCATAACGAATACGATAAATATATAATTATCACATTCCATATGAAATAATTTACGGTATTGTAATTAATATATTTTAATTTTATATTTTCGTAGAAAGTCCAAATGTTCTTTTATATGTTTAATATTATTAAAATATCTTCTCAAAATACAAAATGTCGAACGAAACTATATATTAATACAAAAATTTTCATGTTACCATCATTTCTTTTAAATCCTCCATAAACCTAAATATTTCATTTTATTAATTTTTTATTGAGATATTTAAATATAACTCTTCTGTCTCATCTACTAGTAAAACAATTGATTATTAAATAAATATTTTCATAATTAATATTTAATCTATATAAATTTTTTTGTAATAACTTTTTGATAAATAAAAGTATATTACCCAATGAATAAGATTAATTTTTAATCTCATCTACTAGTAAATCAATTGATTAATAAATAAATATTTTATAATTATTATTAAATCTATGAAAATATTTCTTTATAATTATAACTCTCCAATCTTATGTACTACTAAATAAATTGATTAATATATATATATATATATAACAAATTTAATATATATAAATATTTTTTAAATTAATTTTTAATGAATAAAAGTATATTACCCAATTGAATAAGATTTACTTTTCTTATCTACTATTAAATAAATGGAATAATAAATATATATTTTTATTATTAAATATTTAATCTATATAAATATTTTTTGTAATTAATTTTTAATAAATAAAAGTACATCACCCAATTGAATAAGATTAATTTTTAATCTTATCTACTAGTAAATAAATTGATTAATAAATATGTAATTTTGATAATAAATATTTAACGGATATAAATATTTTTTGTATTTAATTTTTAATAAATAAAAGTACATAACTCACTCAATTGAATAAGATTTACTTTTAATCTTATCTACTAGTAAATAAATTGATTAATGAATATATAATTTTAATATTAAATATTTAATCTATATAAATATTTAATGTCTATAAATATTATTTATAATTAACTTTTAATAAATAAAAGTACATTACCCAATTGAATAAGATTGACTTTAATTCTTATCTACTAGTAAATAAATTGATTAATAAATATATATTTTTTATAATAAATATTTAATCTATATAAATATTTTTGTATTTAATTTTTAATAATATAAGTACATTACTCAATTGAATAAGATTTACTTTCAATCTTATCTACTAGTAAATAAATTGATTAATAAATATATAATTTTAATATATTAAATATTTAATCTATATAAATATTTTTATAATTCATTTTAATAAATATAAGTACATCACCCAATTGAATAAGATTAATTTTAAATCTTATCTACTAGTAAATAAATTGATTAATAAATATGTAATTTTATAATAAATATTTAATCTATATAATTTTTCATCAATAAAATACATTACCTAATTGAATAAGATTTATTTTTAATCTTATCTACTAGTAAATAAATTGATTAATAAATATACAATTTTAATAATTAATATTTAATCTATATATAATTTTTTATAATTAATTTTTAATAAATAAAAGTACATCACCAATTAAATAAAATTAATTTTTAATCTTGTCTAATAGTAAATAAATTGATTAAAAAATAAATAGTTTTTTATAATTAATATTTAAAACATTATAAAAATTTTAATTTAACACTTAAAATTTTAAGCGGGACAACGCGGAGAAGAAAAGTGGGTGCGGGGAAAATTGAATTTTTACATAGTGAGGCGAAATTCCCCTCATTTGGTCATATGAGGCGAAATTGGCCTCACCCACCTCATGAGGCCAATTTCCCCTCAAATTTCAACACGTGAGGCAAATTTCGCCTCATCAGCCCAGTCACCCCCTATATATACCCCCATATTTCTCTTCATGCTTGTTCGATTTTTCTTCCCATTTACGCGCTGCTACCGATCGCCGAATTCTTTGCAAAATCTTCCTCCATCATACAAGGTAAATCATTTTATATTTTTATTTAACTTCTTTTAATTTTATATTTAGTTTTTATTTGTAATTATTTAGTTATATTTATTTTTGCAGGTTTTTACCATTTCTTATTACAAGTTCAACAACATTAAAATCAAATATAATATAAGGTATAATATCTTCATTTTAATTTACAAAGTTTTTGTATTTTTTATTTCAAATTTTAGGTATATTCTAATTTTCATTTTATCACATTTATATCAATATAAAGATATTTATAATATCATAATATTTTTATCATTTCAAATGTTTAGAATAACAAACTTACATCTAATATTTTAAGTAAAATATTAATATTAATAAATTCGTAATATTAATTATACAATTTTTTTAAAAATTATTGCAATACGTGTTGTATTTATTGTTTATAAATTCTAAAAAATATATTAAATATACAATTTTAAGTAAAATATAAATAAATTCGTAATATTAATTATACATTTTTTAAAAAATTATTGCAATACGTGTTGTATTTATTGTTTATAAATTCTGGAAAAATATATTAATTATAAAATTTTAAGTAAAATATTAATATTAATAAATTCGTAATATTAATTATATAATTTTTGTAATATTATTGTAATACGCGTTGCATTTTTTTAAAATTCTGGAAAAATATTAATAAAAATTTTAATTAAAAATTAATATTAATAAATGCGAATTATATTAATTGTAAATTTTTTTAAAATTATTACCATACGTATTTTTATATTGTTTATAATTTACGAAAATTATTTTGATATATGAGGCGAGTTTCCCCTCATTCTTACTATTTGAGGCGAAATTCGTCTCATGCCACGTCGGCTAGTGAGGCGAAATTCGCCTCACTAGCTGACATGGCACTCTCCCTGCCATGAGGCCAATGTCGCCTCATTTTACTATTTGAGGCAAAATTCCCCTCATGCCACGTCAGTTAGTGAGGCGAAATTCGCCTTATTAGCTGACATGGCACTCCCTCCTACCATGAGGCCAATTTTGTCTCATGTTTTTAAAACGTGAGGCGAATCTGGCCTTCTTTTTCCTAAGAAAGCCGACCTTTATAGGCGAATTTTTTCGCCTCAGTAGCACTACTGAGTCGAAATTTTAAGCTACTGCGGCGAAAAATTTCGCCTCTCAAACTCATTTTTTTACTAGTGCTACTAGACCCTATTTTGAGGTGTGACATCATCCTAACTAAGTGCTTAAATTCCTCAAGAAGACTTAGAAGTGAATTCAAGTTTTTGCTTCCTTGTGTAATCCAACACACATCAACATGATCAGCTGGTTCATTAATTTCCTCAAACGCATTTTCTGGAGTGAAGATGAATCTCATAAGGGTCCTTACCATTACTGCTATCGCGATCATGATATTCAAAGGAATTCTCAGCAGAAATTTTTTTCCAGGAGAGCAGAAAGGGATACTAGAACTCTAATTTAATTTCAATTGATATATATGATCATACTTGGAGCGGATCCAATTCCACTACCCAAATCCCTGGCAAAACGGCTTTATTTTCACCATCCATAAACCAACGCCAAGTTGTTACACCATCTTCTGTTTCTGCAGCATCCTCAATATCTTCGCATGCTAAACCAAAGCCGTTTGCACCATCTTAACCCAGTGTTGTTTTACTGTCTCCTATAGCTTCCTCTAAGCCACCCAAGGAGCCGAAGCTGTCTTACACACCCTCTCCTTCAATTTCGTCAAGAGAACAAGCTCCTTCATCAAAGCCTCCATTATTTGCTACATCAGCGTCGTCATCTTCTGCTTCTGCAGCATCATCTGTGTCTTCCATTGCTCAAACAAAACGATCCAAACTGTCTCTGCCCTGTATTGTTATATTACCTCCTACAGCTTCCTCTAAACCACTCAAGGAGTCTGCATCAAAGCAGTCTCGTATGCATACTCCTTCAGTTGCATCTAGGGCAAGCATCTTCACCAAAGTCTACACCAATTGCTTCTTTGGGTACATCACCATCATTATTGCAACCCACTTCATTGAAAACCCCACCAGTGGTGTTCACAAAGTCAAAATCGCCTCCAATTTCCAGTTCATCATCTTTTGAACTTCATGAAGGGGATCTGAAACCAGTTAAAGCAGTACTGCATTGTGTTTCCTCTTAGGCAAATGAAACGACATATACACAAGAAGATACTTCATCTATTTATATGGTGCCCATGGAGTTATGGGATATCATCAAGAGGGACGAAGTGCCTGGGATTCTGAGAAGTCCATTAACTCCATTGACATACAAAGACAAATTTGCTGCTCTCCTATATGCTGAGAATTTTTACATTGAGATATCACATTATCAACCCTTATTTTTTATCATTTTATCATTATCCCTTTCTTTTTCTCTACATTTATGGATTTTCTAGGAACTCAGTAATCCCATGATGGGTTGGTTTCTTCGCAAAATCAGGAGTCGTATTTCACATTTTTGGCCTAATTACTTATAGAGTTCTCCCTAAGTGCGCATGCTTATGAGTTTCTGTAAAGACCCGACATGCTCAATTCTCAAATTAAGCATACCAAGTCCCCAACCACGTATAACTCTTACGAATTATACGTAAGGTTGTCTTAAAGGAAGGTGTTTATGTTGAACATTGCTAAACCAATTTTAATCTAAGAAATAATTTAGTTAGATTCTGGCAACAACTGGATTTAGCAGCGGAAAATAAACTTTAATAAAAACGTTTCTACATAAAAGCATTTCAAACTTCCACTATTAAAAGTGGAAAAGCTTTCACTTTGATAAATATTTACAAAAGATTATTTACAAAAACATGGGCACTAACAAGCCCTTAAAAGAAAATACAAATTTATAATTAAATCCAGTCCTCTTATAAAACAAAACAAAAGAAGAAACAAAATACAAGTAATATCTCGATCCTATCACACTTCACTCATTCTCGCATATCTTCAGAATCGCCCAAAACCCAGACAAATACCATCACATCGATCATCATCACCATCACCATCCTCATCAACATCAACATCAACATCAACAACAATAATAAGAACAACAACATCAACATTCTCCACATTATTATCAAGTCATCATCTCATCATCATCAACACTAACAATACCTGCAAAAAGAATAGCAACAACAAGAATGAGCCGAAGCCCAGTACACAGCAACACAATCACACACGGAGTGACACACGAGCTTAACTAAATGCAATGCATCAATCCACAAGTTATTATCTTTTCATTAAAGTAAACAAATCAACAATGGAGCACTCACACTCCGGAACAAGCCAATGGGAATCTGGGGGTCCTGAGTAACGCTCACGACGCTCAGGGGGTTGATATAAGTAGCCCGATTACTTATATCTCCTAGATAACGTTACACTGAAAAGAAACAGTAATCTCATCCAGGGTTTATAGCCGTTACCCAACTCTACTTAGACTCAGTCCATAACATGAATCTAGTTCACACGCTCCCATAAACGTTGAACTAAACTATGGTACTTCCTTCCAAGTTTAAGTAAATGTTACACTGTTACTATATTCCCTTCGACTACCCGCCGAGCCATGTCATTGCATCATGACAAGTGGCCTAAGCGCCTATTATAATATTGTCATTGCATCATGACAACGCTCCTCGGACCGGAATCAACGACTTAAAGCACAATCAACACTCATCAATTATTAAGCCGAATTTAAGTCTTAATCAGTTTAGAATGCGTATCCTAACATTCAACACGCAAGTTACTGCGTACCTTATATACGAAATCCAAACATAGTCTCAGAAGGTAGAGTAGAAGCTATCTCAGAAGATATATCTCATATCTACCACTGGTTCAAGAAACAACTCTTATAAAAACATAAACCAACATCCACTTCAACAAACTCATACAAGAACTTATATCAATTATTCACTAATCTCTAACTCATTTTGTTAAATCCTATTTGATCAGACACTAATGTGGAACCCCACTATGGCTGCGAAGATTGCCCCGCCAAAATATGGACAGTTCTCCTTTGTCTGTCAAAGAATTTCTTTTCTCTTTATTTATAGTGTTTTATTACAAAAGCATTAACAAAGAATTCATATACCAAAAATATTCATTTTCCAAGTAAACACGCATTTGAAACAACATATTCCCCATATTAATCAAAGATCATCCTAATTCATTCATTTAATCCAATTATTTGTTACTAACCCATTTTAGCTTAACCTTAGTCAATTTGATTAAAATTAGTCATTTGATTCATTTACTAAGTCAAGTTGATTAAACATAGACAATCTAATTCATTTTAACTTAGTAAAGTTCATTAAGTCAAATTGGACTTAGATTAATTACTAATTCATTATACATCTAAGATCTAGTCACTTAATCCCAAGTTAGCCCAAAATTCATCAAAGTTAAACAATCTAACCCATTTAAGTCCATTCAAGTTCATTTAGTCAAGTTGAACCTAGGCTTATTAACTAAGTTCATTTAAGATCAAGCTAATCATAAGAACAAATAATAAACAAATCTTAAACTTAGCATGAAGGAAATTCAAATAAAATTCATATAGATACATAAATCGTCATTTATATACTTACCAGGATCATTTAGTTTCACTAAGTCATCACAACATCATAAATCAAGCAATGGAAATCATATATACAACATAACTACTTTTAGTTTAATACTCATGGAAATTCAATTATTTGTTGAATTTATAAATCTCTAAATCATGCTTAATTATATCCCTCAATCATCATTACACATCAAATATCACGTATCTATCTCATTTTAGCTCAAAAAGATCCATTTCCTAATCAAAAACACATTTAACAAACAAAACAAGTTTTTGACTTTGTTTGAAAAATACAAAGGCTGGAAAGAACTAAAATTTAATCATCGATAAGTTCCGAATTTGTAAATACTCAAAACATAAAAATTGTAGAACTCTTTTTAATCTTTCCAACGCAATTTGAATCACCTCAATCGGAGGTCGTATGAAAATGTTATGACCAATTTACAAAATGTCGCGTTAGGGGAGAAATCCGCGAGCGCTACACCCTTGGCAACGGGGCGTTTTGAAGGCCGTTTTGACTCAGGGGAAATGAAATTTTTTGATCCGAGAGCACTACACCCTTGGCAACGGGAGTTTTGACAGGTGTATTGACATATTTACGAAATTCCTTGTTTCAAACACTAATTTTACAAAAATTTACACTTCAAACCTTCTCCAAAACACTTTACAACCATCATACTACACCCTACATCTATTCTAACATCCTCAAACATGCATAAACTTCACATTCACCACATCAAACATCTCAAACTTCATCAACTTCCATAACTACTATTCATCATCTTCTTCCTCCTTCACAACCCGACCTCCAACAAGCATATATCAACAAATACTTAAATAAACAGCACTCTCAACCCAATTCAACATCAATTCATCAATTACAAATGTAAATAACAAGTAAAAACAAAGAGAAATAGAAAACGAAAACTTAGCTTTTTGGCTAAATCTTGCAATTCCTTCTTCTTCTTCTTGTTTCAATTTGGTTTATCTCATCCTATTCTCTCTACTTGATTTCTCTCCTATTCCTTTTGAAAGTGAGATCTGGGGAGATGAATTTGAGAGAAAGAAGAGAGAAAAGAGAGAAAGAAAAGAGAAAGAAAGGAGAGAGAGAGAAAAACGAATTTACAAAGGAAGAAGAGAAATAAGGAGGCAGCAAAAAGAAAACTAAAAGGAAAAAATAAAGTTAAAAATTAGAATATTTTAAAATAAAGGTATCGGATTTAGAACTTTCAGATCAATATCTTTAGTTCTAGAAGCATTTAAAAGATAATTTTAGAACCGATAGGTTGGAAATTAAGAACTTATAATAGGAACTTAATTTAGGAATCTATTTTGGATGAACGATATTTAATTTGAGTTCGGGTTTAAGAACTGATATTTTTATTCAAGCAAATGAATTCAAATTTTACTGAGATTTAGGAATTAGTGTTTAGGCTAAGAATCAATGATTTAGGAATTCTCTAAACACATGACAAGGGAATTTGAAACTCAAATCTCAAACCAACTTAATTATTAGCTAGTTAAATTATATCAACTTGTCTATTTAAATCCTATAATTCATTTTAGTCATTTAAATCTGTCTAAAACCAATTTCTATTTTAGGTGAAGGTGGTGGGTATTTCAGTTTCTTTCAAAATGCTTTGAAGGATTGTTTTCGTTTTGATCATTTGGTAGTAGTAATGGCACAGAGATAAAGGACCATGAAATGGAAATAGTGGCAAGGCACTGATGGTGAATATTGATGATTCGAAGTCATCAATAGGTTTCCACTAAAGAGGATGTTGGAGTTGTTGCATTGCAGCTCATTAATTTTGGAGTAATCGCCGAAAACTATTCTAAAATACTAACGGCTCGTTTACTTCGCTGAATGAATAAAAATTTTAATGAAATTCCTATTACGAAGGAATGGAATAGAGCTGTACTAGGATTTTTTTCATTAAGTTTTTATTTAAATGGTGGTATTTTGAAAAAAACAGTTCCGGCATTGAATTGATATTCTTAGGTTTGAATAAAGAATGGCTATTCAATGTTTTATGTAATAGGGATTCATAGTAGAATCGTTATTCAATGAACTAAACGAGGTAATAGATATTCGTAAGGAATAAAGCTGTAATGGGATTACAATTACAGTGAAGTGAACGAGCAGTAATGGTGTATAAGGATCATGTTGCCGATGCATCGCTATGGAGTACTTGTTCTAGAATTGAATCGAAAATGTTGAAAGACACTAATGCTTTAATATAGGTGCAACAAGTTATAGTATTTATGATTATATCTTATTTTGCTCTGAAAAGTTATTAGCTATTAATGATACAATCTATCATTAAGAGTCTAAAATGTATCATGAGCTGATTGATACATATTATGAAAGATACAAATTTATTCTTCTATAGCAGTTACCAATCATCTATCTCCACAAATGTCTATAATTTTTACCTTTTAAATCTTGTTAAGTTTATTTCTATGGTATACTTCTGATGTAAGCTTATGTTCGTAAGAAATATAGTCTGATGTCCTGGCCCATATTAAATTTGGTCTAGGGTTTCTTATATTTAATAATATGTTAAATCTTAGACGTTAAGATAGGCACTTGATGGACATACCAGATTCAATTTTATATATGTATATGAACTAGTCCTCTCTCCACGTAAGATTGTAAGCAAATATTTTTTATCGATCAAGCCGTCTACTACGAAAAGGAGGGTTAAGGGAGAGAAATCAGTTTTTATCAAAATTGAAAACAAGAAAGATCTCTATCATGTCGTATTCTGCTCAAGGTATGTATATTTTATTTTCTTGCTATATCCAAGTGATTGTTATTATATTCAAGATCCGTATGGGAATGATGATGATTTAATATTAATGGTATTGAATCCTTAAGAATTGAGTATACATGGTATCAGAGCAACATGGTTTTGAATAACAATAAGAAATCAATTAAATATATGATGATGATTTAACATTATTATGTTTTATGTTTTATGTCATAATATTATGTTTGTTTTATACTATTACAAATATCATGCTTTGTTTGTAATGAAATTATGAACTATAATGTTACATATTGTTACGTATAAAATATTAAAAATAAATAAATAAAAATAATTATAATAATATTTTAGTTATATGGCATTAAGTTAATATTAATTTGTTAGTCACCAAAGTGACCAAATTAATTAAATGTTTATAGTCATATAATTTAAAATAATAACTTGCAATGTCTATTATGTAAAGTTTATTAATTGATAGAAATTAAGGATTTACCCAAAGGTAAGTCGATCTTCTATAATTAATAAATATAAAGGAAGAAAAATTAGCATTCGCTCGTTTAGTACATATATGTGTCCAAAGATGATATATGTATTCAAGATGGTATGTGTTTAATTACTTCATTAAGTTTTATTGGCATTCAGTTATAATGATGATGATATGTTATTGTGTTTACCCAAAGAAAACCAATAATATATTTTATGTACTTTTTAGCTGAATCTGTTAATCAATGAATGTTTATATATAATTTTGCAACTGTCAATCTTCACTCTCAAGCTTCTACTGTTACTTTGCTCATTGGTTTAAATTTCTCTGAATGGAAGGAACAAGTCACTTTCCACTTAAGTGCTTTAGATCTTGACTTGGCCTTGTTGGAGGAAAAGCCTGCTAACCTTATTGAAAATAGTACAGAAGCTCAAAAGACATACCATAAAGCATGGGCAAGGTCTAACAGATTAAGTTTAAACTTCATGCGAATGACAATTGCTAACAACATTAAGTCTACACTTCCAACAATTGAAAATCAGAATGGTAAAGATTTTCTTAAGGTTATGGAAGATAAGTTCCGTTCCGCCGATAAGTAACTTGCAGGAACACTTATGGCTTAACTCATAACCATGAAGTTTGATGGGTCAAAGAGTATGCAGCAACATGTCCTTGATATGACTGATATTGCAGCAAAACTTAAGGTCTTAGGAATGGTTGTGGAAGACTCCTTCTCAGTGCAATTCATCATTAATTTGTTACCTAATGAATATGGACTGTTTCATATGAACTATAACACAATTAAGGAAAAGTGGAATGTCAATGAACTGTCTAATATGCTTATTCAAGAGGAAGCGGATTGATAAAGCAAGGAGTTCATTCTGTTAACTTAGTGGGTTAAGGAGCTGGAAAGAAACTCAAACCAAAGGCCAAGAAATTTAAGAAGAAAGGATATGCTAAAGCATTATAGAATACTGATGATGAAAAGAAGAGACCAAAGGTAGATAAATGTCACTTCTATAATAAGGAAAGACATTATCAAATGGATAGTTCCAAACATAAGGTTTGGTTTGAAAAGAAAGGTATACATTATGTTTCTGTTTGCTTTGAATCAAATTTATCTAAAGTTCCTTCTAATACTTGGTGGTTTGATTCTGGTGCCACTACTCATGTATTTAATATTATGCAAGGATTCCTTACAATCTAAACCATAAGCCCAGCTAACAATTTTTTGTTTATGGGGAACCGAATGAAGGCCTCGCTTGAAGGTATAGAAACTTACAGGCTTACATTAGATACTGATCATCACTTGGATCTAATGAATACTCTTTATGTACCTTCAATTTATAGAAATTTAGTTTCTATTTTTAGACTTGATGTTAGTGGGTATACTTTTAAGGTTGGACATGGTTGTTTTAATTTATATAAGGATGATTTTTTCATTGGTAATGCAATGCTTGTGGATAGTTTACATAAATTAAAACTTGATGATGTCTTTTCTAAATCCCTATTTACTGTTAATCATAATATTGGAATGAAACGTAGTTTGGCAAATGAAAACCCAGCTTACTCATGGCATAGATGTTTGGGTCACATATCCAAAGAAAGGCTATAAAGATTAGTAAAGAATGAGTTTCTACAAAATCTAGATTTTACTGATCTTGTTTTATGTGTGGATTGCATTAAGGGTAAGCAAACCACACATAATAAGAAAGAACCCACAAGAAGCAACGAGCTTCTTGAGATAATACACACCGATATATGTATGTGGACCTTTTGATACTCTATCTTTTAATGGAGAAAAGTACTTCATCTCCTTCATAGATGATTTTTCACGTTATGGCTATATTTATTTGCTGCATGAAAAATCTCAAGCTGTAAATGCCCTTAAGGGGTTTGTAAAGGAAGTTGAGAGGCAATTAGATAGAAAAGTGAAAATAATAAGGTCTGATAGAGGTGGTGAATATTATGGAAAGTATGATGAATCTAGACAGTGTCCTG
The DNA here is from genome assembly GCA_024138025.1 of Combretum micranthum. Taxonomy (NCBI): domain Eukaryota; kingdom Viridiplantae; phylum Streptophyta; class Magnoliopsida; order Myrtales; family Combretaceae; genus Combretum; species Combretum micranthum. The sequence continues at coordinate 819,130 of JAMXBD010000392.1, read as the reverse complement.
GTCTGTTTGCAAAATTCCTTCAAAATCCCTTCAAAATCATGGCATATGCACACAATATACTATGTTAGACACACCTCAACAAAATAGTGTAGCAAAAAGGCGAAATAGAACATTAATGGATATGTTTAGGAGTATGATGAGTAATTCTACGTTACCTAAAAGTTTGTGGATACTTAAATGTTGTGTATCTATTGAACATGGTTCCTAGTAAAGTAGTTCCTAAAACTCCTTTTGAGTTGTGGACTGGAAGGAAACCTAGTTTGAGACACCTACATGTTTGGGGTTATCCTACAGAAGCACGGGTTTATAATCCACATGAAAAGAAATTAGATTCTCGAACAGTTAATGGATACTTTATTGGTTATCCAAAGAAATCCAAAGGGTATAGGATTTGCTGTCCAAACCATAGTTCTAGAATTGTAGAGACAGTTAATGCCAAATTTTTAAGAATGGTGAGGTTAGTGAGAGTATTGAAAATAGAGTTGTGGATATTAATGAAATAATGGGTAAATGTTCAATTACCCCTGAATGTTCCTAAATCCACAATCACGCCAAATATTATTCCTGTAATAGAAGAACAAAATAATCAAGAACAACATTTAGATAATGAAGTGGTATCACATGAAGAACCTAACTTACCACCAGCTAATGTAAATGAACCAATTGGAATAGCTTTAAATAAACCTATAAGGGTTAAAAGGTCAGCTATCTCTGATGATTATGTGGTTTATTTGCAAGAGTCTAAATTTGATTGTGACATTGATAATGATCCTGTTTCATTTTCGCAAGCCATAGAAAGTGATGAGTCTAAAAATGGATTGATGCTATGAAAGAGCAGTTGAAATCAATGGTTTAAAACAATGTCTGGAATCTTATAGACTTGCCAGAAGGTTCTAAACGAGTTGGGTGTAAATGGTTCTTTAAGACCAAGTGCAACTCAAAAGGCAATGTTGAACGATATAAAGCTAGACTTGTTGCCAAAGGTTATACTAAAAAAAATGGCATTGATTATAAAGAGACATTTTCACCTGTCTCAAAGAAAGATTCATTAAGAATAATTTTGGCTTTAGTGGCTCATTTTGATTTAGAGTACACCAAATGGATGTGAAAATAGCCTTTCTTAATGGGATCTTGAAGAGGAAGTTTATATGGATCAACCTAAAGGTTTTTTTCATGGAAGGAAAAGAGAGTATGGTGTGTAAATTGAAGAAATCAATATATGGACTTAAACAAGCTTCCAGGCAATGGTATATTAAGTTTAATAATACCATCATGTCTTTCGGTTTTGAAGAAATCATTGTTGATCGGTGTATCTACTAGAAGATCAGTAGGAGTAAGTTTATATTTTTGGTTTTATATGTTGATGATATTTTACTTGCTGCTAATGATTTGGATTTATTGCATAAGACTAAAGAATTTCTTTTAAGAATTTTGAAATGAAAGATATAGGAGAGGCATCCTATGTGATTGGAATTTCAATATTTCGTAATAGGTTTGAAGGATTGATAGGATTATCTCAGAAAACTTATATCGAGAAAATTCTTGAGAAATTCAATATGAGTAAGTGCTCAGCAAGGATAGTCACTATTCAAAAGGGAGATAAGTTTAGTTTAATGCAATGTCCAAAAAATGATGTGGAACGTAAGGGAATAGAATCAATTTCATATGCATCTATTGTGGGTAATTTGATGTACTTACAGACATGTACGAAACCCAACATCAATTTTACAGTAGGAATGTTGGGTAAATACCAAAGTAACCCTAGTATTGACTATTGGAAGGCTGCAAAGAAAGTGTTAAGATATCTACAAGGAACGAAAGACTACATGCTTACTTATAAGAGGTCTAATCGTTTAGAAGTGATTGGATATTTAGATTCAGATTTTGCTGAATGTGTTAGTAGTAGGAAATCAACATTTGGTATTTGTTCCTATTAACTGGAGGATCAATATCTTGGAAAAGTGCCAAACAGTCTATCATTGCTTCATCCACTATAGAAGCAGAATTTGTAGCTTGTTATGAGGCTACAATTCACACATTATGGCTGCAGAATTTTATTTTAGGTCTTGAGGTTGTCGATATCATTAGCAAGCCGCTGAAAATTTATTGTGATAACTCTACAGCAGTTTTCTTCTCTAAAAATGACAAATATTCCAAAGGAGCAAAACACATGAAATTAAAGTACTTTGTTATTAAAGAAGAGATTCAGAAATAAAGGGTGTGTGTTGAACATATTAGAACGGATCTTACGATTGCAATCCTTTAACTAAGGGATCATAGCCAAAGACTTTTAGAGAACATGTACATAGAATGGGTCTTGTTGTATTGATGTTTGATGATGATGTTATAACACTCTAGAGCTCAATAATAATATGTTTATGATATTTTAAGTCATCTTATTCATTATATTTGTGCATACTTTATTGTTTGAATAAGAAATTAAGTGTCTTGATGACAAGTATGTGGACTGTACCTTATTTATATACAACTTATGAACCTAACATAATAAATCCTTGATGTAGTGATATATGGAAGAGAGTAAGCGACTATATAGCGTATGACTGCCATAATCCTCATTACGCAGTTTGTTGTGTAAAAGTGCTTATAATGATTGATGGTTTTAAAGATTTGACTTTTGCTAGCCTTATGTGATACTATTAAATGTAATGATAGAACATTCGGCCAAGCGGGAGAATGTAAGAAATATGACCGATGTCCTGGTCCATATTTAAATTAGCCTATATTAAATTTGGTCTAGGGTTTGTTATATTTAATAATATATCAAATCTTAACCGTTAAGATAGGTACTTGATGAACTACCAGATTCAATTTTATATATGTATATAAACTGGTCCTCTCTCTACCTAAAATCGTAAGCATATAATTTTTATCCATCAAGTCGTCTACTACGAAAAGGAAGGTTAAGGGAGAGAAATCAGTTTTATCGAAGATTAAAAACAAAAAGGATCTCTATCATGTCATATTCCACTCAAGGTATGTAAATTTTATTTTCTTGCTATATCCATATAATTGTTATTATATTCAAGATCCATATAGGAATGATGATGATTTAATATTAATGGTATTGAATCCTTAAGAGAATTGAGTTTACTGTGTTTTGGAACAAGAAATAGAGCAAATTCAAATTGAAGGATGTTCCTTTGCGATTGCATGAAGCATCAATTTTGAAGCAAAGTAAGGATAGACGCAGCAATGCAAAAGAAGTGAAGGACAATAGAGTTTTTGTGGCCATTTAGATTGACTCTGTGCCTGAGAAACATCTTTTTTTTATTGTCCAGGGATTTTGTTTTCGCAAAGCCTGTTAACAACCAAGATAAGAAGTTTCAGGTTGGTTTTTTTTTTTTTTTTTTTGTTCTATAATTTTCACTCTTATCTGCTGGTAGAAATTATTCAATTTTATTTTTTCTATCTTTATGTCCATGTCTTATTTGTGCCTTATTTTTAAATTATTTATGGGGTGTTTTGTGGCTTTTAGAATAATTTTCGAGTTGTCTTACTTTTATCTATGTTTTAGCTATATTTTGTTTTTGTCTTGTCTTAATTAATTAATTTGCATCTTATTTATATATGTCTATCTCATACCTATTAATATCTTATTTTGACAAACATTTGACATGATACAATGCTAGTGATTCCAAATAGAAAGGAGTTTGTTGAGTTATAAATATAAAACCTTTGAATTACATGGTTGTGATGCTAAGATTAATGAGGTATCAAAGTAAAATGTCTTGGTTTGAATTTTTGTGCAGTCGTTTTACCCCTATAGAATTAATTATCTACTTAGTTTCACTTGTAGTCCTACAAATGAAGGGGATTGTTGAGTCACTTTGAGGGGCTTCAAATGAATTATATATGTAACAAGCTACAAATCTATGATATAGGTGTCTTGGCACGAGAAAAAATATCAAGTAATAAATATGAAGCTCTTAGATTAGATAGTTATGGTACTAATCTTAATATATAAAAATTTGAAGAGGCCAGGTTAGCATTTCATTATTTTCGAAATGAAAACGAAGATCTTCTGTTAACTATCAAACATACTGAGCAAGGTTCCACTAATAGGCACCTGGCTAGAAGGAATTGTACTTTAATCTTTATATTGTACATTAGATGCCTTCTGTTATTTGTAGTTGCCAACTTAAAAATCCAAGTTGTGGATAATTTGTCAAGGATTATTAGCATGGTTTAGTGTCTGCATGGAACTGTGCGCTCACAAGCTCTCATGAAGTTTTATCAAAGGAAAAGTACCACCATCGAAAATCAAGAGAAACAAGGGCAAGGAAAGAAAGGAAAGGCATTATGTCAATATGTTAAGAAGATCGAATACCATAATTGCTGAAATGATACGGATCAATTAGTAAACAAGCTTCATGTTCTTGAAATTTTTGTTTATAGCTCTCTTACCATAGTTTCACCATATTACAGAAAGATCTAGATTTGAATCCACCTTCCCATATCATGCGAAAGCTTCAATTCCATATCCAGTTGGTTAGATCCTACAGGTTGCATCACAGCTTCCTCCTTGAGCAATAGTAAAGTTGAAAATAGTTTGAGTAAACAGTCAGCTTCTTGTCTTTTTTTTCTTCATGAAACAAGAAGGATCCCGAAGATAATCTATTGTTTCTTTCTTCAAAAGTAGCTCTCATTCACCATTATACTCTTGTTAAAATAGGTTTTTGTCAAGGAAAGCACTTCTAAAAGCATATGCTCATAGACAAGGGAGGCAAATTTGATAGAAGCTGCATCTTCTATAACTACCTCCACATTAATAGGACAGTATGATTTGTAGCATTACTCTATAAATGTATTGGTTGTGCTTCATCATTTGACGCCACCACCCCATCCTTGTGATGAGGCTTAATCAATACCTTGTGAGCATAAGTACATAAGAACAATAGCTTACAAAGAGCTACTAGCTTAAGTGGTCATAAGAAATCAGCTGTGGTGTTGGATTTAACATCACCAGAGATTAGAGCCTTTAAAAAGGGAAAAGGACAGGAAACTTCTATGCGGGCTGCCCACTACTACTTAAATGTTTCAAGCATCAGAGGAAAGTGGTCAATTATATTTAGGATGCTACTATCGATCAATTATTACAATACCAAAATTATATTGGAAGTCTCAACACTGCTAATCATGCTATCATGACCATTCTAAAATATAAGGACCTTGTCTCAATCTGATATGACAGTATCATAGGCTTGAGATTAACACTAAAAATAAGAGTAGAGAAAAAATGTCATAACTCATTAAGCTAATGAATTTATCTTGTCATCACTATTAAATTTCCTAGTCTTTAGAAGGAACTCCATGTTTCGTCTCTCTGCTTGAATATCATTGATGTGTTTTTTGTAATAATTATTTTCGTGAAAAATTTATATGTTTCTCTATTTATTTATTTATTTATTATTTGATTTGAAATATGTTGCATAACAAAATTTTTCTAAATTGTGTGAATGCAAAGCAGGGAATCATACACTAGCTGCAAAGGAGTACACAAGTCTTTGTTGAGTTTGTAGATAGCTTTATGCACAGCATAATTCAAAATCCAGATATGACATAAGGTTTTCATTCAAGAGAGTTTGCTTGAAAAGGGCTCACCAAGCGCTTGAAGCTACACTACATCCTTCGTTTGAGAACTTCTTATTCCCTAGTTACTCTTACAGATGCAATTATTCACCAAGATCACCTTCCAGTCATTCATTTTACATGCTTGGTTTGGACCAACAATCTGCATTGCGTCACATCTTAAGGTCTCAAGGGCTCACCACCATATATCTTGTTGAGGGTCCTCCCACGTGGGCCTTAGAATCATCATACTCAATGCTATCAAGAAATGACCAAGAAAGAATGAAAATAATATCAATAATGGGCGATTTGCTGAGAGAAGCAATGTTGGAAATTTATAGAATTGTTGGAGACTATCCAATTCTTGTAAGTGCACCCAAAAACAGGACATGTGATGATCTAATGAGTAGCTTGATGGAGGATATTCCAGAATTTGAGATGTTTCAAGCTAATGCAGCATTTCGTGATATGGTTAAAGTCCCTGACGATATCTTTGCTTCTTGTCATTATAGAAATGACTGTTCACATGTCCTCCTCTCCAAAAGCTCAAAAAATTCGATGTACTTTTCTCCACATTTGTGAGTGCTTTTCATCTACACCATGAAGGTATAAAAGCCAGACATTTCGATCATATTTTTCTACTTGATGCTTCTTTAACTATTGAGCCTAAGGTTATGATTACTATAGCCAATTTTGCAAATGATAATACATCCATTATAGTTATAGGTTTGCCATTCACTGGTTCCCATTGGGTGCGCTCAAAGGTGGCTTAGAGGAATGGTTTGCAGAAATCATATTTTCAGAAGCTAAGAGAAAATACTCTATACAAAACACTGACTCAAAATTTATCACACAATTACAAGATCCAGACAAAAATTCTCACAAATAACTCACATGATGTGCCATTATGCTAAACATCAATTAGATTATTATGGTCATAAGAATGGGTTGTTTATTGTGTTCTCTCAATGCATGTTTTTCCTTGATTATGTTTCTGCAAATTGTCTTTCTTACTCTCACAACCTATAGCTTTTACTCAAGCTGAATTAGTTAGTAGAGCAACCTTTAATTTTCTTGTATCATCTACCATTTCCATTTCTATTGGAAACGGTTAGCATTTAGAATTGTATTCCAATAAGATGTACAAGTTTGCATGCAATTTTCATGTCACCCATTGGGTAAGAAGCTGCAAAGGGTGAAGAAATGGTGATCAAACTCCCATTAGTATTGCCATAGCCAAGTTACCATCATTTTGTCTAAAGAATTGCTAGTTTGCATAGGTTGTTATTCTTTTGGCAAATGTTATGCCTATGCTACTGCTTTTGGATTTCTTTTATTCAACTGTTTTTTCTTGCAATGAAAAAGGTTTCAACAATCTACAAATACGCTTATGTTCTATGTGCAAAGTAGATTCATATAAGGGGTTTGGACCATGTTCTCCATCAGGTCGCGTGCATGCTTTGGATAAAACATTTTAACTAGGGATGCAATCGAGTCGGCCTTTAACGGGTTTCCGCCTCTTCCAACCTGATAAAAACCCTATAGGATTGAACCCTATAGGTAATAGGATCGGGTTTGGACATAGGTAAAAAACCTGTATAGTATTAAGGTCAGGCTTGGATATTACTAAAACCCGATAGATACCCACCCAACCCATTAGTCTTAGTAAAAAAAAAAAAATTATAATGTAAATACTTTATTAAATATAAAACCAAGCTAATTTAAAAATAGTTAGCCAAGAGAAGGTGAATTGCTATATTATTAGACTATTATTTTATTGGTTTAAGTCTATTGAATCTATTGGGGAGGAAAAAAAAAACAATAAGCAAAGCAGGTTTGAGTTGATATTCCCACTATGACTATGAATTTGTGAAATTGAGAAGTAATGGATAAGCCGACTAAGGCTGAATAGACCTTCAGTTTGGGAATGGTGAATGAAATAATTTAATGGGTATATATATTGTTTTATGTATCATTGATATTCCCTGTATGAACACTTGTTTTTGAATTTTCAAGAAGACTCACTAATAAATATATTTATAATAATGACACAAATAAAGAAAAAATTATAAAATTTCAATCCAGGTAAACCTGAAACTGCATGAAGAGATTGAACAAAGCTAAAGAGGGAAATGAATAGTTGTGATGTCAAAATTAGGGATGCAATTGGATTGGGTTTCGAGCAGGTCATATGAATCAAAACCCAAACCCACTACACTATAGGTAATACTAATATGGCCTTATAACCCTATAGGGTTTTTTCTCTATATTCAAACCCGCTCTATAGAGTTTATTCTAAAATCCATCACCCGTCTGGTTATCTGCCTGACTATCAATCCAATTACCCACCCGACCATCTATCCAATTATCAACCCAAACCTGCTTTGCTTATTGTTTTTTTCAATTTCACGGATAGATCCTTCCACTATGACTATGGATTTTCTCTTTCCTTTAAATTTTTTTCAGGGCATTCCATTTTAAGAATCTTGGCAAATGTTGAGGATGAAAACCAGCCTAAATTTTACTGCTTTCAAAACCGACAAGACACGATCAAACATTGAACTACCTATGTGGCTAAAAGCCTTTACAGCCCAGGCACAATGACAATTCTCAGGGGCACGCTCTACCACTGAGCTAATAGCCCATCATGTAGGCCTACTAGCGCCTCCTATGTCAAAAGCAAGAGAAATCCTATCCCCCTCTTTCCTTCTTTTGCCGCCATGTCGCAACAAGGGATCTCTTTTGTTCAACCTTCTATTCCAATGATAAGAACAAATTGGAGGGAATTACATTAACAGGAGGGATGCAGACTCCTCTAAATAAATTAGAAAAGATTTGACAGACAAGCTAAAATGATATGCAAGATCTGTTGAAGCAAACCATTAAGTAAAACCTTACTCTTAACAAATGCAGTAGTGACCGATATTGTTTGTTTTCATGACAACATTAATCAAACAAAATTCCTGCTCCTTGCAACTTCATCCCTATCAGGACTCCATGTCTTAATAGCAAAAGGCACCACTTGGATACATGCAGATGATCTATCCATACAGGACTCCATGTCTTACAGGGGTCAAGATTCAATGCTGTCCAAACAACACTTTGGAAGCTATAAATGGTTAATTTTTAAGAAAGCATCCCTCATGTCGCAGGAGACAACTGTTTCATTTTTTGCTGTAAAACTGCCCAGCTTCGTCTGCAACGCTTTTCTTTTTAGATGCAACCTGTAACAAGATGTTTGTTCACAACAATTGGAAGCTATCATAACAGGTTTTTTGTGGGTAAGATCTATCACAAGAGTTGTGTGCACAAATAAAACAAGAAAAATGATAACTGGAAAAGCATGAGCCAAATTTCTATAATTACATTATTAAGACATGAAGAATGTTAAAGAAAAAAGCACTGCATGAAGATTGAATTGGGGAAGAAAAAGAAAGGAGAAGAAAAGTAATAAAGAAACAAACACAAACTGTGTTTTTTCAAAATATACAAAGGAAATTCCATCCACCTGTGACCCAGCTGGTGAATTAAATGCTTTAACATTTAGTAAAATAAGCAATGAACTATGCAGTGAAATTATGATAGGCCATTAAGCTCTGTGTCCAGTACTCTATAACCCGAACGTAAACCTTAAGATGAACAAAGTGTTTATGTCAAGACTAATGTAAATATAATCAATCAATCCACTTGTACAGCAACATAATGTAGTAAAACATAGAATCACAGTAGAAGGAAAATAAAAGGCTTAAATCAGCCATTTCTCTGTCCAGAATACACCTGAGAGAGACTGATTATAACTCTTGCTCAGGATCAGATACTTAATTCACAAAATAGCATAAAACAGTCTGTTTAATATAAAACTAGCTCCACTTCATAGTTCCTCTACACAATAAGAGATCATACGTAAAATCATAAGTAATTAGCTTACATTAAATCATATTTATTAGTGTTGTATTTGTCTTTCGTATTATGCCATGATAGGTTAGTGTAATTGTCTCTAGAGTTGCGTTCCTAATCATTTTGAGTTCATTCATTATTATAATGCATTTGACATTGCCACCCCTAAATGGAAGGTATCCATTGCCACCAATTACTAAGGTGTTTGCTGAAGTGAGAAGAGAGGAAATTAGTAGATCAATTATACTAGGAAAACTGGGATCTCAAACAACACAGGGTTCTCAACATTAATAAACTCAGGAAGTTGTCATCTAAAAAGAACAAAGCAAGAAGCAAAATGAAAATCCATTGCAGATGGCACAACTTTGCAATGACCACTACAACAAATAATGAGACACAAGGGAGAAGCATTGGGAGTTCCACTAGAAAACAGCAAAGTGGAAGATTGTGAAGCAGAACATCAGTCAAACCAACTCATATTTTATGAGAGTAAGAAACGAGAAGACATAATTCAATGAGGAACAAGTGGAACTTCTTGAACTGCTGAAATCTAAGTAACTAGAACTCTTAGTGGTTCTTTGGCACAATCAGGAAACTCTACCCATGCTGTATTATGTAACTAATATTCTGCTCCTTGAGTCATCAATTCAAAAGCTATCTTGCCTAGAAGTCTAGTCAGAATCATTATGACACGCATCCAATTAGGCATTCCTAGGAACTGAAACTAATTTCATTTTATTAGTTTTCCCCAGCCTTCTTTTAGGCTGGTCCAGTTCCTTAATGGATCTCCATACTAGGGAAGCTAGAGTTTTTTCAGATAGAACTTTATCAATATTAAAGCAATTTTCTTGCCCACTTTTGTACTCCACTTAAAGCTATATATCAAGAATTATGTGAATAATCGGATTACAGAGAGAAAGCAGTGAAGATACATAATAACAATACATTTTGTTGTCATCTGATGAATGTCAAAGGGAAAGGGGGCCATAAACACAAACCATGGAAGAATTTCTCCCTGGAATTATTATTATTATTATTTTTTGATAAATAATTTTCCCCTGGATTTGACAACTACAAGCAACAGATGACCTATTTGACCATAAGTTGCAAAAGCTTCGTGTTCACAAAATTGCAAAAGGTTTAGGAGTGCATTTGTTTTACTGAAATATTTTCTGAAAATCCTTAATGTCTGCCATATCTTTTCTCACGAGTAGGTTTGCGATAATTTATCTATATACAATTGTCAAACATTATTCGGTAATCTCAAAAGGTGATGGTTAGTAGTGGTTTTTAGTGATGGGTTGTGGTACGACATGAAGATAGTGGTTGGTTATAACCATTAACCTACAATATAATTGTAGTCCTATGAAAAACGTCACAAAAAGTATGGAAAATGCTTTCCATGAAACAAACACACCTTAAACTTGATTTTAGTTTCAACTTCATTATTCTTCTTACTGCATGAAATCCATTATCCACAAGCACCACAATTTATCCCAAAATCCAATTACAACTGCAAGAGCAAGTTTCCACAATTTTCGATCCACTAACACAGAAAAGAAGTTCACCACAAAAGTATAATAATATACCTCCATGAGTTGATCAAAATTAGATTTCAACAAATTGATTTTGCGCTCGCAATAGTCCTTTCCTTCAGCCATCGTCTTCTGCAAATACAAATACATCCATAACAATCACATTAGTAATAACCTCTTATACCAAACACCAAGACAACGGTAAACCACCAGAAATTACAACTATAACCAATGTACCAAAAGTTCCTCTATCTAATGCCACATAGCCACAACAATCAGTTCTATCAATTTTCCGATTCTGGCAGTTCGAAACTTCCGCATTGCAATTCGATGAACTAAAACCCTAAATCAATTCAGAACTGGAATATGTATATCATAACAGCTCCATCTTTGGCTCCTCAAGGCTTAAAAATAATAAAAAAAACACCGTGTGGCATCGTGTTGTTATCTCCGTATCGATAACTACTGGAGGATAAGAGAGAGAGAGAGAGAGAGAGAGAGAGAGAAGTGGAAGTGAAGGACCTCAATGAAGTAACCGGTACCGACATCAACGAGGACGTTATCGGCGTCATGAAGAGTGCCAGGGACGTAGAGAGAAGCGGTGAGAGGGATGAGCATCTTCTGGCCTTTAGGGCGAAGAGAGAGGTCGTGGAGAGCGGAGGAAGCGGAGTGGAGACGAGTGGTGGCGGTGCGGATGTTGTTGAGACTGTCTTGGAGGAGATTGAATTCAAGATCGGTTTGCTCTTTAATGGCTTTAAGTTGATCGATGCTTAGTTTCTCCATTTCTGCTGCTATCGTCGAGCTTCCTTTTGAACTTGCCATCTTCTTTTTCCTCTTCTTCGGCCTCGATGACTTCTGGTTCCAACGGACTTCCCTTATTGACAGTAAGAGGGGAAAATAAAAAAAAAAAAAACCGATAAAAATAATAAGTATAATTTTCTTTCCGAACTAAGCGCAAGCAGCCCCTATAGCTCAGTGGTAGAGCGTCAGTCTTGTAAACTGAAGGTCTGTAGTTCGATCCTGCATGGGGGCAATTTTTTGGCTGGCAAAACCCCATACGGTGTGTACGTCCCAGTGACCCAATCTCTACCCTATAAAATAGAAAATATAATTTAATGTTGTTTATTATTATTATCATTATTCATCAAGTTCCATATCGCCAGTCTCTACCCCTCATAAAATAAAATATATATATATATAATGTTTATTATTATTTTTATAATAATTATTGTTATTAATCATCAAGTTACGTAATTATTCACCATTCAATATTAATGGTTTCATATTCTTGAGTAAGAAATTAATTTATTAAACTCTAACAAGGTGAAGGTCTCATAGTATTGTATTTACTTTTGACGTTCATATATGGATTTGGCCCAATCCATCGATCAACTACGAAGGCTGGCGTACAACTCATCTCAACTCGCTCCAAGCCTCATGATTAATTCCTCACTCCGTCGACTTTGGAGGCTAATCCATCGACTGACATGACTAGGCAAGTCTGGCACATTCCTCCCAACTGTCATCAATTCTACTAGAGGACATTTTAATAACCTATTTTCTACGTCTTCGGTAGCCATCATCAAACTCTACTATTCTATTATCTCACAACGTGCATAACTCACGTTACTATCTATAAATACATTCATTAGGTGCCACAGAATAGGTAATGTCATTTTTTTTAATATCTCATACGTTTCTTAACTTCTGCATATTTGGATTTTCAGCATTGGAATGATCACACCCAATACTCCCTGACATAAGACAAACTATGTTGTATATTGCAGGCCCAACATACAAGTCCAAGCTTGACAATTATTTCCTTCTCTAATGAATTTAAACTAATTCCAATAAAAGCTTAAAAATAACACTCATGAGCAAAATAAACTATTAATGAGTTTATGTTTTTCATAACAAGGAAAATCATTTCTAATAATTATCTCATTTTCATTAAATCAAACAGGACCTAAACTTGTAATCTTTCTATTAGATTTAGGCATACTATTTTCTATCCTTAAAAGGCAAGGAATGGCACAAGTTAGTGTTATGATGATAACTCATTAAGATGATACTCATGAAAATTTTAGTGGCGCATTTGTTATGCAAAAATGAACATAGAATGTATTAAAATTTAGGGTTCTATCCAATTTTTTATGTTCGAAAACGATTTAAAAGATTGAATCATAATCTTTAGACAATTCTATTTTTGGGGGAAGATTATGGGCCTGTTTGAATTTCCATATTTATGATATCTAAATCTGTATCTTATCTATATCTAGTTTGTTTGATCTGTCTATGGATAAAAATGTCTGTTTTCCATTTATATCTACTTTCTGACAAAAAATTGAATTGAAACAATAGCGCATCATCAACATGCCAACAAACCAAACAAACTTTAAGAGGATGAAATTGTAATTTTATTCTGCCTTTTTTAATGCAATTTTATTTATGTATCCTTTACCCTCCAACACGTGACATTTTTCACAAATACTTATATATAGGGTGAACACATGCATACCATTATTACAAATAAAAATTACCAATATAAAAGCAAAAAAAATTAATTACCAAAATCTTGTATTTATATTAGCTTATAAACACAAGATATCAAAATTTACCAAACTCACAACCTCTATCTCTATTTATCATGCTTCACATCTCTCTCTCTCTCTCTCTATCAATCACTCTTTCCTATCGCAATATTCATACAAATATATGTAACCGCGATATATATATATATATATATATATACAATGTATAATTGTTATATATCTTGTATGTAAGTTGCGATTTTGCAACTATAATTAATAATTATTTTCAATTTAATCTTATTCGGGTAATATATTTCATTTGGATTTGTTATAGGCTTATAGTTGATCATAATACTGAAATGTTGATTTTGAGAACATTCACAAACAACTTAAATGGAAAGATCATCCGAACAACCATATGATCTATTTCGATTCATGTCATTCCATACCATTCTACATGTCTAACATAACAAATATAACGATTGTGATTAGGCTTAAACCATATTAACAAAAAAAATCTCTCAATATCCGCTTCTTTTTCATTGCTTCCTTTTTTGTTCTCTCATTCTCTGTCTACACTCCTTATCGTTTATGTTCTCCAGCTTCACCTCAATTTTGACTCTCAAATTACTATACTATCCATTTGCACTGCTAGAACAATTGTAGGTTCAAATTGCATTGCGCAAGGTTATTAAAGAAATATTGGAGTTTATGGGATGGAACTTGCTAAACCTGAATTCAACCTAGAAAATTTTCAAGGCTTTCCATATGCGGATCAGGTTTGAAAATTTTAATTAAGTCTCAATTAAATCCTGGGGTTTTAAATGGTACAAACTAAAATAATTCACATACTGATAGAAGTGAGTTTGATTGATTCCTTCAGCTTTGTAATTTGTTAGATTTCAATTGACGGTTTATAACAAAAGGGTTTGTTTGAATTATTCTGCAAAGCATACAAACTTATTTATAAAGTTCAAAAATTGAAAGGCTCCATGACTTGTTTGCTAGGCCAATATCTAAGGTTCTAGCTAGAACATAATTACATTAAACTCAAACTTGTCTTTCTTTATAAAACTTTGTAATTAGACCCACATTAGGACTCAAACTTCAGTTAGGCCTTGGATTATAACAAGGTTAAACTTGATTTGATAAACTATTAAGAGAAGCCAGTAATGCTTGTTGTAGTCAGATTTCAATATGATTTGGGTTAGCATTCCCTATTATTTTCTCATGATCGCCTATTTTGATGGATCAAGCATATTTTGACATCAGATAAGAAAGATGAGAATAACCCTGCTAGATGCTGATATACATTAAAACTGCAACTCAAGGATGGGCAAATCGACACAAACAGCAAAACTACGTCTAACTGTACAAACGGCATGATCCGTTATGGCTGGGTCTTGGATCATCAAATTCATAACTTCAAAATCAGCAGAAAAGGAGAAGAGGATTACGATACCACATGAGCTTACTTGTTGCCTCATCAAGTCAATGGTGCCCTGGACCATTCAAGACTCGCTTGGAAGAGTATTGTAGAAATGATAAACCTCATCTTCATCAATGACACCAACATCAGTTGAGCATACTGAGCAACAAACATGCTTGAAGGTTTCACTACTAACAGAACCAGCTTCACTTTTTGAAGATTGTCTCCTTCTCTTCCCCCCTTTTGGTCCAGAGGCACCATGCTGATATGATGGTGCATCCTTCACCGTGCAGTTCATAACAAATACTGCTCTGTACTGGGTCACATACTTTTCATGCCTAAACTCCAAAATTAAAGTTAGACTCATCATTAGATACAAACACGATTTCCTAATACAAAAGGTAAAGGGGGCAGGCATGTGGATGAATTTCCAAAACATATACAAGAGTAAAAAGATAATCAAACCTTTCCTGATAAAATGATAAAATATAAATAAATAAAACATAAATCACTGCAGGTTAAAGCAATGAATCACGACATCATTTTCATAACAAAATCAATACAAGTGTGCCAAATAAGACACAGGCAAAATCACAACATGACTTTAGATTTTTTTAAATTTTACACTTGAAAATTTGAAGTGGTTAAATATCGTATGCAATTGAACTTTTACTTGTCAAATATAATACCGTACTTCTTATCATCTACATCTGCACCTTTAGACCAATGAGCATTTATTAAATCTTTCTAAAGATGATGGAAGTAAATTTGAAAGTTAAACTTTGATTGGGTATGACACGTAGCAATTCAAACTTCAGGTATAAAATTGAAGAATACCCAAATTCCCTCTAGTATTCCACCCTAAGAATTTTTCATAATAGAATTTCAGCAACATATTTAGCATTAGCTTGTCAGATTCCAACCAAAAACTATAGCAGAACACTTTATCAATTAATGGTATCAAGCATGCCTATACAATAAATCAAGTGTCGCAAGACTACCATAATAATTGGCCTTATAGTCATACTTGGTGGATTGGAATACATGGAATATAACTACATGTAAAACAATTTCATATTGACTTTCAGACACAGGGTGAATATGTGGGAGTATTGAACAAATGTGTCCCTAATACTCTTAATTCAGACAAGTACATCCATCCCACCCCTTAGGCTGACGTGATGCTACAGCCTTATCTGTTATTACAAGCATTGTAATATTTTTGGATAAATATCCTGCCAACAAAATCTGCTTATCATTATCTGGTTAAGCATCGTACATGATATCAAGTTTCTGACCCATCAACAGCATGGAAGTTAACTGACCTTTGGAAATCGATTAGGCATATTAGATGACCAAGAAAATCCAGCATTACATCAAACAAAACCGTGTCCCTTTACCTTGCAGCTTTATTTGCAATATCTACATCTCATTACTAATTTTACATTAATCCTGTAGTTCAGCAAGCTATCCTTCAAACAAGAATTAAATCACATCCAATGCACACACCTTTGACACTCCAAGCAGAGAGTGGTAAAGCAAGCAGGACAGCTAAGCACAGCATCAGTGGTCCGGCCATTCCTCTTCTTCTCAACCCATAACTCATCTTTATCATCAAGATCAGGATCATAAAATTCTGGCTTGATGGAATAATCAATTTCATCATCATCGGAAACTAAATTACCATGAAAATAGAAAAAAGTTAGAGGCACACGTGTTACAGATGCTAAATCATGAGGATAACTAATCAACATAATAAAGCACAAATTTTATCTATTCAAAGTGCTTGTGTATTCCAAAATAGACACTGTCAGTGTCTATATGAGCTTTTTTCATTTTATGTTTTCATCATATTAATGTCAAGGTATGGCCAAAAGCTCCTGTAAGACCAGAGATAGATTCTAGCAATATGGCATTGAAGCTGTATTTAGGTTTTCAAACACAAAGTTATGTACTGTAAAATCTTTTCAGTAAATATGATTTTTTCAACACAGCATCATATGTCACTGGTTTTAAAAAAGCATAATATGTGCAATTCCATTGATGACATCAATAATAATAATTACACATGCCAGCAAGACGAGTGGTTTTGCCAGAAAATTTCCCTTTCTCATTATTCATCTGCCAATTAAAATGTTGAGATATGTTCATATTTCAATCAACTCCAATAATAAGGTTTGTTCCTCGGGTAGATAGCCACTTATTGCTTCTGAAGGTTTTTCCTTCCAGTATTATTTTTCCTCTTCCCCATGGCTTTTATCTTTCAGCAAATATCAAGGCCTATTGCTTCTGCCTTATCCTTTTAAGTACAAATAGAAAACTGAAAGACTCACACACACTAATGTAATTAGGACATTGAATTTGAAATCCCATCCTCACTTTTCATCTTTTAACGAACCAAAACTTGATCCCTAGCTGTCTTTATATCCATCTTAGTCAATTGCCATACCTGCATAGCAATCTTTCACAAGAAAAAAATGAAGTCAAAGATTTTCGGTCACTTTATTAGTTCATCCAAGATTCTTCAGTACTGCATTTTGTACCTCCTATAAATTTACTCAAGGGAATCTTGAAAAAAGCTTATGTTAGGGAATGAGTCGTAAGCTTGACCTCTTGCTATGTCCCTCATTGCAATATCAAAGCACAAGGAGTACCCTATTTTTTTACCATATTTCCATCTAATGAAACCTCTTTTTTAGCCAAAGGACAAAGAATCTTTCTTTATTTGCATAGCGTAGCATTGTCCAAAAACTTAAAATAGCAACTACTTCACAACATGTACAGCATAGCGGAATATTCTCCATTCACATTTGATTCAATGGTCTTTAAGGCCAGCTTCTCAAAGTCCCTACTGATTTTAAGAGGCACTGACACAATGAAGTTCTTATTCAAACATCATGGCTTTCACTCTGGCAGGAGAAAAGTGAAGTGAGATGGCCACACCCAAAAGTATTATTCTGCTACTAAGTTTATTCATGCACTTCAGAAAAACAATGCTTTTTAAGTGAGAACACCCTTTCTTATTTGATGCACAGACTGACAGCTGTATTTGCTTGTATGTTGAGGACTTATGTTTAATTCTGGAGTATTAATCACCATTTCCAGAGTAAGAACCTCATATTTTTAATAGCTGCATCAGAGACACAAATTGTGTTTTCACCAATTATCACTGGATTAATTACAAAAGGGAAGTTTTCTCTTCTTTTTCTCAGCTAGGTAAGTAACAATAATTCAAAACTTCAACCACTAAAATTCCTTCTCAATGAAGTAGTTGGGAGATTAAAAACACCACAAACAGCTTGTTAACTCCCAAGTGAGAAAAATTTATTGTCTATTAGTTTCCAAGCTTATACTTTCCAGCATGAGAAGCCCATATCTCTGAAAAAATGAGACAAGCTGAGAACTGCCACAGTGATAGTAAGACTAAAATCATCAAAGTAATCTGATATACAACTTTGGCAGCCTCCACTTACTGCATCTGGCATGTTAGGAACTTCATCAGAAATGGTAATGGATGAAAGCAGTTGCACCCAGTGGCCAGAAAAATTATATTAATATTTGTATTAGCATCATAAATTTCCAAGAGGTTTAGTTGGGATTCTTCTCATCCTCACAAAGCACTAGCAATTAGCATAGCTCATTTTCTACACACTTTTTGTAATGCTATATTTTATATAAATTATTGCTATGCCTTGTAAGCATGTTGTGCCTTTCCTTGCTCTTGCAAATTTGTGTACAATTTTCCACATCCTATATGATACAGATTCACATATTTACCAAAATGAAAGAACAGTACTAATCTATATTATCGGCACTCTACCAAATTTTATATAGGACAACAAAGCTACTCCATTTTATATTCCCACATCTTCTTCAAAAAAGTAAATGTGTTTTAGGTGCCTACAATATGCTGAGAAACTCCTTTCCATCCTCAATTATCTCAAACTCCAATTCTCCTCATGGTATGGTACTTCCATTTTCTGATCGTGTTATTGCTTTATGTGCCCATGTTCTGTACCCATATACCAATCAGCTTATCACAGAGGGTGAGTTTTGTTTTTGGCATGGATCATATTCAATCATAAGCTAAAGGAAATCTTAGTAGAGGGTAGAAAAGAATGAAAGATGTCTATCACATATTGTAATCCGAGATAGAATTCAACCAAGTCAACGATGATTACATGAAAGATAAAGTAGGTAATGGAACCAGCAGCACAAAAAAGTTGTACAGGTTTTCATTGTTAACCTCATCGTTTTTGTCTGTGGTAAAGCCATTCCTCAAGAGATCACCCATGAGTGCTTTCTACTGAATATAATTTAGGACGATTACACCAAAGGGTGTCTTAAACTTTTAAAAGCTTCATCATGGCAATGCCAAGAACCGAACTAATCAGGAAGAACCCTAAAATTGGTCTGGTCCCCTAAGGTGTAAGATCCCCACTATATAGCACTTTGTGCAGAATGGGTTCAAGAGCTGGCTCAAATGGTGCAGCACTTGTTCCAGTGGTGCATTCATCTCCTCTATTGGCTGGTAAACTGCTCGGACACCTTTAACTGTCGCCAATTCAAGATCTAGCACCATCATTATATCCTCACCAACTTCTGAAAATATGTAAAATGGGATTCCGTGGATTCAAGTTTCAAGTAATCACTAAAAAGAGGCCCAAACTTTAAATTTCTCGTAAATGCTTCTGAAAAAAAAATTATATAAAATAAAATAAAATAACAAAATATACCCTACCCATCAATCTATCATGCTTAAGTTCCTCCCTCCTATTAATTATCGAGGATACCAATGAAATCCTTGAGTTGAGACCTTGGTTTCCTTTATGACGAAATGAAGGTTTAATTTATTCAGAAATCGATCAGTACGTCGTTCTGCTTCGGAATCATTAGACCCAAGTAAGAATTAAGCCGTGAAATCAATGTCCGGTATTGAAAAACTGTGAAGAGGAGACAAAAAAGGAAAAAATTAAGTTTAAAATTATTACCAGTTTGCTGTGAACTTGTTGGGGACTCCTTCCCTCTGTTGGTAGTATTGTCCCCTTTTCCATTGTAGTTCTCCATGAGTAGTATGTCACTCTAGAAGATAGGCTGGGCACTATCGAAGACGGCACCTTCAAATTTATTCTATACGCATCATCATCTTTCGCGTAATTATGGGTCTGTTTGTTTTGGCTTTTTCCGGCAGATACAGACACTTTTTCAAACTTTTTTCTAACAAATTATTTATCAAGAAATAGATGTAGATAAAAGAAAGTTGACAGTTAATGAAATATTATTAACCAGAATTGTAAATAATAGGAAAGAGGAATGAAATATTATTATTTTTAAAAAAAAATTACGAAAATATCATTAGAAAGAAAATATTTTTAGTTTTAGGCTATTTGACCTCGTCTCTTAGAAATACGAGATCATTAAAGCATGACCTCCTCTCTTCAAAAGATAAGATCGATGTTTTTTATGGACCTTGTCTCTTTAAGAGACGAGTTTGAGATCAAGCTAACTAAGATCTCGTCTCTTGAAGAAACAAAATCAAACAAAGTAAAACCTTCTCTGTTCAAGATACGAGGTCAACATACCTACTCCCCTTATTAAAAATCATAAATGACCTCCTAATTATGTATTAATTGTTATAACCTGTCAAAATCATATAGATCATTCATTAGCCATCATCCACTATGGCTAAACAACTTCCAGACTTCATAACCCAACCACACTAGTATACCCAAACCTAATCCATCAAAACCCAGTGTCAAATCTAATTCATTCAATTATAGCAGAATTATAAAATCATTCACAACAAACATAAAAAAAAATCATAATATGGAAGAATTAAATGAATGATATGTTAATTAAATAAATGTTCTATTAACTACAGACACCAATGAGAGAAAAGAAGAATCTATATACAAGAATCATAAAAGATAAAAATCTACATATTAGCTATTATTAGGTGCCCCGCCTCCTTCGTCCCCGCTCGACAAAAGTCCAAAGGAATGGTGTACGGTGATGGACATCCAGATGAGGAAGCTCCATAGTCAAATCCATTTGAGTGAGTGTGGCACCCCCATCTCCACCACTAGCATCATAAGGATGAAATGAGACTAGGTCTGGCTCCACCTGGATGAATCACTCTCCCATATCATGTGATGGTGACGATTGCCTCTTTTGTGGAGTAAAGGGGCGTGGAACTCGGTGTATGCTATGCTTTCCATAGGGGTCTCATCTAGATGAGCATATGATGATGATAATAGACCATGCTCGGAATGAGGAAACTATAGAAGGCCTGGCTCATCAGATACATGTGCATGCAAGGGTGAGGGCTTGTCTCTGATATGTACACCTCTAGCTCGCCTTCGCTCCTGATCTCGACCCCATCTCAGTGCACACCTCTCTTTACCTAGTCGTCGTCTCTGTGCAAGCTGAGGCTGTGGATCTTCAGGTGCTACTGTTGCTGATGGCCCTGAATCATTTAAATTAAGTCATAAACTCATTCTCTACACGAATGACATCTCGTGCAATGGCAAGAGTGTCCTGTGGTGGCATGTCCAAGACTCTATAAATGAAATCTACCTGTAAGCGAGAGGAATCAAGTAGATCAGTGAATAACAAACACAGTATAAATCCATATATAGATTATGTAGTCAGTGAACTTACCATATATCAAATAATGGCCCCTGTATGACTGATTCAATGCCTGGTGATCATATAATGCCAGTTGAAATAATCTGCAAATGTGCCGATACGAATATTTGATATCTCCACAATGCGATCGCGCTTGCCATCCCACTCAACTATCCACTTGGCGTGCTCTGTCACCCAATTCCACTCGAAATGCCCTCGTAAGTCTAGCTTATGTAGAGCTCTCATATCAACCATAAGGTTGGGGATCCCCTGTAAACTACCAAACTGTCTGAGTACCATGTCTGGATAGTAGTGCTCGATACTGTGAAAGCAAGCTAGAGGGACTCGAGCATGCCATATGTCACTACCAACCCAGCAGTACATAAGAAGGGAATCCATAATAACGACGTAGGGGTCTCAAACAACTTATAGAAGAAAAAAAAAGTACAGTATACAATAGTAAACACAATGAAACTATATACATGTGAACACATAAAATATACGAACTGATACTTAGCTGGGGAGCTATCTATCAAAACATCCCTTATATTCAAACAGCAAATATGTGGGGAAGCAAGTGATATCGAGAGTAGTACCTCAATAACTTATCAGTGGCCGATCTACCTTAACTGATGTGATCTGTTGGCGTAGTGGGGCAATGTGTGGGAAATGCTCCCATGCCCAGATCTGTAGGACTACTAGGGGTCCTATTATGTCACTTGTGTCTACATGAGAAGCCATGCATAGCTACTTGTATAGACATGCCAAGCAAGCTGCTTCCTATGTGAACTACCCTGCTCTCTCTAAGTCATCGAGCAGTTGGAGGTACGTAATGTGAACCATATTAGACAATTTTTCTAAAATAATGAAACCCCCCAGTAGCAGTTGAATATATGCTCTAGCATATTATCGAAGAGTGATGTCATCTGTCTGATCAAGTACCACTCTAAAGTATATCTGATAATGACATCTTCAGTCGGCCACCATCTATATCTATACCGGCCTGTGGTTTAACTCCTAGTAACTAATGGTATAACTCTAACCAATCAATCCAAGATGTGCTAATAATTGCATGGCCATTAACAGGTAGGCCGGTGAGTGTAGCAACGTCTTATAACATCAAAATCTACTCTCTCGTTAGCATGTAAAACATGTGGGTCTCTGGACGCCATCTCTCTACCAGAGCTGTAATAAGGTGCCAATCCAACTGTACGAATGGTATATGAGCAGCACCTATAAAACCGGCATGCGATAGAAATGGAACAAGTCTCTCATCTAGACCTACAAGCATGTCGTCCTGCTGTTTGAGCTTCGCCTCTCTACGACGTCAACGTAATACCACATGCTCTTGCATTTGAAAACAAATCCATGATGAACTTTGTCTAGATGATATAAGTAATTAGATGATGAAATAATCTTACATGTCCTTCCCATGCCAATCTCGATCTATAAACAGCCTGCCCTGTAAGTATGGAGTCATTGAGCGGTCCCGAATCTATCTGTAATGAAGAAAGTAGGGAATAGTGTTAGCAAAAGCATATGTAAAAAAAGAAGCAAGAATAGATGAAGTATGCGACATAAATGTAGCAAAAGAAATGACATGAACCAAACAAATACCACTACGACTCGACTAGCGTGTAAGGATCTACCAACCACTCGCCTATTAGGATAACTTCTAATGTTGTGGCCTATCTGCCCACATGAATAACCTCGTGGGCTATTCGGAATATCCATCTCATTCTGGAACCGTTTTTCTCTAAGCCTATCCCTTTTCCTAATTAGTCTTGGGATGGGGTGCCACTTTGGAATGTCGAGAGGAGTCCAATTAGCCTTATCTACTGTAGGCTTGAAGGATCGCCCATACACCCACAGCTGATTCTCCCATCTGTACCATTGTCCTACTTGGCCAACACAATCCATGTGCAGAGTTCCCATTACTACCATTACATGGGAGCATGGATTCTATACGTCCGCCACTTATTGCATGTGCATTTGCCTGCTTGCAACTCCATTTTGTGAATATGATCTCTCTTTTGGCCATACATTATAGGGCGAAGCGGTTGGAACCTCAAATATTTGTTCGTGGTAGTTGAAACACATTACCCGATGGGCACTTGCTACATTGTTCCACCTCTTAAACTTCGTTGCAGCATACGGTGTAAGCTACATACTCGAATTCATTGCATCACTAGCCTCTCGTCTTTGCCTGTTGAATATGGAGTTGTAATTGTAGAATTTAATTTTTTTTTTTTTTACTAATGGTGCTACAAGAAAGCACCGAGCATCTTTTAGAACAGAATTGTAACTTTCAGCTATGTTTGTTGTACCAATTTCGATTCTTATGCCTTCATCGTTAGATAAAGTCCACATATGTAGATGTAACTTGCGAAAAATATCTCAACGTGCATGGACTACTTTGCTTTGCTGCATTGAAGTAAACATGAAACTTTCTCGTCTGCATTTGGCATGCTGCTCTTTTAACTAATTCCTTACATTCCTTGTTTTTAGCCTTCGAGTTGAAGTTGCAAGCAACATGCCTGATACACCTCCGCCATGGCTACCCTCTAGGCCACATAGCATGCTCACCTTCAACTGCACTCTTAATACCAACATACCAATCGGATATTAAGTAGATATTTGAAAGATTATTGATAATGTGTTCCAACAATTTTGCAAGGAACCAACTCTATGAGTCCTCTTTCCCCTTATCAACAAGATAATACACTAATGAACTATATGATTTGCCCTGTCTACTGTTACTACGATGAGTAGTTTATGCTTGGACTTACCATACAAAAAGATACTGTCAACTATGACCACGGGTTTGCAAACAATTAACAAATATAACTTAGTTCATCAATATCAATCCTTTGTAAATAAATATAAGCATATATCCAAAACATACCTATAGTATTAGAATGCTTCAATGAAAGGGGCAAATGCCCAGAAGAGTTTGTTAAGGAAGACATGTCCTGGTATATCTGAATCCATAGTGCTCTACTCAACCTTTGTTCCTGGATTTGCCTCTGTTATCGCATTAAGTATATGTAAGAGCTTAACATATGACTATTCCTAACTTCTATATACCTGTTTAATAGCTTTTCGCTCAGCATCAAATGCAGCATAACCATTACCAACACCAACAGTGAAAAAGGGTACTAATGCTAAGCTCCTAACTACATCATGTCTGTAGAAGTCACAAAACGGTGCTGATCATTTCTATTACATTGTATGCCGGTTGCAACATCTTACAGGGGAAAAGCTACCACATTATCATTTCCATCATCATCATAGTCATCACTAGATTCACTTGCCGAGGAGTCTTGCATCACATCAGTATCGTAATCACATGTCCAATTCGGTACAGTATTTTCAAAGTTACCTATCTGCACCTGCATGTACCTATTGTCTGGATTGGAGTTAAGTTTGAGTCTACCAACCCTTGGCTGCCAATATTTCCATCAATTCCCACTTCCCCTATAGGTGTAGCAATTTTTCCTCAAATATATGCACATACACGAGCACTGACTCTTTAATGTACACCAACATCTCATGTGCAACATCATCATCAGTCACTGGAATAACATCATAGCGTAGCATCCTATCTCCAATAGTTACCCTATGATATAACTCAACCCAATGTGTAGACCTATTTATCTTAATTCTATTACAAATTATACCAAGTATTTCCTCATATGTTGAGTTCCTACTAACACTGACCACCATAACTGGCTGCTTATCATAACCAAAACCGTCATTTCCTTTCACAATGTTACCATGAGCGTACAGTTCAAACTTGGCTTTATCCATTTCCTCTCCTCACCATCTTGTTATCTCATAAAACATAGGGTGAATGCATGAAATTCGCACCATGACTTATCTATTGCACTCATCTAATATTTAAGCATATTTACTAATGCTACTATATTCACCCCAGTCTTCTAATAGCATATGATTAATGTGTATGATGTATACCAGTATATGATTTCATGATTTGGTTCCTATTTCAAAAACTAAATAGTATAATTAAAATTACATCATAATTACATCAATTATATGGAAAAAAAAACTACAATACCCAAAAAAGGGGGAAAATAGAAACAAAATCAAACAAAAAAAAAATACTTCGGTTAGAAAGGAACGGCACAATAGATAAAAAAAAACAAAACACCACGCCAAGCTCATTTCCCAAATCCATACAACAATGCAACAATAGTAATAGGAAATGTAGGATCTCAACATCTAATGCAACATTAGAAATAGCGAAAAATCAAAGGTAATTACTTATCGATTTCAGCATGATTTCAGGGAATTTCCCCACAAAATTCTTCATTCTTCACGATCTTATCAATTCCCCAACACCTAGTAATCGATCCAACTCCAAATGATGCCCTAATTTTTCCTAAATCACACTATGAAAAATGAAAGCTAGGGTTAGGGTTTCGGAATTAGGATTTTGGGAGAAAATGTGCCGTGCCAAATGAGGAAGATGAGCTCCTATTGTATTATAGTGCTCGACAACCTCGTCTCTTAGAGAGAGGAGGTCAAACACTAATAACCTCATCTCTCCAAGAGACAAGGTCAACTAACCAAAACTAGAAATATTTTATTCCTAATGGCATTTTGTAATTTTTTTAAAAATGATATTTTTTGCCTTTTCCCTAAATTATGCCCAAATTTCATATATTTTTAGCACATAAACAAGCAACAAAATTAACACAATACAATCAGCTTAACAGTATCAACAACCAATAACCAACATGAAATCCACACATTGTTCCCTCACTTCCATGTTAGATATTCCAATACTTCAAACTAGAAAAAAAGGAAAAGAATCCGTGCATACCACCACCTCCCTTACTCCACAAACCATTCCCACCCCTACAAGTAGGATATATCAGAAATCCAACATCTCAAACCTGCAAAAATAATATTCACCACTAAGACAAACTCCTTAAACCATTCCTACACCTACAAGTAGGATATATCACCAATCCAACATCTCAAACCTACGAAAATAACATTCATCACCAAGACAAACTCCTCAAACCATTCCAATACTCACAAGCAAACCAAAGTTCATTACATAAAGTGAATTCAAAAAGTAAAAATGTTATTAGATAAAAAGAAAAGGCGAGAAGGAAAGCTATAATCCCATCGCCTCTAATAGTCCTCTATAAGCCCCTAGGGATCCTCGACACTATGGATTGCCAAATGCGTTGTGCAGGAGCTGCTTTTGGCTCATCTTCTTGAACCGATGATGTGCGACTGGTGTGGCTTGAGTGGGACTCCTAAGCTATGATAATTGTGTCAACCCTCACCCATGTCGGCTCTTAATCATCAACTGTTGCATGCCTCTTCTATGGTGCTAGTGGAGGAGGATGTAAAGATGTTTCATGCTCATTATATGGAGTGTGGTATGATGGCAACAAGAAGGTGTTATACAATCCCTCCATAATTGCAGATGTGGCACGATATGTGAATGAAGCACATGGATAGTCCGATACTGCTCCTGTTCTTGATCACCATTGCCCCGATCATGTCCAGCTTCACCCTCTTCATACCTAGTGTACTGGAACTCAAGATAAAGATGATCAATAACCACATGCTTATCCACTGTCTCTATAGCATCATCTGCAATTGAGTGAACTCCTGCTACTTTAGAAGGTAACCATATGAGTCTAAATTAATTCTCCTGCAAAGCTAGTTGAAATACTAAGGGTTAGAATGCAAGTCCCTATCACCATAAGAGAAGTCAAATAAAAGATTCATAACTTACCAAAGCAGCGAACCTAACTCCAGTGTGGCTAAGATATCATTTGGTCACACATTTGAACCAACGAATGTACTCTAGTTCGACACTAAGAGGAGGCTCAACAAGTACCAATTGATCACGCCTCTCATTCCATATCCTATGATAAACAACGTAATGGACCAGCCTATTAGTCTTGATCCTCCCCCTTAAATCAATATAATGCAAATCAGGATCAATGTTAACTTCTGTTGGTATTCTTTAATAACCCCAAACTGCCAAACAGCACGATCGGGAAAACATCACTCCATACAGTAGAAGTAAATCATAGGACACAGGTTATCTATATATCAACACTATGTTGATGGTATGATGGTAGCCTACTCATAATCTCATCCGTATATGTCATCCAAATAACCTGTTGCACAACATAAAACTCATTAGACAAAAAATTAAAGTTAGTAGGGAACTTCAAAGGCCAAATGGAATATATACGTACTTGTCAAGCTCCTAACATGTCAAATGCCTTTCTGTATATTGAAATCACATGAGAAGGGTGTTAAGTGGTGTTTTGGATAATCTGCCATTGAGTAGTAAGGGGTGCCTTATCATTCAAAGGTAGCCCAAAATAAGCACAAGGAGCAATAACAAGGAATCAATCCTATGTCCATATCTGCACCCAACTTAACAACAATTGAAATTAGATCTTCAAGATTGTCGTCATCTGTAGTTGGCTTTAACATGTACATAACCCTATGAGTCATATAATGTGCATACCTATGTATTATCAACATCATTGTCGTCTTGACCCACACCTATCTTCCTACAAATCATTTCCTTAAATTTTACAAAATCCACATTCATTCTAACCTTTACTTTCCCAATGGGAGGCCTATCATATTGTGGCCCATGACTTACATCCGCAATATTCCCATTTGCAAACATGATGAACCTTACGTAGTTAGCATTCGAACCTATCAACATCAAACTCAAATGTTAGATCTTGCATCTCACAATTTAAATTATGTCAGCAATCTTCAACATCTCAAATATCACTATTTCCTATTTGCATAAATATCAATTTCCACAAATGGACTACTCCTAACCCATTGAGGCATTTCAACGAATACATTGTAAAATTCAACTCAACTTAATAAAAACTTCATAGATCAACTAATGCAATCACATAAACCTAAATAATAGTCCATACACTACTCCTATTACACTTCACAACTCAAAATCAATAACTATAATGCACTAAATCAGACAAAATTACTCAATCTCCTACTTGGTCCATTTCCTATAATTTTAACATCTAAAGCATGAAAAAATGAAAAGGATCAAAAAGAACAACAACCTAACCTATGTTAGGGGAAGTGATTAAGATTGGTGGAGTAGATTTCATGCAAAAAAAAAAAAAAATGCCGAAGATGGACACAAACCCAATGGACTAAATGCTGACCTACTACTACTGAAGTGTTTGTGAGGTTTTGACTAGATGTATTATCTCACCATTATCTGACTTGACATTGCTTCTTGTGGTACTAAACATTAAGGGACAGCCAAGTTTGCCATATTGCACCCTTGAACCTCTTCTTTGACTTCAACATCCTCCTCTTCATCCCTTCTATCTTTTACAGTATCCTCATTTTCGTCAACATGATAATAACCATTGAAATAATCATCTTCTACCCTAGAGTTAAACACCAGTGCTACTTCCTTTTCAACTTTATTCTCAAAGTCTAACATTGATTCATCCATTGGCATAAGATCATATTATTCACAATGCATGGGTGAAACTGATACCACCCCTTGCTCTTATGGAGATACACTTCCAAATGATCCAACCATGCTACCCATATACATCGTCTTCATTATGAGTGAAAACATGAGTAGGGTAGTGTAGTGTCAAGTAGTGGTTTTCACAAATAATTCTTGAATTAACCTAACACCCAACTCAATAGTCATTGAAATCAGATCCTCAAAACATTGTCATCGACAATTGGCATCAACATGTAGACAACACCATGGCTCATATAATGAGCATGCATGTCTATTATCTCGACATCACTATCATTTTGATCCACCCCAATCTTCCCATAAATCACTTTCTTAAATTGTTGAAAATCCACATCGATTTTGACCTTCACTTTCCCAATTGAAGGCCTATCATATTAGGGCCCATGACTTCCATCTACAATATTCCTATTTGCATAGACAATGAACCTTACGTAGTTGGTCATTTTCAAACCTACTAATATGAAACTACAATGTTAGATCATACTTCTCACAAATTTAATTATGACGAACATCTTCAACAACTTAAGCATCAATGATCCACACACATAAACTTCAATTTTCTCGAATACTAATCTTAACCCATTGGGGCATTTCACCGAGCAACATTTAAGCATCCATATTTATTAACTATAAACTACATAAATCGGCTAATGCAAGCACGAAAATCATACCAACACTAGATTAACTACTTCTATTACAATTCACATTTTAAAATCATCATCTAAATTAAATCAGAAAAAATTATTCAATCACTTATTTACTGCATTAAGAATGGTTTTGAGTGAAACAACATGGAATAATTAAAAAAAATCAAAAGAATAAGACATTACCTAACTTTAAGAACTACATTTAAGTTAAGACAGCCGATTTTAAGAAGAAAAAGATAAAGGTAGAGTGGAGGCTGACGGGATAGTTTAGAGAGGAAGATATGGTGATGAAAGTGAAGTGAAAATGATTGGCAAGGTTGAGTTTTGTATTTTTAATGGATCTGCAGTGAACGCACTAAGGGTGCCTTCTTAGCAGATCATAGGTGCCATCAAAGAGTATGCCTATGGTAGAAATTTGGCACCTTCGCTAGCTTATTATTTGGATTTGTTTCCAGACCATGCTATTTTTGTATTTTATTAAAAGAAAGAAAAAACTAAACTGACCCAAAAACCGGAACATCATCTCATTCAACTTCACCTACACTATTGAAGAGGCATGCAACTGATGATCGTGATTAAGACATAGATGAGGGATTGGCACAGCTCTCACAATTTTAGCATCCTACTCAAGATAGCCCACAAGATCCACCTAATTTCGGTCCTGCAATAGATGAGGAAGAGGAACAGGAAGCACCACCTGCATAACACGATCGACGATTCATAAGGTCAAGGATCGCTGAAAGTGTATGAAGAGGTAACAAGAGGTAATAGGATTGTAGATTACTTTTCTTATAATGTTACTAAATGCTACTATCTAAAAACATGTGTGTTCTTAGATTTCAATTTATATACTGAACTCTATTTTACTTGTGAGTATGTGAATAGTGTGTGAAGGTTTAAAGTGTTTAATTGGTGAAATGCTTTACTTGTGAGTATGTGAATAATGTGTGGAGCTTGAGCTTGTGTTTGATATTTTTCTATGGGTTTGAAGTATTGAATTGGTTGAATGTGTAATTGTGTTAATTTTAGGCTTTTTGCAAGTCAGGTGTTGAGTTGTGTGTGCCTTCTTAGCAGATCATAAGCGTTGTCAAAGAGAACGCTTATAGTTGAAATTTGAAAGCATTGTTTAGCCTACTTTTTGAATATGTTTCTAAACCATCCAATTTTCTTTTCTTTTTTTTTAAAAGGGACCTAAAATGACCAAAAAACGTATGTTTTGTTGTCTTTCTTTCATTTGTTATTCTTTTGTATCTGCTTGTTAGGTGTTTAAAAAAATGGATGTATATAAATCTTTTATATTTCGTAGCTTTTGGAAGTAATAGACTTTGATGAAGGAGAAAGAAAAAGAAAATCAAAGCAATCGATATTACAAATAGTAGGCAGATGAAAATAAAAAAGTACTATAGTCAAATCAAAGTAGTCTACAAAAAAGGAGGAGGGGGGAGGGCAAGAAGATTTGGAGCATAGTATATCATAAAAATAAACCGGAATATGCATAAAAATAATCAACATGGCTTTTACAATCCACGATATAGGTACGATAGTTAAACTTTATATCACGATTTATGTATAAATATTAATGTCGCATTTTATAGACGCGATTTTGCAATAGTATTTTTACAATTATTTTCATCCATCTTGTATCTTGGTAATTTTTTTATAAGAATCATAGATGAGTGTTTTACCCATAAGCTTGATAATTTTTATGATCTTTTCTACATTAAAATTTATTTTCCTCATTCTTATACTTTTACATATTTCTATATTTTTTTACAATTGTCCATGTAAGTGTAGAATATCTTTGTATTTTGCAATATTCCAAAAGTGAATTTAAAAAAATGAAAGGATGTAAGAAAAACATTCATATGCTAAAAGTGACACCTATTCCTTTTAGGTATAAAACTGTTCCCATTTAAGAAGTTTGATGGGACTATTGATCCAGAAGAGTACCCATGACAATGCAAAGACTAGATACAGGTCTTTGCCTTCAATGACATCATCTTTTGCAAGGTGTTCCCTAGAACGCTAGGAAAAACAACACATACCTAGGAGCACCAACTATCGATTGGTTAATGAATCAATAACTATGTTCAAGATGCATTTCATGGTAAGTTGTCCCCCAAAGAAGGATGCTTCATCTCTCATCCTAATTAAGCAAAAGAAGGGTGGGCCTCTAAAAGACTATGTGACTTTAGTTCAACTAGGATGTCATAACAGTTTATGGATTAAACCTTATCATTGCTATTCAGGTAATGAGTTAAGAGTTCGCAAGAACGAGAGCCTTTGACAATCTTTCTCCAAAAATAAACCAAAAATCTTAGAGAAATTCCAGGATTGGGCCAACAAATATATCTAGCAAAATATTTCATTCTTGCCCAAAATGAGATTAAGAAATCTAACAGTGATCGTAAAAAAAAAAACTAGAAAGATAAAGGATTGGTCAAAGACCAAATAGGACCCCTCGTAGATCAAGAAAGGTCTACGAGATGGAATAAGAAAGAATAAAGGGAAACAAGGATCTTTAACTAAAGTTTTGTTCCACTCGACTGCCTTCAAGAGAAGATTTTTCTCGAAATCATATACTTAGACATCCTAACTGAACTTAGCCAAATGCATAGAACTCCTGGCCATAGGGATTCAAGTAATAATGTGACTATTACCAAGACAAAAGTTGCAATATGAATATCTACATCCAACTCAAGGTCACCATATATGAAGTCTCTAGAAAGAAAACCTTATGGTAGTACATAGCCGACTTGAACAATAAGGTAGAAAGGTTAACGTAATGTAGGTGATTGGATTGTCCAAAAGAGATCAACAATATAGCTCACCCAACAATAGAGGATATCTCCAAAGGTATAAGTTAACACCATCATTACAAGCCCTCATCCAACCATCCTCTTTAATTATTGAAGGAACCATAAAAGAAAAGAAGTGACACTCCTATCAAAAAGGGAAAAGTTGAATTTGTCCCTTAAATTCACAAATATGAGTTAAAAGGTATATATATTACCATCAATCAAACATGATAAGATAATAACATTATAAATATTAAAATCATATAATAAATCATAATTACACAATTATGATATTTTGATTTGTATGAATAAGTTTGTTATTAAAACAAAATAATCATCTTATTTATATTGAAAAAACAAATAGAGAGAGAATTTCATCTTGGCAGCAATAATTAAAAAAAAAAAAAGGAACATTTTTAAAGGTAAGCCATTATCATTCATCTTCTCATTTTTTATATTAGAAATCTTATAAAAGCATATATAAAATGACATAACTTTGAAAGAAATTTCATATAATGGGTTAAGTGTTGAAGGTTAATGGGAGGGATAAAGGAGGAAAAGAGAGAGAACAACCTAATTGATTTCTGACAAACGAGATCAATTTATATGTATTAAGAAAGCATATAACAATAAGATTAAAAAAAATAAAGAAGTTTTTTCCTTTATCATTATTATGTTTTTAAAAAATTAAGGAAGTTGTGCTTTTAAATTTTACAAAAGGATTAAGTCTTACTCCTTATATGCTTTTTCTATGTAAAGAACTATATCATACGAAATATATCTAAAAATCGTTAACTTCAAGGTCGGTAATAAACATTGTAGATGTAGGGTTATTCTTGAAAGAGGAACAAGCATTTTGGTGTCTTGAATGCACAAATGACAAACAAAGGAACTTGAGTAGACCTTGCATGCTAGTATTACACTTGAATCATCTTTTTGATCATTGAGAGTAGAGTTTCTTGTATAAGATATTATTTATCTTCTCTCTTCAAAAGTTGGAAATGATGATAGATGACTAAGTATTTGTAGGCACCTAACCTGAAGGACAATCATTAAATCATCTCAATGATTGGTGAACAACATGAGTAAGACTCATTTCATACTTATCATGAGTGAGCTTACCATAAACCAAGGATAGTAGTCATCTTCTTGTGTGCATAAGACTATCTAAGAGATGTTAGATGCACGGAAGCCAATCTAATGATCTTATTCTAAGCTTACTAAGCCAAATCTTTGAAGTCATCCTTATAACAGAATGACACTCACTAAAACTCTATAACATAACTCGTGAGTCAAATTCAAATAAGTAATAGTAATATTTACATATAATTTAAAGCTTCTTTACACACATAATAATAAATTGATTACACTACAAAAATTTAGAAAAAGGGCAGCAAACCCATTACAGGGAAGGAAGATTCCGCAGCGATATTTTTTTTTTTAATTTTAATCTTAAAATTTTGTAAGAACCATGTCCCTGCGGAATATATAAAAAGTATTTTAATAAAAGTAAAGTTAGTTTTCTACCCATTATACTTTCACAAAAAAATTGATTTTATATTTTCAATTTAATATATTACAATTGTAACGGAGATTTTGCTGGATATGAAAATTTTAATATTAATAAAGAAAAAAGAAAGAGTTACTAAAGTAACTCTACTACCTTCCATACTTAATGAACTCCATTTGCCCTTTTCTTTTTGTAACGCTTTAACCTAAAGGCATTACAACTCGCCATATGTTCTCACTTAGAAAGAACACGCTAAGGCTATTAAAACTCTAAAGCACCAATAATTAAAAACATATATATTCAAAATAGGGATACTTTAAAAACATCATGAAACTAAAACATCTTCATAACTAACTGGTTGGCATAAACCAAAGCCAACCTATTACAACTAAACTCAAATAAAAAGTATTTACAAAAAATCTCATAGATTCAATATAACTTTTAAAAACAACTTCCCATAGTTCTCAAATTACTAACAGCCACAAAAACAATCTAGAGATCTGTAGGATATCAGGTCTGCTAACATCCTCTCTGAAGTCCACATAGATATCAAATCCCGATAAATCATAAACTACTGGATCTGCATCAGTTCTTGAAAAAGGTAAAGGGGTGAGCGAAAACATCTACTGTGCTGAACCGAAAACACCTAGTGTGCTGAACCGAAAACACATGCACAGGAACAAGCAATAGGCAATATCACATGCAACTCAATATCTAATCCAGCAAACATAGTTTATTATCTTTAATTAGTCATCGAATATCACAGTTCATAACCATTCATGACTAGTCCCAAACTTGGATTATCTCAAGCTCCTTAAAAACAACTAATATAGGAAAATAGATAATATATACATATATGGTGCCGGGAATCTCCTATACCCCCGGTGTTGTACTCGCACTACTCCTAAACTACATAAATCATTTCCGAGTGTAACTCCACTACACACAACGACACACAAGTATCATTAGGATGCCTTATTAGTATCATACATTGCATGGTCTTTACTAAGCAAAGCCAAGCACAAGCAGCACATGATTTAATATAAGTCAAATAGAATTTAGGTCTGTTTACAAGTCTAAGCCTATAAGCACAATCAACAAACTAGGTAAGGTCGTACCTATTTTGCTTCCAAGATACCAAAATCAACAAATCCTTCTAAAAGATTATAAACCCTAATTTCACTAGTATGTTAAATCAAAATTTGATTTCACATTCACAATTAAACCTTAACCCTAAAATCCACAATCTAAAACATAAAATTAAAAGCATTAGATCCACACACCTATCTTCTAGGATCACCAGACGAAACCCCAAAAACACAGATTCCTCCAAAATTCCTCTAAACCCTAAAATCCTCAATCAACAATAAATCAACTATCAGTAAAGATCTCATCTTTAAAATAAAAAGAGTTGCACGAATTCATAGTTATCCAAAGTTTCAGATTTCATGCCTTCTTGATTGTAGGACTAAATCACTAATCACAACTTAAGGTTTTGATCTCCAATAAAGTCGTCTCCACCAACTCGATTCCTCAAATCAAAGAAACAACTTTTACTAGAGAAATCATGCTAAAAGATTAATGAAAAAGCTAGAAAGGAACCCATTTACCTAGGGTTTACACTTAAGAGAAGATAGCAGGAATGAACAAAAGACCTAGGGCGATATATAAAAGGTTGGAAAACCCTAGCACAAAAGAAAAGGATGTTAATTTTTTTTCGTGAAATATAAGTTGGAGCCAAAGTTGGCGACTTAGGGGTAGCTTAACACAAAAGGATGAAAATTGGCATTGTAAGCCGGCAGAAAGTCGATGGCTTTGACCACCTAGGCTGGCGGCTTACACCACTCACGCCGATGGCATTGAACCGGCGTACCTCATCCTCTCTTTGTTCTTCACAAACAACTTCCTTAAGTCCAAATCTGTCTGTTAAATGACAAAATTACCCTCTTAAATGTCATTGTATTACCATATTACTCTTCACTATGATTCATTATATGTATATTACACTTTTCTCATCTATAAGACACCCAATACCATTGCTAGTTGTCATATTAAATGCATTCAATATATTGAATATATATGGGGTCCATATTAGTACAAATGGGATCCCTTTCTTTTCCTCATCACAACTTATAAGTCCTTTTTTTCCATTTCATCCCTTTTTATTTTCTTTTCATATGTTTGTTCATCTCAACGTAATTCGTTCATTTTTCATGTTTATTTTATTTTATTGGTGGTGTTTTGAATATTTTTCACTAAGGTAAGTATTTGCGTCATTAATATTTATTATTTATGTTGTTTTTTAATATTATTGCATTTGTAAATATAATGTTTTTTATAAATATATATGTTACTGACAACTTTCTAGGTTTTTTTCCCACTATATATATGATAACCTCTAGGTAATAATGGATTTAGTTGAAATTAAAAAAAAAATAAAACTATTATATTAGAATAAATTATTAACTTATAATTAATGAGAAGAGAAAAGTTTTTATACTTATTTATTTTGCTAGATAAGATTTTAATAGATACCATGATGAAAAAGTTACATGAAAGATAAGAGAAGACAAATACTTATTTCACTATATTAACATTTCAAATGCTTTGGATTTATTTTTTTCTGTAAAAAAGCTTGTTTATATATTCTCAAGAAATATAAATGTATATTGTTTAATGCAATATAAGGATGGTACGTATAAAAAAATTATAGTTTTGGAAAAAAAAAATTCTACAAAAAACAACCTTTCTAAAATTAATTGAGAAATATAGCAATTAGCAATTATTCCAAGACACAATTTTTATAAGCATATTAACTGGAGAATTTTATATGTAGGAAACAAGATATCGTGCTATTTATAACTAACAACTTATATCTTCTCAAAAAGGTTTGAAATTCTAGAATTTTCTTTTTAAATATATAATTTTTTTTCCTTTTCCCAGGGATGACAAGGATGTTAGAATTAATTTTTTTCAATAAAAAAAATAACATTATTATGTGTCATGATCGAGACAAGAAATGCTAGTCCCACAAAATGTTGTGTCATGATCAAGACAAGAAAAACTAGTCTCAAAAAATGTTATGAAATGAGATGTTCGTCATTTTGAATGTTGGTCCCACCAAAACATAGACAAATGTTTTTGTCTAAGATAATTGATGGACTTAAAATAACGAGGTCTTTATGACAAAATATAATTGTTAAATCTAGAATTTTATTTTAATATCATTTTATTTTAGTTTTTTCTTGTATATGCCAATGATTTTAAGCATGAAAGTCTTATTACTTGTTTAGAAAAAAAAAAATTCTTTTCTTTTTTTTCCTTCTGAAATGAAAATGATCAATGGAATGGAATGGTCGTGTGGGAAAAGCTTTGGGTGACAACAAAACAAATGATTCTTTTGTTTAATGTAGTGTTTGTGGGCTATGTATTTATGATGAATACTTGATAACAACAAATTATGGCTAGTCAAGGCCTATTCACCAGCCTTTTTTTTTTTTTTTTTCTATTTTCCTTTTTTTTTTCCTCATATATTTTGTCATGTATATGCTAAAAAGAAGTTAGAACTATGGATAACCCCATGTAAGAATAATCTTTGTTATAGTTGTACAATTTTAGAATTTTTTCCTTAATAATGGAACAATTGACAATATTTCGTATCATAAGTATATGTTCTTTTAATTTTTAACCTTTTTGTAATTGTTAAATGCCATTAATTATTGTATAGTTTCATATAAAAATAATAAAGAGATAAGATCCTAGTTTTGTGTCTAATAAGATGTTAGAAAGGACATGGCACCACGTACATAATCGTTCTAGTAGAGAGTATGTTGAAGGAGTTGAGAGTTCTCTTAAGATGGCTTGTCAGTTTGCTCAATGTGATGATTGTGTGTGATGTCCTTGTCAAGATTGCTTAAATGTGTATTAGCATCCCATTTGGCTCATTAAGCGCCATTTATATCGTCTAGGTATGGCTTGGGGATATAATAGGTGAAGAGCCAACTCCATCTATGTCAGTTGAACATGAAGTTGTAGTTTCAGATAATGATGATGTAGGCAATAGCAATCAAGTGTTTACAAATGTAGTAGAATATGATATGTTAGAAGACATGGCTCATGATCATACATATAGTGGAGATGACAAGTCAAAAGATAAAAGGGTAGAAGACAACGATTTGAATGGTTGAAATAATCTTTTCAGTGATGCAAAGCAAGATGTGTATCTTGAATTTTCAAAATTTTCTCTTCTCTCAGTTGTTATTCAAATAATGAACCTAAAGATCAATGGCTGATAATCAGTGAAGAGTTTTAATGGTTGGTTGTCAATTGTAAAAAATCTCTTACCTGAGGGCGAGAGGTTACCCTCTTCATATTACGACGCATGGTGAATGTTAAGAAAACTTGGTATGGATGCAAACTTAATTAATGCATGTTGAAATGATCGTGTTCTTTTTAGAAATGCATTTAAAGATCTAAATCGATGCCCAAAGTGCAATGAATCAAGGTGGAAAGAAAGGACGAGTAGGAAAAAAGAGAAGGTTGCAGTAAAGGTTTTAAGACATTTTCCATTGATTCATCGGCTCCAACACTAAACATCCATCTAACTCTCAAGAATGGAAGTGCTTAGATAACAAGTTCCTGGATTTTGGGATAGAGGCTTAAAATGTGGGATTAGGTCATGCAACTGATGGTTTCAATCCCTTTGGCAATTTAAGTACAACCTATAGTCTAGGGCTAGTAATTATATTTCATTATAACGTTCCTCATGGAAATGTATGAAAGAGCCCTATTCATTTGTGTCCCTATTGATTTTAGGGACGATATCTCCCAACAGAGATATTGACGTTTTCCTTCAACCTCTCATTGATGAGCTAATGGAATTAGGACTAATGGGGTTTATACATTTGAGGCTATAGCAGAAAGCTCATTCCAGATACGAGTTGTATTACTCTGGACAATTCATGATTTTCTAGCATTTGGAGATGTTTCCATATGGACTACAAAAGGGTATAAAGCATGTCCAATTTGTAATGTTGATGTGACTAGTAGATATAGCTAGATTAAATTTCACTTCATGGGACATAGGCGGTTCTTGCCAATGGGACAACCCATGTGCCACAACATTAAGGAATTCAATGGGGAAGTGGAGATGAAAGTGGTGCCTCATTTGTTACTAACCAATGAAGTTTTGATGCAATTGTCTAATTACAAAGATGTCGTTTTAGGGAAGTCACCTTATAGTATAAGGAGGAAATAAAATGAAGATGGAACTCATTGGAGCACGAAAAGTATCCTCTAGAAATTGCCATACTAGAAGGAGTTGGGAATAAGGCATAACCTTGATGTCATGTATATAGAAAAAACATATGTGATAGTTTTGTGGGCACACTATTGAACACTAAGGGTAAGTGCAAAGATACAAATAAGGCGAGGAAGCCATTATAAGAGATAGGGATTAGAAACAAGCTGCATCTTACTTTTCGGGGAGGTCTTATTGTGAAGCTACCAGCACAATATACATTATGATTTAATCATGTGAAGGAGGTTTGTCACTTGATTAAAGATGTGAGACTTCTTGATGGCTATGCTTTTGTTATATCATCATGTTTGAGTCAATTAGAAGCAACACTAATGGGTATGAAGAGTTACGATAGTCATGTGTTACTTCAATAGATTCTATTAGTAGTTCTTCACGGGAGTCTTGGAAAAGAAATTTATGATGTTGTTTGTGAAGTATCACGTTTTTTTAGGGAACTATGTGCAAAGGAGTTGAAAATGGACATCATGAAATCTATGGAGCACAACATATTTATAACATTATGTAAGCTAGAGAAGATTTTTCCATTGGCATTTTTAACATCATGATTCACTTGGCAGTCCATCACTAAGAGAAGCAAGGATTTGTGGTCCTGTACAAT
This sequence comes from Combretum micranthum, assembly GCA_024138025.1. Taxonomy (NCBI): domain Eukaryota; kingdom Viridiplantae; phylum Streptophyta; class Magnoliopsida; order Myrtales; family Combretaceae; genus Combretum; species Combretum micranthum. The sequence continues at coordinate 779,097 of JAMXBD010000392.1, read as the reverse complement.
ACAAGTAGATGCATCCCGAACGGGGTTTATGTTGATTAGGAAAGTACTCTATTTTGCTCTCTATATTTTGACAATATGGAAACTAGACTGAATAGACCTTTTAGGTATTGGGACGGCCCAGATGTATCCTCAGCATTTATAATGCAAGTGTTTACACAACAAATACACACTATGGGTGCATGTACCTATGCTGAGGTGGATGAAGAAATAAATAAGATGCATTGGATTGTATTAAACAATTGCGATGAAGCTCAACATTATATTAGGAAAATCTATTTCCTTTTTTGTTCTCCCATCTACTAATGTTATATTAGCTATCTCTTCGTACTAAATAACCATATGCACAACCAGTTCCAGAAGAGATGCCCTCATAAGGTCTTAGAGATGTTGGTCAAATCCTTGCAACACAATTTCCTAAGTGTTTCAAAGATAAGGTAAGTATACCACAACTCAAATTTTGTGAGTGCACCGAGGAATCAACAAATGTTATTATCACTTCGTTTGATTTTTAGCAGATAAGGTACCTTAAGTTTATAGTAGGACATAAATATCAAGTGACGTGGAAGCTTTATCTTAGGGTCCTAATAGTTGTGGAAAGGTTTACAGTGGATGTATACTGAATAGGATAAGATCTATTGTAGCATCACAGGAAGCAGGCTTAAAAACACATAATAGTGGGATCTCTATTGCAGGAAAGCATAATGGAGAACAAATTTTTTCCTACGGGTTATTAACTAAAGTTATATAAATGAGTGTTCCTATTTAAGTGTTAGTGGTTTGACAAACATCATGATAAACTAGAAATCATAAACGATGACATGATAAGTGTAAAGATAAGCAAAACATGGTATGACAATGATATGTATGTACTTATAGATATGTGCTAGCAAGTATTTTACTAAAAGGCCTAGTAGTGATTGGGTAGTGGTTCAAAAGGTCAACCATCAACATTTATATGATCATAGTCTATCAATCAAATGACGATGTTGATGATGAAATAACTTATCAACCTCAAACTGATGATGCATTGCAACAAGACATAAGTATAACTTAGACGATTCCTATTGGTCGTATATTTATAGATTTAGGAAGTTTAGCTCAACTTTCTAATCCTAGTGAAGATATAGCCCTAACTAATAGCAATGTTGATGGTATAAAGGAAGATGGGGAAGAATAAATTAGTCATACTTGGTATTGTTTTCAATGTTATAATTGCTATCATTAATTACTTTAACATTATTTCCTTTCATTCAACTAATCATAATATTAACTTTTTTTTACAGGATGAATGGTTCAATGAGAATTTCAGACATGCTGAGTTCAAGGATTCAGGTTGTCTAGTGAGATTGGGGCATTCGAGATGAAGATGAGCAACAACATGAGGAGCAGCAACATGATCAACAGGAGCTAGAGCATGGCTATGAGGTTATTTTAATGTTTTGACTATCATTAAAAACTTTATTTTATAATTTTATCTTCTTCTAACCATGATATTCTTTAAAGGTCATTGAGGATGTCACTGTTAATGATGTTGAGCTCGAATAGGTTGCTGATAAAAAAAAGACTCGTGGCACTTACGAGGGTGAAAGTTGTGAAAAATTGTAAACATAAGCGATGGCCTACATTAGAATTAAAAAAAGTTGGTAACGATAGATAATCATCACTTGGGAAAATGAACACTTGCTAGCAAGGTAGACCAGGTATGAATATGACAATAAATAACATTAACTGCTTATGGTGAATTAAGGTGTGCATGGTATATTATAGATCAAATACACGAGATATGGTGTTTAGAAAAGTCATGGTGCATAGATATACCTTTAACATTAATTGCCAAGTTTTTAATTAAATATAATTAATTAATGATGGTTGCGAATGTAATAGTAATATTTCAATGCTCCATGGTTGGGTAGCCTAGCTTGGTGGGACACCCTTAATCAAAAGGCTTTCATAACATACTCTAGTGTGCGTTCCTCCTTTAAGAGTTGTTATCTCAAGCATGGTGGACTCGAAGGTGCTCCTGAGGCCGTACCACCCTGTTTAAAGCATAGGCCACAAGATTGGGTCAAATTATGTGATTTCTTTGAAAACAAGGAGAAATATACAGTAATTTTTGAATGTTTTGTTTACATATATATAGCATTCTATGTTATTAATTTATCTACTCATGTGCAACTTTTATTGTTTTTTAATTAATAAGAAACATCATCCACAAATACTATCAATTGATCAAAGTGAAAACAGACTGATATGGTAGGGACTCATTCATTCAAGTATTTAAAGGATTTAAAAGTATGTTTCTTAACTCATTTTGTGTTTATGAAATTCAATAACTATCAAGTAGCTTGGATTATTTTATCCAATTTGGTTATTTATAGACTCGATGCGCTTGATTTTTATGAACTCACTCATAAGTACCAGGGACGTACTGGTGGATGGATCAGTGAATGTTCACACACTAACCATGTAATTATATTGATCGTCAAGTAAAATTGCAGTTTATCTCTAATATTATTTTTTTATAGTTTCATATAACTAATTTTGTAAATTTTTTTCATTATTACATTAAAAAATGTGGAGAAAAAGGAGATCTACGATCATAAAGTACAAGAAGAAGGTGCAGATCTGGTGTTAGAGATGACCATAATGAGGGAAGTATTAGGTCATAAGTCTAGATATACACGCGATATGTGTCGTAATGGGCCAAAACCACCATCAAAGCATGTTGGACCCAATTCTAGTGAGCGTCCTCTAAATAATACAGTAGAAGAGCTTTGAGCAATGAATGAAAAATATGATACCCTACTTAAGTGGTTTGATGATATGCAGCAACAAATGAGTGTGTTCATGAGCATGAGCTTTGGTCGGCTTACTAGGGGCATGCCAAATAGCTTAAATAATGGTCACCCACAACCTTTGGCCCCTTAGTCATATATGTTTGGAGGATCTCCTAGTATGCAAGTGAGCCAAAAACAAATGTTGATAGGCTAATTTTATCCTATCTATCCATAGCTACAATCCTATAGGGGAGTGCCTAGTGGTCATGCTCCACAGCCTTTCTTCAACCCAACCTTCCACATCTCTGGTCTGAATCAATTGGCAGTTCGAATTTTGTTAACTTACCTCAGGAGGATGGAGTTTATAGGCCACGTGCTCATGATTCAAATGGACCTTCGGATTAGTAAACTATTTCGTTATCTTATTTTATCATTTCTAATATTTATACAACATTTGATGTCCTTGAATTGTTTTTTATATGTTTGGATTATGCTTTTGTGGCTTAATGGGACAATTTGGATTTTATTTATGATATTTAAAATGTTGTTCATCATATCATATCATCATCATCATCATCATCAAAATTAGCTATATTAATAAATATTATAAAATTGAATTTTATTTGTGATATTTAGAATGTTTGTTACTTCTATTATTATCATTATTAGATCAATAAATATTATATAATAAATATATTTGATACATAAATTAGAAATTTTATTCATTTATTTATTTTTATAATAATAAGATTAGCTAAACAAATTTGATTTGAGTGCGGCGCCTATAGCGGGTAAACATTTTTGAGCATCTATGGATACATTATTATGGAGGAAATTAAATTTTATGAAAAATACCTGCCTATATTTTTCCCTAAAAGCCCATCATGTACGTTCAAAAAACCCTAAATTAGAAAACACACAACACTCTACCCCTTGCCTACACGTTTCTTATGTGATACCCATTCCAAGAAACTCTACACCTCTCTTTCACTGTTAATGTCATATAAAAATGAAAACGTTAAATTAGAAAACGCACACCACACCACCTAGACCACAAGACTCCTGTTTAGACATTTCTGATGGCTGATGTGCTATCCATTCGAAAAAGAACCCTTCCTCTTTCTTTCACTGTTAATGTTATATACAAAAAAAAAAAAACCTTGAAATTAGTTCAATCAACCATAAAAATCGATTCATTACAAGGTCCAAGGCCAGTTGATCCAAATAAATTAGGATTTTAAGAGAAATTGAAACCCTATAACCTTTTATCATCTAAAGAAAAAGGGTTTTTAGAGAGTGAGAAAGACCACCAATGTCTCTCTTTCCCCCGGATAACTTGTGATTAGTAAGTTGTTCTCTATCCATGACACCATGATTTATTCTATTTTTTATGTTTAATTTAATGTGTTTTGATAGTCTGAATTGAGTCATTATATTAACATTAGGTTTCTCTTCATCTGGTGTTCATAGATATGGCTTTAGAGCATAAGATTAATAAGCAATAAAGCTTCCACCTTACAAACAAAAGAAGATAACTTAAAGGAAACAAGGGAATTCAAAATGGCTAAGCTTGAAAAATAACTTAAGAAGCTATGCTAGGTTCCTTTCAATTTTGAATTTGTCCTTATTTTGTCTTATGTTGTTTTTATTATATTGTAGATTTTTTAATAATCATTATTTTCTCTTTTAAGAAATTTGCTTTTCATGAAAATGGTGTTGGTTTTCAATTTGAGATGATGAAAATAGTGTTTATATGGATTTGTGTTGTTCTATCAATGTTAGTTGTATTTGTATTATTGTATTTTGCTTCACCCCATATAGTTCGTTAAAAAATATTTTAACAAACTACATATAAATGTCTATTATGTTCTATACAGCCCTATGATTATTCAAACCGCTGAAGAGGTAACCATTATCTCTTCCTGGCCTACGTTGCGATGGACCGTAAGTTTGTCAATGTATGACCTAGATGGGTAATTTTGGAGGGTAGCAAAAAAAATTTTAACAAACTACATGTATATGTCTGCTATGTTCGATACAGCCCTATGGTGATTCGTATCGCTCAATACTTTTCTTACTATAGTAGTTGCATGTGAACATTTGTGCTCATAAGGTAGGTTTACTGTTAGTTGCCTTGGTTTCGAGATATACAAGAAGGGCCCTTTGGATAGGAGCAAAAAGCCATCTATCATGTCATCCCATGCCCCAAGCCAAGTAACAAAATCAAAGAAAGGTGACAAGTTGAGGAAACAAAACATTGTTTATAGTGATGGAGCTAAATACATGTCGTATGTTAACGTTTGTAATGTCTACATTTTCAAAATGAGCTTATGTTATCAAATGCCGAGTTTTGCCACATATTCATGATTTGTCATTGCTGGTCAATATTGGATATTGCTATTGTTTTTTGTTTTCCACCGCATCTAGACACTAATTATTTTAAGCTACCAGCTAATATTTAATGGCACAAATGGTTTACTTAAGTCACTAGCTAATATTTAATGGAACAAATGGTTTACTTGAGACACCAGCTAATATTGCATATTGTTTTGGCTTATTTTTGTGTCTCACTAATGTGGTCCAGCTTAGTTAGAAACTGTTGGGTGCAATTATAATTGAGGATGTTAGAGGATAATTACATTAATAAATAGAGATATGAGAGAGAATACACAAATGCTAATTATATCATAATATTGAACATGGGATATTACAAATGAAGGATTTGGAATCCTTTTATAGTGTCTAATGGCGGTTGCAAGAAGTTTCCAGGCAATAAGATTGTGTAATAAATAAATGTTTGAAAAAGTCAACATATGTATCTGTACATGATTGTTTTAGCATGACACCTAATAAGCTAATCAAGACAATGAAACTCCAGCTCATGTGCTAATGAAAAGACAACTCCAGAACTATACAATTAGCCGCCATTTACAAGAGAGATCAAGCTCTAGTTTGCTTCAAGGACATGTGAAACTTCAACCGCCATATATGTTCTGGAAATTGCAAATTATTATTTATTTTTATTATTTTTTTTAACACCCCCTCTTAATTTCACTTTTAAAACTTCTTCTAAATTGCTCAAATTTTTCTGCTGGTACAGCTTTTGTAAATATATCTCCGAGTTTCTCCTTTGTGTTGACAAATTCAAGTTGGATTTCTTTTTCTTGTACCAAATTCTTAATATAGTGATGTCGCAACTCGATATGCTTTGTCCTTCCATGAAATACAGGTTTCTTCGTCATGGTAATAGTTGACATATTATCACAATAGATAATTGTGGGGGCTTCCTGGCATTGATTTAAATATGCCAAAATTCTTCTTAGCCATACCGCTTCACTTGCTGCATCTATGGCTGCTATATATTCTGCTTCTGATGATGATAATGATACTGTTTTTTGCTTCTTTGAAGACCAAGATATAATATTTGATCCTAAAGAAAATACATATCCTGATGTACTTTTTCGATCATCAATTGATCCAGTCCAGTCACTATCTGTATATCCAACAAGCTTGAATTCTTTTTCTTTCACATAATGAATACCATAATTTTTTATACTTTGCAAATATCGCAATATTCTCTTGGCTACTGCATAATGTAGCTTGCTTGGATTTTGCATAAATCTGGAAATCAAGCTAACTGGGTAAACAATATCTGCCTTGTGTTTGTCAGGTAAACCAATGACCCAACCAAACTTCTATACATTTTCGCATCAACTTTTGGTGCTCCATCTTCCATCTGCAATTTCTCATTTGTTGCAAGAGGAGTAGTAATCGGCTTGCAATTATTCATTTGATATCTTTTCAACAGACCATCCAAATATTTTTCTTGAGAAATAAATATTTCTCCTTTAGATTGATGAACTTGAATGCTAAGAAAATATTTCATAAGACCCAAATCAGTCATCTCATATTCTTTCATCATTGTCATTTTAAATCCATTTATCATGGATCGACTTGTACTTGTATAGATCAAGTCATCCACATACAAACATACAATAAGGAAATCATGTGTACCTTCCTTTTTGATGTAAAGTGAAGGTTCACTTTGACTCCTTTGAAAACCATTTTTCTGGAAATAGCTATCAATTTTGCTATTCCATGCTCGTGGTGCTTGTTTCAATCCATATAACGCCTTGTGTAGGCGATACTTATCTTCTTTGCCTTTGATAATATATCCTTCAGGCTGTTCTACATATACCTCCTCTTGCAATTCTCGATTTAAGAATGCTGATTTAACATCCAATTGATATATCAGCAATTCTAATTGAGTTGCTAATGCAAGAACAATTCTAATTGTCTCCATCCATGCAACTGGTGCAAATGTTTCATTAAAATCAATACCTGGTTGCTGTGAATATCCTTTTGCAACAAGACAAGCTTTATGCTTTTGTATCGAACCATTTTCTCTATATTTGGTCTTGTAAACCCATTTTAATCCGATAACCTCCTTATCTTTTGGAAGATCAACAAGCTCCTAAGTATGATTCTTTTCAATGCAATCTCATCATCCATGGCCTTTCTCCAAATTTCCTCTTTTGCAGCTTCTACATATTTTTGTGGTTCACAAGTGAAAAATACAAATTCACAAGACTCATAAATATCATGCAAAGAACGTACCTTTCTTATTGGACTTTTTGATTCTGGATAAAATTCTTGCGAACCTTGTGGTGTTGATGTGCTTGGAATATCAAGAGTGCTTGGTTCTAAACTTAATTGTGGATCTAGTTATATAGCATTAGATCCTGGAGGCATAATTCTTTCAACAATAGGAGATTTTTCTTTCCAATCCCATGTACCATCTTCATCAAATATAACATCTCTTGAAATAATCAATTCATTTTTCTCTGGATTGAAAAGGCTATATCCTTTAGATTCATCACTATAACCAGTGAAAATATACTTTTCTCCTTTCTCACCAAATTTTTCTCTCTTTTGTGATGGAATGAGAGAATATGCCAGACATCCAAAAATCTTCATATGATTAACCTGTGGTTTCCTTTTATGCCAAGCCTGATAGGGAGTCTTATTAGCACTGCTTTTGTTGGTGATCTGTTTAATATACTGCAGTATTACTGCTTCAGCCCAATAACTATTTGGAAGTCCTTTTGTGTTAGCATGCTTCTAGCCATCTCCACAATCGTCGTTCTTCCTTTCTGCAACGCCATTTTGTTGAGGAGTATGTCGTACAGTCAGCTGCCTTTTAATTCCAACATCTTTGCAATAATTTTGGAATTCATGTGATGTATATTCACCTCCACGATCAGTTCTCAAAATTTTCAACTTGTATCCACTTTGCCTTTCTACCATAGCTTTAAATTTAAGGAAAGTGGAAAATGCTTCTGACTTTTGCTTTAAGAAATATATCCACATCATCTTGTATAATCATCAACAAATAAAATAAAATACCTATTACCATTCAAGGATGGTGTTCTTGTTGGTCCAAATATATCAGAATGAACCAATTCCAATGGAGCTTTAGCTCTATAAGATTGCTTTGGAAATGGCAATCGATGCATTTTGCCATAGATGCATCCTTCACATACTTTCTCAGGAGATGAAATATTTGGCAAGCCAATCACCATATTTTTTTTCTTCAACAAATGAAGTCCCTTAAAATTCAAATGTCCATATCTCAAATGCCATAAGTGTGATTCATCATTTTTCACACTTTGTAAGCATATTCTTCATTAAGAGGATAGACAAAGGAAAAACTTTATTCATGCTCATCCTTACTTTTGCAACAATACAATTCTTCTTCTTATCAGTAATAATGCACTCATCATTATCAAAATTTACCATATAACCTCTTTGCAATAATTGACCAACACTCAATAAATTTTGAGTCAACTTAGGGACATAATGAACATCATAAATCAATTTGGAGTTACCTTGCTTTGTATTGACAGCAATAGCTCCTTTTCCCATAATTTCATGACTCTTGCCATCTCCAAGCTTTACTTCAGATTTGAATTTATCATCAAACTCAACAAACAGCTTCTTATTCCCAGTCATATGATTGCTACATCCACTATCAACATACCAAATATTCTCAAATGATTGTTCAGCATTCATGCAAGAATAAAATACCTGTTTATCTTGATTTTCCTCAGAAAAGTTTGCATTTTTGTCATCTTCTCGATCTTTGTAATAACAATCCCTTTCAGAATGATTGGGATTTCTACATCTTTTGCATTTGAACCGACAATCCTTGGATTCATGGCCAAATTTTTTGCATATTCGGCATTGAGATGTATTGCTTCTTATGTTGAATTCTCTTCCTCTACCACGACCTCAGGAATTCTGGTATCTACTACGTCCACGTGTAGAGTTCGATGAACTTCCATAATTACTTTCATATCTATCTTGCCAACTTTTTTGTTACCTATTGATATTAACCTTCGAATGGAAGGCTTGCTCAAGATTTTGAGTAGAGAATCTACTCAAACGCTTTTCATGGGCTTCTAATGATCCCATAAGTTCATCCAAAGACAATTTTGATAAATCTTTGGATTCTTCAATAACAGCAACAATATGCTCAAATTTTGTTGGCAAACTTCTCAAGACTTTTTCAACAATTCTCTTATCTGGAATTGTATCTCCATAGCCTCTAATTTGATTAATGATAATTGTAACTCTCGAGAAGAATTCTTGCACCTCTTCATTATCTTTCATGAATAAATTATCAAACTCTCTCCACAGATTCTGGAGTTTGATAGATATAACTTTGTCATGACCTCCATATTACTTCCTTAAAATCTCCCAGGCATCATGTGATGTGGTTGCACCCATAATTCGTGGTAATATTGATTGACTAACCCCTTGTTGTATGAAAGACAATGCTTTGGCGTCTTTCATAGCATTTTCTTTATGCTATTTTCGTTGAGGTACTGTCCAGGTTACTTTTACCTCTGGACTAGCAATAGCGGTTTCATGACCTTCCTCAACAATTTCCCACAAATCTTGTGAGATAAATAATGTCTTCATCATCGTGCTCCATATATCATATTTTTCTCCAACAAACATAGGAATCCCTTGTTGGGAAAAATTAAATGTGATATTACTACTTGTTGATGCCATTGCAAAGGTTTGTATGTATAGTGTTTAAATATTTAGGTATGTGTATGGAAAAGGGGTCTGGCTCTGATACCAAAAATATGTTAGGTGCAATTATAATTGAGATGTTGGAGGATAATTACATTAATAAATAGAGATATGAGAGAGAATACACAAATGCTAATTATATCATAATATTGAACATGGGATATTACAAATGAAGGACTTGGAATCCTTTTATAGTGTCTAATGGCCGTTGCAAGAAGTTTCCAGGCAATAAGATTGTGTATAAAACAATGTTTGAAAAAGTCAACTGAGTATGCTGTACATGAGTTGTTTTAGCATGACACCTAATAAGCTAATCAAGACAATGAAACTCTAGCTCATGTGCTAATGAAAAGACAACTCCAGAACTATACAATTAGCCGCCATTTGCAAGAAAGATCAAGCTTCAGTTTGCTTCAAGGACACGTGAAACTTCAACCGTTATATATGTTTGGAAATTGCAAATTATTATTTATTTTTTTTTTTTAACAGAAACAACATGAACTGGCAAAGAGCATGAAGAAGTTTGGTCCTACTGCACAGTTTGAATCACTCAATCCTATTTGGGCAATCTTGATAATTTGGATGTAAAGCCATATGAACTATATGGAAGAAGTAAGGATGATGACTTGGGAAAAAACAAAAAAAAAAAATTTTGGCTTTTAATTTTTTTTTTTTAAATGATAGTTTTGTCATTGTGTTTGCTTTTGTTTTGTAGGTTAAGGATGATGACTTGGGAAAATGGATGCAAAGGAAAGAAGATTGATTTTGCAAGTTTTTTCGATTTTTCCTTTTTTCTAATGTTAAGCTATCTAATAATTTACATTTGTAAGGAAAAAGAAAAAACAGAACAATAATATTTTGACGTATTCTATATTGACAATTTAATGGTGTTTTGATGATACTAATATAAGTTTATATTTCTTTTTTTTTTCATTTGTAGATATTTTTAATATGTTTAATGTATTTTATCTGTCAAGTGATTCAATCATATAAATATATTATTATGATTTTTGTTTCCTGGATATGTTTTATTCATTGATATAATTCCATTTATACATATTTATCATAATGCAACAAAAAGTTCAATAATTTTAGAATCGTCCATCCCAACATAATCAACCTAAAAAGGTAACACCTTTGGAATCCGCAAGGACTTTGTACCTACAAATTTATTTTTTGACAGATATGATAGTACCCTTATGACAGATGTATTCCCTGCTACTTTCCTACTTTTTGCAAGGAACTCATCCTTGGATATTGTTTTCCGCAGGGATATAATTCCTAAAACGACTTTAAACGGGGCCTTTTAGTAGCAATCAATTGTAGGAAATTGTTTCCCTACAGAAAGCTTTTGCAAGAAAGTTTTGACTTTTTGTAAGAAATTTGAATCCTTGCTGAAACTTGGTTTTTCTATAGTGTTTATATCAATAAATTAGATGCTTCAAAGAATGTATCATGTTATCATAATATATATATATATATATTTATTATAATTCTCGTCTTTGACCTTCAATTCAAAATTAGTACATAGACTCAGTTAAATTTTTTCAATTACAACTTCCATATATGTATGTATCCATTCAAGAAAGCATGTGATAGACCCTCATCATTGACAACGCTAAACCAAATATTTAAGGAAAAAAATTTATAAGTTTCTATAGCCTTGAAAAGATTTAAAAAAAAAAAAAAAAGAAGCTATAACTTGATATACAATCGCCCTGTCGGACTGCATTCATTGCACGAGGACTACTTCCAATCGAAGAAGTCAACAGGATTGAAGGCAAACAGAAGAATGGGGGAATGGAGGTAATAGTCCATCTCATCCTATACATAAATAAGACAATAGATTTCTCAATGTGAGAAGAGAGAGAAGGAGCAAGCAGATTGACAAAAAGAAAGAAGAGGAGTAACATAATAAGATGAGATAAAAATTTTAAAGCAAATAAAAGTAATAACCATTGTAATTAGTAAGAATAATGACGTGCATAATAATAATATTAATAGATTTAAAAGATGATACATATATAATGTAAGGGAGGTGTCTGTTTGGATTTTGGATTTTTATTTGTATCATATATGTATAATCCGCATCTATAACTTGTTTTATAATATTTATATTATATCCATTTGATTAATTTATAAGTAAAACTATAGTTTTTTTGATTATCTGTTTCGTAACGAATATCTGTTTGAAAACAGCAAAAATATGATAAAATGACCAGAACATGATGAACAAACTATCCGTATTAACATTTATAGCTCTAATGAAATAGTATAAAATCTATGTATTCTAATATTACAAGAGTTAAATCGATACCATAGAAAAATATTATTTTGGTATAGGAAATGGCCAAAAGAAAACCCTCTTTTGTTATAATAATAATAATAATAATAATAATAATGTTACTTAAAAGATTTTTTTATATAATAATATAAACAATTACAATCGACAAATATTGACATAAATTTTAAGAAGAGGTTGGAATATAATTTAGGATAAATGTAAAATTTGTACTTGAATTTTATATGAAAATTTAATTTACCAATTTCATATTTAATTAAATTTTTTTATATTTATTTTTACTAACACCTAAATTCCGTTTACTTTGTGCTGACTTTAAAAAAACTACATATTAATGAATATTTACTAATGTCCTTAACACTTGGCATTTTCTATGTCAAGAAGTAAATGGTGTGAGATAATAATATAATTATAAAAATCTTGATTAGATATTGAATTGAACATTTCAAATTTGGTATCAATTTTTCATTACGTTCAAACCTTGATACCGAATTAAAGAAAAACAAAAGAGCATTTTCTGGACCCTTATTTGATTGTTTTAGCTTTTTATAGATATAATAAATAACATTAATTATATATATATAGTAAAAATGGGAAAAACTGTATACATATTTTATATAGAAAATTCAAGGAGTGGATTTTTTTCCAATATATAGTTTAAAATGAACACAATATCCACTCTCTACATAATGTTATTATATTTGGGCCAAAAAAAAAACATAATGTTATTATATATATGAATGAGCATGTATCCAAAACCGCTCTAAACATCCCTTTTTCTTTTTTTTTTTTTTTTTGGCCAGATTTCGCAGCCAGATTGAGTTATAAGTATTTTCTTTTTTATCCTTCCAATCTGGTTTGACTTTCAAAATCAAATTAGGCTAAGAATTTACATGTCATATGACCTAACCATTTTAAAAAATAATTAGTTACAAAAACTTTACATGTATCTTGATCAATTTATAAATACATAACTGTGTTAATTTTTTTAAACAAATATGTAACCTATTTTTTATTCAAAAGTGCTAATATTATTTAATAATTTTAGAATGATACGTCAACATTTTACATGTCTAAAATATTAATTTATATATTTTTCAACTTTCTTGCTTCTTAATTTAATTTTTAATATTTTATTTATTTAATTTTATTGTAGTACCATTTTTTATTATTATTCTTTTAGACCAATAAGACATTAACATACATCCATCTAATAATAATTAATTATATTAACACTTTTCATGAAATTCAGGTCACTTAATTATTAAAAAAATTAACACAAGTCATGTGTTATAATTAATCCATTAAAAATAGAGTAAATTTTGTTCCTAATAAAAATATGATAATTGAAAGAAATGTTGATTTTTACCCATTTAAATTTTAACTTTTGTACCAAAAATTATGAGGTTATCTAGGTTCACTCCACGTTAAAATTTATATGGTAGTTCATGATTCAAATTATTTCCTCCCATAAATAGCGGCCTCCTCATCAATCATTAAGGACGTTTAATATTTTCCATACTAAATGGGGCAAAATTGGGTAATGCCAACTTCAATTTGACAAGGTGGAAGAGGAAGATGGACGGTGCAGCTTAAAATCCGAGCCTCCTGCTATCAACAAAAGTGAAAATTTTGACCGGATCCACTGTTTGATGATGACTTGTACGATATGTCTCTCTGACATTAGTAAATAAAATTCCTTATTCTCATCACTATAACTCATTGCTTTGCTGGTACACCATATCCTGTGTCCATATCCATGCATCATGTGTATATAAAGTGTGTCCCCTACACAAAGACACAGGGCTTGACAGCGAGAAGGGAAAAATCAAAGTTCACATACACACCAATCAACGACATAAAAGAATGGCTGATTCAAAAGCGTTGTTGGTGATATGTGTAGCATCATTGATGCTTCTTTCCTCCCTACCAATGAAGTGTGCAGGTGTTGCTGATAAATCAGCCAACAAGAAGCACTCACATACCATGGAGGACCTCTACTCACGGGAACGTCAAGCTTTCCATCCTTTGGTATGGTAACTTCGAACCCATCCAGAAATCGCATTCTTAAGCTTTATTGAATCCCTCAACCACGATGGCGCTTCAAACCTTAATCCTAAGGTCTCCACTTGGTGGAGCAAGGTTGAGAGCTATCAATCTTCCTTAGGCAAACCCTCACCCGCCAAGCCAGCCCAATCAATGTTCAGGTTGTTCGGGAACAAGCCGACACCGGTTACTCCATCGGGAAAGTGCTCATCGAGCAGGAATTCATTCCTAGACTCGCCCAGAAAGCTGTTGGTGGACTGCCAGCCGACACAGTCGCTGTCATCCTAGCCGATAGACAAGTCACTGTTCAGGGTACGTGCACGGGACAGTGTGCGGTTCATGGAGTTATAGATAACAAGATACTGTACGTCATAGTGAATGATCCGGCTAATGAGTGCCCAGGAGCATGTGGATGGCCATTCTACCCGTCTGATTATGCCCCTAAGGGAGCCGTGTTGCGGCCACCAAGTGGGAACGTGGGTGCTGATTCCCTGGTTACCAACTTCGCTTCAGGATTGGCTTCAGTTGTCACCAATCCCTACAGCACAGGTTTCTCTGAAGGTCAACTTGGTCGCTCAAACAAGATGGTTGAAGCTACCACCCGATGTCCTCAAATGTTTGGAAGCCAGGCTGCTCCTGGTAATGCAGGCAAGGTCCTTGTCAGCCCTAATAATGGTGGCTCCTTTAATGCTCATGGTGTTAGGGGCTCGAAGTTCTTGCTCCCCCATCTGGAATCCTGCCACTCGTTCTTGCTGGACTCTTACGTAGATTGAAATTTTCACCTTTGTTGTTTATATTCTTATTCATCCATTCTTACCCCTTTCTTTGTTCTTTTATAATTATTCAATTTTGAAGGATGAATAATCTAAATTTCTAACCAACTTTGGCTTCAAGTTGTCCACTTCTACTGTGCTCTACCCATTTTTTCCCCCCCCCCCCCCCCCCCCCCCCCCTACAATGGCCTAATTGCAATTTGGGATGAATTAAGGTAATTAATATTATAGCTCTAATGAAATAGCATCAAATTATGTATTCTAATGTTAGAATTGCTAAATGATATGAAATATTGATATCTATTATTATCAAGGAACCTCTTAATATAATGTCAAAAATAAAAACAAATATTATAGCAATTAATTATCTTTTTTATATTTATGACAATTAATTGTCTCTCTCTTCTCCCTTTCACTCCTCTCTCTCTCTCTCCTCTCTTTTATTTCTTTATAGTAACTGCTTTTTCTTTTTTTTTTAGGGGAAATAAGGTGTTTTTTGCCCTTTTCTATTTATTGTATTTGTTATAAAAATCAAATATGTTTTGCTTTTGCACATGCAGTGCAGGTGAGTCCCCTAATATTATATATGGACAACCTCATTAAGTAGGAATGCACCCAAAAAAAATCATCTTTTGATATAATACCAATAATAATTGGTTACTTCAAAGATTTTTTAATAAGATAATTTCAATCAACAAATATTGACATAAATTTTGAGAAGATGTTGGAATATAATTTCTAACTTTTATAGCTAGTTTACTTTACTGAATGAATAAGATTGTAATAAAATTATTTTTACTAAGGAATGAAATAGAATTGTAATAAAATTTTTATTTGTTAATTTTTTATTTAATTAGGAATATTTTGGGAAAAAAAACAAATTTCAACTTTGAATTGACATTCATAAGTTGGAGTAAAAAATAGTATTCGAAAAAATTCTACTGTCCCATAGCAGTTACAACGGAATCGATTCCGTCACATCAATAAACGGTCAAGATCTTTTTCAACCTTTATTGAACCTCTTAAATTATTTACATTTATTTCTTCTATAGTCAATTTAATTTTGATAATAAAAGTAGTAATAACTCTTCATAAGGAATAAGATTATGATGGAATTATTTTTTTGTTTTTTCCCATTTTCATCAAAATATTTCATAATAGGATTTTTTTTTAATAGAATTACAATTATAAGAAAATGAATGAATAGTTAATAATAGTTAGAGGCATGGTCAATCTAAAGCAACAGAGCAGTTATCATTACCTACAATCAAAAACCAAGTACGATTTCTTATATATTTTTTTTTTTTGTCATTATGATGGGGGTGAAGGAATTTAAACCTGGATCTCTCACTTAGACTTGAGAGATCAGAGAATGTCATTAGACTACAATATGATTAACTTTCTTATTATTATAAAGATAATATTTTTGGATAATGTAAGTCCTAGATTTTCATAATTATTTAACAACTGTCTAGGAAACTTTTTCAGGGTACAAATGACCTCATTTTATCGATATTAATTGCAACAACACCCTCTTACGTGTACGCTATGCAAAAAGTGCATTTGCCCTTTAATTTTCGTATCGTTCAAACCCTGACAACTAAGGGAAAAAAACAAAAAACCATTTTTGTACCCTTACTTGATCATTTTAGCTTTTTATAGATATAATAATTAACATTAAAAAATAAAAAATAAAAAAATTTGTTTTATATATATATATATATATATATATATTCTACAAAGCAAATTCAAGGAGTGAACGTTTTTTCAATTTACTTGGTTTGATATAACAAAACATCCACTATCTACATAATTTTTATTATATATGGGTAAGCATGTCTCCAAAACAGCACTAAGCATCCATTACGCAGCCAAATTGAGTCCCCCGCCTCCAACCTGGTTTGAATATTTTCGACATGGAATTAGGTAAAAAATTTACATTGGTCATAGCTTAACCATTTTAAAAATAAAGTAAATTTTATTTGTAATTACTATATGTCATTAGAAAAAAAAAAAAAAACTGGTTTTTACCTATCAAAATATTTAAGTTTTGATGATCTTCCGGTCAATAATATAACGAATAAAATAAATATAGTAAGTAATATATTAAGAATTCAATTGTGTGATCAAGACTAGAATTTGAACCGTAAATAATAAAGGCATTAGCCCTATAAAAAATTATAACGAACCATAATATTTCCAAGGTTATGTACTGATTCCCTCAATGTTAAAGTTTATATTGTAAATTCAAGATTCAGATTATTTCCTCGCATAAATAGCAGCCTCATTAATCATTAAAGATGTTTAATATTGTCCATACTAAATGGAGCTAATGGGGACAGTACCACCTTTAATTTGACTAGGTGGAGGAGGAAGAAGGAGGGTGCACATTAAAATTCGAGATTCCTGCTATCAATGAGGTAAAAAATTTGGCTCATTCCATTGCTTGATGACTTGTACGATGAATCTCTGACATCGGTAAATAGAATTTGTCATTCTCGTCACTTTTACTCATTGCTTTGCTGGTGCAACATGCCCTGTCCAAATTCTCCATCCATCATGCATTTAAGTAGCGTATGTCCCCTAACACAAAGACAAAAGGCTTGACGGCAAATTTACACCGGAAGGGAAAATCAAAGTTCACACACACACCAAACAACATTAAAAAAATGGCTGATTCAACAACGTTGTTGGGCCATGCAGGTTCTCCGTAATAATTATGACCCATCCCTTTAGCCAATTTAGCTCTTAATACAGGATGATAAATTAGCCAACAAGAAGCCACTCACATACCATGGAGGGCCTCTACTCACTGGGAACGTCAAGCTTTCCATCCTTTGGTATGGTAACCTCGAACCCGTCCAGAAGAGCGCAATCTTAAGCTTTATTGAATCCCTCAACCGCGATGGGGCTCCAAACCTTAATCCTAAGGTCTCCACTTGGTGGAGAAAGGTTGAGAGCTATCAATCTTCCTTAGGCAAACCCTCACCCGCCAAAGCCAGACCAATCAATGTTCAGGTTGTTCGGGAACAAGCCGACACCGGTTACTCCATCGGGAAAGTGCTCATCGAGCAGGAGTTCATTCCTAGACTAGCCCAGAAAGCTGTTGGTGGACTGCCACCCGACACAGTCGATGTCATCCTAGCCGATAGATAGAAGAAGCATCTGACTCCTTCATGCATGCTCCACTTGGCTCGGGGGGATATAGCTCAGTTGGTAGAGCTCTGTTGGTTATTTTCAAAAAAATGAAGGAATGGACACAAATGATGTAGACAATATAAAGAATCACATATGGGGCTTGGGTAGTGAGAGAAAAAAAATAAAGAAAATGCAGTACACTTATTCATAAAAGATATGCCCTTTTTATAGGCTTACAAGATAACTAAAAAAGCAAAAAATCAACAAACTATTTGTTATTAGTTTTGACTAGAAACAAAACAGAAAATATCTCCTAATTATTTGCTAACTGCACCACTGAATTTTCGAGATTGTTACGATATTTCCTTGCAACAGATTTTGAATCATATCTCCAACAAGCTCCACTCTTGCAATTGGGTCGTTGCGATTACGGGTTTCACGGTTCAGGGTACGTGCACTGGACAGTGTGCGGTGCATGGAGTTATAGATAACAAGATACTGTACGTCGTAGTGAATGATCCGGCTAATGAGTGCCCAAGAGCATGTGGATGGCCATTCTACCCGTCTGATTATGCCCCTAAGGGAGCCGTGTTGCGGCAACCAAGTGGGAATGTGGGTGCTGATTCCCTGGTTACCAACTTCGCTTCAGGATTGGCTTCAGTTGTCACCAATCCCTCCACAGGTTTCTCCGAAGGTCACTTGGTCGTTCAAACAAGATGGTTGAAGCTTCCGCCCAATATCCTCAAATGTTTGGAAGCCAGGCTGCTCCTGGTAATGCAGGCAAGGTCCTTGTCAGCCCTAATAATGGTGGCTCCTTTAATGCTCATGGTGTTAGGGGCTCGAAGTTCTTGCTCCCTGCCATCTGGGATCCTGCTACTCGTTCTTGCTGGACTCTTATGTAAATTGAAATTTTCACCTTTGGTGCGTATATTCTTATTCATCCATCCCTAATACCTCCCCCTCCCTTTTTTGGGTTTTTTTATAATTACTCAATTTTGAAGGATGAATGATATAATTTCAAACCAATGTTGGCTTCAAGTTGTCCACCTTTACACACTCTTTTTATTATTATTATCATTTCTAATTGGAAGAGACCGAAGCTACTGCTTCTATAGGATTCATGACCTGATTGCTAATTGGGATGAATTTATCTAGTGTATCAAATGAGATAAAATTAGGCATGAAAGTTGCAGGAAATAAAGGACATAATATATGAGGGAAAAAGTGCTCATATGAGATTTACTGAAATCATACTACATTAATTTGGATTTTTTTTGGGCCAATAACATTAATTTAGATTTTAATAAAAGATTATTAAATATCATATGATACCAACCAAATATTAAAACTAGAGTGTAATTTGTATGACTTTATCTATATGAAAGAACTCATTTATTAGTGTAATATTATATATATATGTTTATTTTATAAAATATATGTGGAAATCTCTAGTACTAAATATAAAAAAACATGGTGAGAAAGTTGATATTGTTATTTTTTTTTTCGTTGAAATTGCATTATTTTCATGTTTTTGCTGGACGTAGTCCATGTTCAACCATGTCTGTTGGCCTTTTGACACCCTCATATGGCACTAGTACTCTCTAGTCGCCAAGCGGACATATTGTTCCCAGTTTTTATTTATATCTGTGTCTTGGAATACTTGCATATTTCATTCTTTCCAAATATTCCATGGTACAAACAAAATAGGAATTGCCAAGGAGGATCTATACTCTGTCTTTTGTTTGAGGGTGGTGCTGCATTTAATTTCTACGTTGATTTAAATGGCATATTTGTTGAGCTCCAAAAATAAGTTCGGGGATTTAGTAATCTCCATTTCAATTTTGACCATCTACACTTCATGAACAAGTGTTCCATATTTTCATTTTCTTTACTACACAATGGACACGTCAGGTTTACTCCCATTCCTCTCTTGATCAGTGTATCTTTAGTTAGGAGACACTCCTTGTAGCATTGCCATATAAATAACATGATCTTCTGGTAAAGAAGGACCTGCCAAATCTACTCCTCCTCCTTTTCAAAACCCATTCTTGGGAGTTCTCTTTGTAGAGAGTCAGATATGCAGATTTCAAAGTAGGATCTCCTCCCATTTCTTTTTCCGAAGCCCAAATATCTTTGCCTCCATCCTCATTCATCAAAATTGAGCCAAAGTTTCCTGCGGTATGTTCATCTATGGGACATCCTATCACTTCCTCATTCCTGTCATCTATGCAATTCCATGCGTCATGTAGTGTTGCTATCTGCATATTTCTAGTTAGCGAACCAAAGATGAATAATGATGGTGGTCCCATTGTGTCCAACTTCTATTCCAAAAATTGCATGCACGTCCATCCCTAGGCCTATAAATTCGGAGCAATTTAACTCATTTCAACATTTTGACAATTTCCTTCAAGCTTCCAGATCCTAAAATTCATCCTTTTTGTTGGTACTTCCTCTCCTTTCTTACCATTAGCTTTGTCCATAGCATTTCTTTTGGATTTTATACTCTGTATTGCTTTGCCACACAAGCATCATTTCATACATTTAAGTTTTACATTCCCAAACCCCCTAATTCTTTTGGTTTCCTTACTTCATGCTATTTAATTTCTTGTGTTTTCCTTTTGCTCACCACTTCCCCATAGAAAGTCTAGGATCGTTTTCTTTGCTCTCAACAAGGTAGATCTTGACAAAGTTGTAGCTTGCATATAGTAACTCATGATCCCTTCCAAAGTATATTTAATTAAGGTGTGTCTTCCTGCCAAGGATAATGTTTTTGCTTACCATCCTGTTAATTTCCTATAAATCTTATCTGATATCATATCAATCACTTCTTTACCAACATTTCCTTGTTTTCGATATCAACACCCTGGTATAGGCCCAACCTATCAGTAATTTTTATTCCACAGTCCTAGATAATGTCATTTGGACGGTTGGTTATGTGTTCACCAAAAAGAGAATTCTAGATTTATCCAGGTTAATATGTTGTCCGACAATTGCTAAAAAGATTCATTAGATCCAATGTCAATTTAGCATTATGTGTCTTCCTACCAACAGATAAAGTTTTTGTTTGCCATCCCATTAATTTCATATGAATCTTATCTAGTATCATGTCAATCGCTTTTTTACCCACATTTCCTTGTGTTTCGATACGAACACCTAGGTATAGGCCCAACTTATTAGTAACTTTTATTCCACTTTCCTTACTAATGTCATTTTGGACAGTTTGTTCTTTGTTCACTAAAAGAGAATTCTAGGTTTATCAAAGTTAATACGTTGTCCTGACAACTAGCCAAAAAGATTCATCGAATCCAGTGTTAATTTGGCATTATGTACTATTTCCTCACTGAGTAAAATGAATTCGTTAGTAAAAAACAAATGAGAAAATTCAAAATCAACTTCCCTAATCTTAATTGGCTTCCACCAACCAGCTTAAATCGCAGCTTCAATCCACTACTCAATAATTCCATTCCTAAAATGAACTGATATGGCAACATAGGGCATCCTTGCCTTAATCTACAAGAACTATTAAATTGTGCAAAGATGTCTCCATTTACTATCATTGAAAATAATAAAGTTGACGGACAAAAAGAGATTAACTATATCAAAAAATGAGGGAAATTCAAAGCTTCCATGGAATTAAATCCCATTCAACACTATCATATGCATTTTCAAGGTCTAGTTTCATATCCATCCCTTTTCTTTCCTTCTTTGAAGCACATCTACTAATTAGTTCCTACATAAAAATAATATTATCTACAGTATAACTACCTAGTATGAAACTAGCCTAAGAGGCACTAATTAGATCATCCCAATAAAGTCAAAGGCAACACTCTAAAATCCTGTAATGATTTTATATATAGTGTACATAAGCTAATTGGCCTATACTCTTTGATTGATTTAGCTCCTAACTTTTTTGGTGTTAGAACTATGAGTGTTCTTGTTAGATCGCTATCCACCAAACCACTCTCAAAACATCCTCTCACCATCTCAACTACAATATTGCCCACAACATCCTAGCAATGCTTATAAAACCCCACATGCAATCCATCAATTCCAAGAGATTTTTGTGATCCTATGCACTTCAAGTTCTCCTATATTTCATGTTTATCAAGGATACTAGCCTGATTATATTTTACCCTTTCCTCCAATTTTAGCTCTCCTATCTGTGCAAAAGGGTTTATTAAATCTACCGAAGTTTTCTCAGTAGTAAAAGGTTTCTAGAAGTAAGCAACTAACGTCTTTTCAATATTTGAAAGGTTTGTAATTCATTAGCCCATTTCATTCTCAAGGCCATATATCCTGGATTTGTTTCTTTTAATCATAGTACTGAGGTGAAAAAAACTTGTATTATTGTCTCCTTTCAAGATCCAATTTGATCTAGCCTTTTGTGCCCATAGTTGATGTTCATCATTTGGGGTCTTCTTTAACTCATCATAACTCCTGTGTAGGACTATCTTGAAAACTTTCTCTAAGTTTTGCAATCCTATTATTCAACTTCTTTTTCCTATCCAATATAATACCAAAGATACATTTATCCCACCAACGTAGTTTTGGCTGGACTGAAAAGATGTCATTTAGTTTTAAGGGACTATCTCTTAGGAAATTTTCTTTGATAACCGCATAAAATATGGGTACTTAAGCCACATTTCTTGAAAGCAAAAGGTCATGATCTCCTTTTATGTTGCATCAAGTGGGTGTGGTATTTAAAAGGATAGTCTTGTGGTCCGACTGACTATTCATGATATGAAAGAGTTTGGTCTTTAGGAACATCTATAACCAATGGTTATTAACCCAAGCTCTATCTAATATATATATGATTAGTTTAGCTAACTGCTTACTCTTATTCGACCAAGTATAGGGATCCTCCACAGCCAAAATCAATCACACTGTAGTTATTCATGCAATTCTAGTATATCTATGCTTTATGTTGATTAATAGGATCCCTACCCCATTTCTCTTCATTTACCAAAACCTTATGAAAATCTCCAATAATAGTCCAAGGGTCTTTAATATGCACAGCCATATTTGAGAGACTATCCCACAATATCTTCTTAGGTCTAAGACAGGAGTTTACCTGGAAACTAGGTGGAGTTCCTCTATATTCTCAAACATTATGTTAATAATTGCATCCTCTTCATTCCACAGCATCAAGATGCCTCCACCCCAACCTTATAGCTTCTACACATGCCATCTTACCTTAGAATGTACCTAAAGCCATCAGCGACTACTCTACCAAAACTGATCTAGAGGACAAGGATTTGAGGGTTGTGATTTCTTCTCAACTCCTCAAGAGCTCGCCTCCTATGTTAGGCATTAGATCCACATACATTCCATACCACTACTTTTATGGGCATGTTCACCTTTATGTTCTGACAACACTTGTCATCATATTATCTAACATGGAAAGGGTAACTTGACACCAAGATTCCTTTGCATCCAAAGGATGTTGGAACCTTAAGATATCAGTTCTAAACCATTATGGCCTATGTGTAGCCATTGTCATCATTGAGGCCTTCTTTTGTGGATGGGATACCCATGGCGAAATTTCCCTACTTCTAACATCCATACTACTGGATAATGGGCAAGTCCAATGCAAGGTTTTCTCTCGGTAAAATATTCTTCACAAGTTCCTTGCATATAAGCTTCTACTTTGTAATGGTTGTGGTACAACACTATTGATGTTGTTGTCAAGCTTAAAATTTTCCTTTTTCTTTACTTGGATACACATTAAGTTAGGTCCACTTAACATGGACACTCGATACAATTAAAAAATTGAAAAATCCTTTAAAAACCATTAATTTTAAAACCTTGAAGCTAACACCAATTAAAGTTGAAAAAAATGATAAAATTAAGGTCATCTGGTTGGGTCAACCCTAATTTAAGCTATTGATCCATGCGCTTTTCTAAAAGTCAATTGTTAGAAACGAATTTAACCAAAGATCTAGACTCAACTATCCGATTACACCTAAAAAGGTTACCACTTACAAGCTTTTAAGAATCATTGGGTCTTAGTTAAAATATAACTTTTATACATATGGCTACATATTTACAATAAAATAATATCGAGAAAATAGTGAAAATTACTTGAATTTCACTAAAATCCTAAAAAACCTTGAATATATAAAATCAAGGAGAAACAACTAAACGCCTATAAAAGCGCAAAAATAAATAAGTTAGTAAGAATCATGGAAGAATATTAAAAATAAATAAAATATGAAAAATGATTATAAGTATACAAATAATATATTAATATTGTGAAAAATGAAAAACGTGGAGAAATATGATTTTTTATTTTTTATGGTTGCTCCATAAGTGCCTGCATATTTGCTACGTTGGAATACAACCCTCATAGTTCATTTTTTATTTATAAAACTTTAGCATGTAAAAATATTCTAATATCAGAAAATCGTCACGTTTATATTTTTTATCATATAAATTTTTTCATTCAAGAAAAATTCTTAGATACATAAATTTAGAGGTCCACTTTTGAAAGATCTAATACAAGTCCTAATTTTTAAAAAACTTCAATTACATTTTTTGTTTATGAAAGATCATCTAAGTGCTAAAAGAATAAATTTCATGCAATGTAATGTTAAACATGACTAATATGCGAATGAAATGCAAACTTAGGACCAATAACATTTTATCATGCCATTAATATCCAATGCAACAACTATCTTAATAAGACAAAAGCATCCGAAACCTGCCAAAATAATAAAATAAAAGGTCAGTGACAAGTAAAATTATATTTTGTTTTCTATGTTATTATAATTTTTTAACTTTTCACATCATAAGATCACAACCACTTGAAATGGAGCTAAAGCAACCCAAATATATAGAATCAAGGTTTTGTTCAATCTAAAAAAAAAAAAAAAAAATGCAACGTGGGTTGACCCTATCGAAGGAATAGGTTGAATTTTTGAATTACAGAGCGCATGTGGCTCTCCTCGGTTTGGCTAGTGTCGGTATCTCACAGTGGTTCGGCAATTGGGACTGAGATTGATGGAGGAGGAGCGGTGAGACGCGTGATGGCTTCACAGTGATGGGTTAAGTCTCGATGGGTGACTCTGTTGCGGTGTCCATCATGGTTTTGAGTTGAGGTCAATTGGCTCTACTAGTGCTTGAGATGTGACCATACAGGAATTTCGGAGTTCAATGAGCGACAGAAAGTAACAGGAGTAGTAATGTTGGAGTTGTGAACTTGGTTCCATGGAGATCTTTTGTCCCCACTGAGATTGATGACTGTCGTGTTATACATCTTTTATGCTAAATCAATGACATATCTCAATGGATAAATTCAAATGGATCTGAAACATCTACCGTGCAAGCCTCCATTTCCTCTCTTTTAAATTTCATCCATTTCTTATACAAATATAGAAAAAAAATATCGATATTTTGGTCAATTCGTTTAATCTGATGCATTTGTATAAAGTTATGTCAAATATGTGGCCTTATCTGCATCTTTCTTTTGATTGGCATTTTGTCCGAAGCTGTAATAGGAATCAATCGATAAGTCCATATTTCCTTACCAACATATTACATTATTGTAAAATCAACTATTACATGCACTTGGACCAAATTCTCAACTCCTTGACCCTAAAAAATAAATGATATTGATCCAATCCACTTTTATCATCATTAATTTTTCTTTTTTTTTTATAACTTTTTGGATTTCATTATTATTATTTTTTGTTTTCTTAATTTTAATTTTTTTATATTTTTTCAATTTCCTTTATTTTTTTAGGGTCCTCTATATATATATATATATATATTCCCTATAAACCTAGCAAGAGTGAAAGATGAGAGGAGACAAAAATGAGGTATCCACAACTATAACTTGTATTATTTGTAGTAACCCCTCTTGAGTAGTCATTATTAAGGTATCATTAAATAACACTTCCGCCCTTCCCATAAGAAAATATGTTAATTAAGCCCAATTCACATACACAGCCCAACCCACAACTCAATTACTTATGAAGAAAACCTTACGCATCTATGCTCTAGAATTTACGTCCTCTTCTCTATCAAGTAGATTGCTCCTAACCCTAACTCTCCCTTTGTTTCTACTATCTCATGCTACACTAATTGATGCTATTTGTGTTTATGATTTGCAGGTGATAATGGCAATGTTCGAGCTATGTAAGAGCTCATAAAATTACAACATTGTGATTTTCTAGTAATGGGTTCTTTCTCCATGCCTTTTTTGTTCTTTTTATTTTTTTATATTATTTGGTTTGTATAACTATTAAACACAATTAAGATCTTTCAACTACTTTAGCTTTTACAACTATGAAATTTGTTATTGTAACAAACTATTATTTACTCTGTTGAAACCCTCTTTTATAATCTTGATGCCAATTTTGATTGTTTCCTTTTCCTCACACGTGCATAGTCTGTAATAATTTCCTTCCTTCTTGAAAATGACCTTGTCCTCAAGGTTAAAATAGATTGCTAAAATATGTTGTGATAGAACAAAGAACTTAAGATACCCTTGTTATCATAACCTTTGAATGACAGTGGTGACCACTATCCAGTAGCTAGTATGAGGACCAAGACATGAAATTTATGATGCATTTGAACCGTTGTTGGCAACTCCAGTGTAAAAGAAGTATGTCTAATTCCTATGTGCAGTATGTCCCATTCATAAAAAGTTTAGCTACTGTAGAAAATTGACTTGATGAGCCGGTCTTTGTTTCTGATATTGTAATGGTACAAAAACCAAATATCTATGGTTAAAATAAGCGCCAGTCTTGTGCTTGTCTATTGAGTTCTTCTATCTAACTTAGGTCTTCAATAGATTAGCCTTCAACTGCTTCAACACTTTGTCTCAGTTAAAATATCAAGGCCCATAAGAACTGTGTTGCTAATTGTGGGACTAAATGACCATGTCTTTTTTGCTATCTGTTGAATTGAACGATGACAATACTGAATACAAAAATTAATATCTATCTGAGTCCAAAAAATCTTCAATGTGTGACAATGATTGACATGAAACTTTCAAAAGGTGTCATTAATCCAAAATACATGTGTATTGGTGGTAACACCTTTGTGAATCCCAAAATTATGATTATGAGCCTAATAATTGTGGGATAGCAATTTACAAGGCACATGGTCCATTCGTATGTCAAAATCTTCACTTGTTCATCTGTTGTACCTATGTTGGAATATGCTTCTATTAAAACCCGATCTCTGTCATAACATGATTGCCCTTATCCCGACCATGAACATCCCTTTAAATGCTTCAAAACTGACAATGATCATAGAGGAACTATTGAATATTGCTAGTTACCCATACTACTATGTTGTAGTATATAAGTAGTAGGCCATGAAAAATAGAAATCAAGTCCCTGAGCCAAAGAACCAACATGTTCCTCTGCATCTTCTGTCCTCAACTGAGATTCCTTAATCCTTGATGGTTCATTTGTATGAAAAATCTCCTATAGCATGAAAGTAGACCCCTTGTGGTCAAAGTCTTCAAGAAGCCCACAATCACACTCATTAACAACACTTTACACTACTACTTTGCTATTAATATTAGCAATTTCATCTAAGAAACAATGTTGTCTCTCATGTTTCCACTCCTCTATTATAGATAGATCTTCAAGAACATGGTGTAGTCAAATTCAACATTATTACTCACATCCACTTGTTGAACAACATCTACTATAGAAAATTTCATCCTTCCAATCATATTCAAAAGGCCTAAAACAAATGAAAAGTGCCTTAAAAATGATTCTATGTTTTAAAATTATTAAAGTTACCCATATACTTTACCATATAGTGGCAACATCTTGCATAGAAAGAATACATATTAAGGATAATATTTTTCTGTTTATATGTAATAATCCATGAAAATATCTACTCTTAACAACCTAGAAATTGATCTTGACCATTAAATCTTGGAATATCATTCTTGACTATGTTTAATACGGATGGAGGAAGTGATGTGTATGATGATACTTGCAATGTCACATAAAAAAGGCTGATTGAGTCACAATTTATCCAGCTTAGAATTGAGAAATTGTAATGAAAAATATATATCACTTACTATTGTATGGACACCTTCTAATTCAATGATGGAAATTGAAATCGTGGCTAAAGTGATTTTGATGATAATGAATCTTGGTGACTAATATGATCATGGTGCTTCTGATAATGCTATAATTGAACCTGATGATGATGAAATGGATTCTGATCATGCCGAATATTTTGATGTTGACCATGTTACTTATGATGCTTTGGTGACAATGATGAGTCAACATGTCTTTGAGTTTATGATGATCTTTGAGTTGATTATGATTCAATGTAATAACATCAAGAGTCATACTCAGCTGTGCAATATGTTCTTGAAGTTCTAACAATGTTTTCTTGAAAAATGTCATGTCTTCTACTTGTGTTTTCAATCTTGATCCAAGTGCTATCTTTAACTTGAAGGATTCAAGAACAAGCAAAATTAGATTAAGAAATCAATCAAGATCAAGAAGGTGAGATGAGCACCAAATGTTAGTTAAGCCCAAGTCACATACATAGCCCAACCCATGACTCAGTTACTTCTCAAGAAAATCCTACACATTTCTGTTCCAAAATGCACTACCTCCTCTATCAAGTAGATTAATCAACCCTAACTCTGCCTTTATTTCTACTTTCTCATGCTACACCGATTGATGATGTTTGTGTTTGTAATTTGCAAGTGATAATGGCAATGTTCGAGCTATGCTAGAGCTCCATGACAATTTTTTCTTTTTTTTTTCACTTTCACAATTGCAAGCACAAGCACAGACAAAACAATGAGGTGAGATCAAGGAATTTTAGGATGTGATAGTCGAAGAATGAGGCGGATGGTCATGCTCCATGATGATTTTTTTTTTCACTTTGTCCTTGTATGAAGTCTCCATAATGATTAATAAAGTTTAATTTTTCTATCGATCCCAACGCATTATGTCATTAGTGAAAGTACAATTCGTTAAACTGTTATTTTCGATTAACTATCATAGATTAAAAATAAAATTATTTAATAATTGTATTTATATAATTGTTAAAAAAATTTCAGGTTAATTTGTTAAAACAATTGAAATCATTTTTTTAAATTATATTAATAATATTATATTAATTAAAAAATAAATTTTTAATCAAATTAATTAAAAAAATAAATTATATTAATTAAATACAATTTGTAGTAAAATAAAATCACTTAAATTATTATTTTTATCTTATTAATAAAAATAACTTACATGTCAGTTCGTGTGCTTCGCGTGTCGTGCAATGCTGATCCACTCATTTTGCATGTTGCGTGTCGGCTCGCATGTATTCGTGCTTTTATCTTTTTCCTTCTTGTACCTTATATGCCGCAACAAGCTTTTGCAAACTCTCATTACGTGGCATGGCCCATTTCCCATGCCTATATGTGTAACTGGGAAGCTGCAGTAAAGGGAGATACCCAAGAAATTACAATCTAATCTCCATCTTCTTCTCTCTTTGTTTCCTGGAATCTATCAACAGTTCGAAATCCAATAGATACATCTTCGTTTCTTCATTGATATTTCTCATGAAAGCACACAACAAACCAATTAGTACATTTTAACAAAAATACATAAAAAGTATGTCAATAGATAATAGAGTTGGACATACAATCCATAGCTTGTGAGTCAACCCGTTTACCCTCTTTAAAAAGTAGGTTGTGGCCTGGCCTATTTAACCTATGGGCTAAAGCAGGTTGGCCCATGATGGGTTAGCCGGCCTATGGGCCAAAACTAAAAAAAAATTTAAAAAAAACGAGGAAAAGTTTAAGAATAAGAATAATATAATAATATATTAGTGATTATTTATAATATATTATGGAAGAAAATATATTGTTACATGTACCACAAGCATTATAAATTTTTTTTAGCATATATATTTTATTAATTTAAACATAATATGATATCTAATAAATCATCTAAAAAACTTGTTTTTATATATAAGTAATCAAAATAGTAACAAAATTAATCTTTAATACATATAAAATCCTAATATACATAAATATTCTAATTTTCACATAAACTAACATAAAAAAAAAACAAAAAATAAAAAATTTCATTCTAGCCCATTGGCCAAAGTGGGCCCTGGACATAAAAATTTAGCATGTTGCCCACTTCTTAAGCATACTTTGCAAATATAAACTCCAATTACAAAATTTTTTATAAAACAGACATTGATAGAAACCTTCATTTTGAAATTGGAGAATAGAGATAAAAGAGTGGAGAAGGAAACAAGGTCGAACCTTTGTGTGTCTTCTCATTGGAAAGCACCGAGAACACTTTTAGGATTAGTTTACTATTGATTTTTTCTAAGCTTTGAAAGGTTTCACTTGGCTTCCAAACATTTGAGGACATTGGACGGTACCATCAGCTATCTTATTTGATCGATCAAGATGACCCTCGAAGAAACCTGTGTTGAAGGTATGAGTCACAACTAAAGCCAATCCTGAAGCGAAGTTGTTAATATCAAAGTGAACTCGTCTCAACATGTTCAGCAAGAGACAGAAGCAGAAGCGAAAATAGGTTGAGTACATACCTTTAGCCATTACTAAATAAAGTAAGAAATACTTGAACCGAATTTCTTTTCAAATTTTCCTTTAATTTCTACTTGGTGCTTCTAAACCTTTTTTCCATCAATACATGGTGTATATTTTAAAATGAGTAGGCTTAGGGACCTTGAAAAAAAAAAATCACATTCCTTTATATGACTCTGTCCATCATGAGTCTGATGAACGTGATAGGGGTGTGGATGCGAGATTTTCTCACATGGATAGTGGCTTGAACGTGTACTAGAAAAATGGACCACATTCAGAACCAAATTTCCCGATAAAATTGTAAAAGATCTCAACCGAAACTCTATCCAAAATAGAGCATAATATCTTCGAAAAAATCCCTGGTAAAACGGGAAATTCTAATATTCTCCCACTTGGTCATTTAACCAAACATCAAACATAATAAGAAACAAAATATATGAATCATGGCGATAGGTTGTCCAATGACGAGTATTATCTTCCATGTATTACAGTACACTATGTTTCTCAAGCCCATACAACTTAACAAATAAACCTAATGTTTATTCGAGGTCCAAACTTAATGATAGTTCTCAAAATGAATAAACAATACATGTACACAAAATCAAATGAGAAATCATCAACTGGATAAGATTTTCATTAAACATCAAATGCATATACAATGAAAGATTACATCATGAGACTAAGTACCATTCTCACTACATAATCCTTAAAATTCTTTGGTGGCATGCCTTTAGTTAAAGGATCAGCTATCATTAACTCAGTGCTAATGTGCTCAATGACCACTTTCTTTTCTCAACACGTTCTCTTATGGCTAAGTATTTGATGTCGATATGCTTACTTCGACCACCACTCTTGTTGTTTTTAGCCATAAATACAGCAACTGAGTTATCACAATACAATCTCAATGGCCTAGAAACAGAATCTACAATTCTAAGCCCATACATGAAACTCTTCAACTATACACTATGTGAGGTAGCCTCAAAACAAGATACAAACTCGGTTTCTTAGTGGAAGTAGCAATCAAGGTCTGCTTCATACTCCTTCAAGATACGGCTCCATCGGCAAGCATAAAAATGCAACCAGATGTTGATCTACATGAATCAACACAACCAGCAAAGTCCGCATTAGAGTATCCAACAACCTCCAGATTGTTGATTCTATACATAAGCATGTAATCCTTTATCCCTTGAACGTATCTCACCACCTTCTTTACAGCTCTCCAGTAGTCAACACATGGGTTACTTGATATCTTCCTAGCATCCCAACAACAAATGCAATGTCAGGTCTAGTATAGACTTGAGCATACATTAGGCTTCGAACAATTGAAGCATATGGGACGTTTTTCATTTGTTCCCTTTCAAGCTCATTTTTGGGCATTAGCTTAAGTTGAATTTGTCACACTTCACAATAGGTGCTACACTTGGTGAACAATCCTTCATTCGAAATCTCTCTAAAACTTTGTTGATATAGGTCTCTTAAGACAAATCTAAAATGTCTCGAGATCTTTCCCTATGGATCTTAATGCCAATGACATAAGATGCCTCACCCATATCTTTCATGTCAAAGTTCTTCAAGAGGAATTGTTTTACCTCATATAACAAACCCTTATTATTGGTTGCAACCAAAATATCATCCACATACAACACAAGAAAACAAATTTTACTCCCACTGACCTTTTGGTATATACATTGATCCATAATGTCCTCTTCAAAACCAAATGAAGTGATAACATTATGGAACTTCAAATACCATTGATGGGAGGCTTGTTTTAATCCATATATGGATTTATTAAGCTTACAAACCATATGCTCATCATTACTAGTGGAGAATCCTTTAGGCTATTTCATATAAACCTCTTCCTCTAGATCGCCATTAAGGAAGGCCATTTTCACATCCATTTGGTGCAACTCCAAATCAAAATGTATAACCAGTGCCATAATTACATGAAGGGAATCTTTCTTAGATATAGGAAAAAATGTCTTCGTATAGTCGATTCATTCTCCCTAAGTGAAACCTTCATCAATGAGTCTTGCTTTATGTCTCTCAATGCTGCCTTGTGAGACTTTCTTTGTTTTGAAGACCTATTTGCATCCAATGGTTTTTACACCCTCAGGCAACTTGATGAGATTCCAGGCATTATTGCATACCATCGAATCCATCTCTTCTTTCATGGCATTATGCCATAAGTTCGAATCCTTAGAACTCATGGTCTATGAAAACGTGTTAGGATCATTTTCGACTCCAACATTATAGTTAGACTCTTGCAGATCACAACATAGTCACTAGAAATTGCTAATTTCCTTACTCTAGTAGATTATTCTTAATGTTGTATCAACATTCTCTTGAGAAATAGGATCATGTTGTTCAGCTGGTTGTTCAACAAATTTAGACATCTGTTGAACTTCAGCATCTACTAGATCAGGATCAACAGTTTGTGGTACCTCCAAGATTGATTCTTCAACACGCATTTATGCTGAAGGCATGTTGTTAACAACAACGATCAGTCCGCTACTTGAAGTGGTACATTGAGCATCTGTATGATCTTTTTCATAACAAATGCTCTGAGATTGATTGCTCCGACTAATCAAGTCATTCTCAAGAAATTTTATGTTTCTTGATTCCACAAACCTAATGCTATGAGATAGACAATAAAATCTATAGCCCTTGGATTTTTCAACATATCCAATGAAATATCCACTAATAGTCCTTGGGTTTAACTTCTTCTCATGTAGATTATAGACTCTTCTTTCATATGGACATCCCCAAACTTGCACATATCGTAAACTCGGTTTTCACCCTTTAAATACCTCAAATGGCGTCTTTTCAACAACCTTGGTTGGAACTTGGTTCAATGTATACGCTATCGTTTTAAAAGCTTCAGTCTACAATGAGTTAGGAAGCTTGGAGCTTGCAAGCATACTCTGTATTATGTCCAATAATGTTCGGTTTCTTCTTTCATCTACTCCATTTTGATCTGGAGAGCCAAGTAAACTGTATTAGGCAACTATCCCATTTTCTTGAAGAAACCTTGCAAATGAACCAGTCGCTTGTCCACTCTCTATGTATCTACCGTAGTACTCTTCGCTTGTATTGGATCTCACAATTTTAATTTTTTTCACATTGTTTCTCTACTTCAACTTTAAACACCTTAAAAGCATCTAACGCTTCATTCTTATTGTTAAGAAAGTAGAGATACATATACCATGAGTAATCATCTATAAAAGAGACAAAGTACTTATCACGATATTGACTTGTTAGTCTGTTTTCTCTTAATATAGCTTATACAAGTCTCAAAATCAGTAAAATCTAAAGTACTAAGAACCTCTTCATTCACCAACCTTTTAATTCTATCAATGGAGATATGTCCTAATCTTCGATGCCACAAAATAGAAGATTCTTCATTCACAACACATCGTTTAGTGCCAACCTTTTCATGAACGTGCATAATAGTATGGTTATCATCATTTCATAAATTAAGAAGAAAAAGACCATCAAACAAGATACCACATCCGATGACATCAAATTTATAAAATAAATTAAATTCGGAGTCTGAAAAGTAAAAGGAATAACCATCTGATACAAGTCTGGAAATTGAAATTAAATTCCTAGAATAACCAGAGACATAAAATATCTTTTTTAAATTTAAAATGTAACCACTACTTAAAACTAAGTTGCACATCCCAATAGCCTCTAGAGGACATCTTATTGCCTGAATAGATGCTACGCTCACTTCCCACTGGCTTCGGCAAGTCTATTAAATCATGCAATGAATTTGTCATATGAATTGTAGAACCAAAATCAATCAATCATGTGTTATAATTAACATCAATCATATTAGATTCATAACAAACAAATGAAAGTTGAGTACCTTTCTTATCAAGCCACTACATGAACTTGGAGTATTGTTTCTTCATGTGTCCTTCTTTTTATAAAAGAAGCACACACTCTCCTTCTTTATGTCCTTTACGAAAGGAATTTTCCTCTTTCTTTTGTCTTTGGCCTTATCCTTCTTTTTTCTCTTTCCATGAGTAGTTAAATTCATCCTTTCCTTATCCTTTTCCAACAAAAGTAGTCTACCCTCTTCCTGAGCATACAAGGTCAACAGCCCATTGATTGACCATTTATCCTTGTGTGTTGTAAGATATTATAAATAGGTCATACTGCTGAGGTAACGTACAAAGGATGTAGTAAACCAAAAAAGGCTCTAATAACTCAACTTCCAATGCCTTTAGTTAGGCCGCAATGTCCCTCATGCACACGATATGATCATGCACATCTTTAATGCTAGTGAGCCTCAGAGTTGAAAGCTCTATAATTAGGGTACTAGTCATTACCTTGTCTGAAGTGGCAAATTGCTTATCAATGGCCTTCAACAAATATTGGACCTTTTTATATTGCTCAATGGAGCCCCTTATACTAGCAGAAATTTTAGTTTTTATGAACATAACTGAAAAGAGATTAGATCGCTCCCATTTTTCATAAAGACTTATTGCATCCGGAGTGTTGGATTCAGTTATTGTAGGGGGCTTCTCCTTCTTTATGGCATAATCAATGTCCATCCATCCCAAATAAAGAAGAATTCTCTCTCCTTCCAAACCTTATAGTTATCCCCTTTAAGTTCAAGAACATCACATCCCATATCAGAAAAATTGACAGGTTGAATTGCTACAATAATTAAACATACATGCTCATGTTACAAATAATTTGAGGCTAATTAACATATGACATGTTTAACCAATGTAAAATCATGTTAAAATATGAATTTAGTGACATAAAACTTGCTTGTGGGCTAAAGTTCTAATTCAATTAGATTCATCTTAAGTCTTACAATAAAACTATCAAATCGTGTTTCTTTTTCTAATCCCTGTGGGTAAATTAGAAAATATAATTTGATATTTTATCCTAATTAATTATACACAATATAATAAAAATTCGTATGGGATAGATCTATTAGATTGCACATAATTAATCACAACTAATCTTTATTTTACATATATGATCTTAAATCATCCTTAATATACAATTTTAATTAATTAAAGTTGACGTGGCTACTCTATAATTAATTTAAATTATATGGATCATTTAAACATTAACTAAACCTTAAGCTTAATTATTGCTTAAAACCATCAGCAATATCCTCTGAAATCAATTCCAACATACTTATATTATCTTATCAATATTATGTGTATAATGAGAAACCATAAATTATACACATAAATAAATAAACAGCATAAGCACATAACATTAATAATTAAATTCATAGAAAGCCAATCAAGAATTAATTTACTTTAATAACCAACACAAATTAATTTTATATAAAACAAACACAAACAAATCAAAAACATAATTTCTCCTTAGTCAAACCACAATAACATGTTATTTGGTGTAACAGTTTCCAACTTTATGAAAAATACATCAGGTTGGATTTGTGTTTGTGGGTCTCTTGTGCAATAATAATAATAATAAGAGAAACCAGGACAACATTCCAGCGTCTAACTTTCAACAGTGTTTCAACATTCCCAATATATTAAAATGAGAAGGAAGATCAACCGACATGTTAACAGTAGTCTTTCAATATTCTATTTTTCTTGATTTATGTTGTCTTCACTCAATTGACGTGGAAGCTTTCAAGCCATATACTTCTATATTGTGAAACTCATAAACTTATGTTCACTTTTAAATCAAACAAATCACAAAAGGGACCCTGGCATGTTAAAACACGCACACTGACACACACATATATGTATCGTCTTCAACCTATTGCCCTGTCATTTTGACCTGTTTCAAATTCGTTTCTTCTACATACCCAAAAAAAGAACGCAAACCCAGAAAAGACAGAAACTCATCACTTAATGAATTCTAACCTCCATATACACAAGACAGTTCAAAGCAACACTTTCAACTTTAAGGGTTCGTTCATAGGTAAACAAAAATGAAGATGCAGGAGATATTCTCAAAAGAAGCAATACAAGCCCATAGCCAGAAATTAAACCAACCAAAAACGGAGCAAGGCAAGGTAATCTAAAGGCTCGGGTACCAAATGTTAATATCAGAGTTAACTCGTCTCAACATGTTCAGCAAGGGACAAAAGCAGAAGCGAAAATAGGTTGAGTACACACCTCCCGCCATTGCTAAATAAAGTAGGAAATACTTGAACCTAACTTCTTTTTGAAATTTTCCTTTAATTTAATTCTCATTGGTGCTTCTAAACCTTTTCTCCCTCAATACGATGGTGCATATTTTAAAGTGAGTAGGCATAAGGACCTTGAAAACAGAAAAAAAAAAAAAAAATCGCGTTCCTTTATATAACTCTATTCATCATAGTCTGATGAACGTGATAAGGGCATGGATGAGAGATTTTCTCTTATGGATAATGGGTTGAACGTGTGCTGGAAAAATGGACCCCATTCAGAACCGAATTTCCCGATAAAACTGTAAAAGATCTCAACCGAAACTATATCCAAAAGAGAGCATAATATCCTGGGAAAAAATATCCCCAGTAAAACAGGAAATTTCAACGTTGGTAGCCATGGCGTCAGCACCCGTGTGCCCATTCGGTGGTCGCGATACGGCTCCCTTGGATGGCCATGCACATGCTCCTGGGCACTCATTTGTTGGTTCATTTGCTAAACGTATAGTGTTTTATTACTTACGACTCCATGCTCTGCACGCTGTCCCGTACGCATGCCCTGAACGGTGGCTTTTTTATAGGCAAAGATGAAGGCGACTGTGCCTGGGTGAGACACCAACAGCAGCTTTCTGGAGGAGTCTAGGAATGGATTACTGCTTGATGCATAAGCACTTTTCCAATGGAGTAACCGGTGTGGTGTAGCTCTCAACCTTGTTCCACCAAGTGGAGACATAGGATTAAGGTTTGGAGCCCCCTCGTGGTTGATGGATTCAATAAAGTTTAAGATTACGCTCTTCAAGATGAGTTCGTAGTTATCATAATTCATACCGATGGAGATGGAGATCCTCCATGGTATGTGAGTGGCTTCTTATTGCCTGATTATCAGCAACACCTGCACACTTCATTGGTAGGGACGAAAGAAGCATCAATGATCCTACACATATCACCAACAAGGTTGTTGAATCAGCCATTTTTTCCTTTTCTTTTTTTTTTTTCATTTTTGTTGTTTGGTGTCTGTGAACTTTGATTTTCCCTTCTCGTTGTCAAGCCGTGTGCCTTTTGCAGTTGTGTTAGGAGACGACATACACTTTATACATGTACGTATGATGGATGGAGACGGACAGGACATCGTGTACCAGCGAAGCAATGAGTTAATAGTGATGAGAATGAAAACTACCATATCAATATGGACGTTGAGTCAATCTATAAACTGATAATATATGGTACAAAAGTCAAATATTTATACATTTCTACAAAATAAAACTTCTCTCAAATAATTTATCCATTATCACACATAAAATTTATTTGATTTAAGATATGTTTGGTTAGCATTTTTCGGTAGATACACACTTTTTTCAAACAAATTGTTTATCATAAAATAAATATAAATAACAAAAAATTAACAATTCTCGTAAAAAAAAATCAAATATAAATACAAATAAAAAATATTTACATATATCCTTTAAATATAGTTACAAACGAAATATATGATTAAGTCATATCCAGTGTATATACTATATATTATAATTTATATTTTACAGCACACATTTATCATATTCTTTTTCATGTAACTCATAAGAAATACATTACATCATATATAATATTACAATAAAAACATCATATATAATATTAAAATAAAAGTTATCTAATAAAAACCGATATATTTTATATATGTGTATCTTATATGGTATGTACATTATGTGATTAAAAATATATGTAGATTATATTATGCCTATCTACAATATATATAATTCATATTTTACAAGTTATACCTATATAAATATATATGCTCTCCCACTTCCATCCATTTTCCGATACATTAGAAAATAAAAATACCCGCATGTGGGTTTACGTTTCCATCTGCGGAATTAACTGGCTCGTGTATATTTAACAAAAATTGCACACAGAAACAAATGCAACAGATGCACAGGACCTACTTCTCCATCATTTAACACAGCATCAACTTCAACATCATTTAACACAAATTCCAAAGACTAATCGTGGTTGTGCACGCACGCTGCACATCCAGTAAGAGGGCAACACATCACCCGGATCTTCGAAATTGGGAAGTCCCTAGGCTCCACAAACAATTATGGAATCTAAAATATGCCTATATAAGACCTCTGCATTTCTGACCCAGCTGAAAATTGTTGACTTTAATACATATAGGCTGATCCTTTACATATCTAGAGATTTCTATGGAAGGGAGCTACCTGAGAAGCAAAATCGACTGTAACTTCATTCAAACTCTTCCAATATACACGAGTAAATTCTATATAAGAGATACTCTCTAAATGAAGCACGATCTTCAACAGCCAAAAGTGTCGCTATAGTGTCTCTGTTGTCCGTGTTCATAGTACATTCACAGAAATCTTCATAGCTCTGCCGAAATTCTCAGTCCAAACCTACAAATGAACAAGGAGAAATCAGATAAAACTGTCAAATGAGATTCATCAAATTCACATATAATTTAAGAGTAGATGTGGAATGATTTATTAGAATCTATTCAAATCCACCGAAGTTCAATCATATCTTAGGGAACTCAAAAAAGCAACACACGTTCATGCCCATACATAAAATATTGCTAGCAAATTACACACAAAACATGTCCCTTAGAATAAGCCCCAATATTTTCTTCTCCATAAAAACATCATATGGCCTCTATGGAAGTCAGATGTGCAGTAAAGCAAAATGGCTTTATGCTGAACCTCAACTTGAGAGTTTTCAGCAGACAATAGAAACTGCATCTCACATCAGTCTTTCTAGTCAAGGTAGGAATTTAACGCAAAAGTATAAACCTTAACAGAGAATTAGATTAATATACAGTAGCAGTTTCCAGCAAAAGTTACTTGTCAGCACACATAAATTAGCTTGGCATCATTTCACAAAATTCTTCTTCCCATTTATTTTAGGTAGAATTACTTTTAGCAGCTCTTTACATCTTTTCTACCATCCAAACATCAAACCATCACATTACATAAAAAGAACCATTAACTTTTCAAAAGAAATAAAAATCAAAAATCAAAAAATAATAATAATAATAATAATTTCTTTACATAAAATTATATAAGGAAATCCCTCAATACAATGAGCTCAGATTTTTCAGCAATCAGCAAAAGAGAACACCTTA
Organism: Combretum micranthum; assembly: GCA_024138025.1. Classification (NCBI taxonomy): domain Eukaryota; kingdom Viridiplantae; phylum Streptophyta; class Magnoliopsida; order Myrtales; family Combretaceae; genus Combretum; species Combretum micranthum. Next base: position 739,153 of record JAMXBD010000392.1, on the reverse strand, counting down.
ACCTAGGAACAATCAACTTTTATCAACCACCATTTGACAAGTGATGTCACCTAGAAAGTTTTACTCTATCTCTGCTCCGCCTTATATAATAGTTATGTACAGATTTTCTTATGATTTAGATAGTTACTGTAAATAAAATTTCTCATATCTCTAGATAGTTCTGGGTTTCTAGAGTTAGTTGAGAAATTGTTAGAAGTCCCAAATCCATTTTTCTCTGTCTTCTAACATGGCACTGGGGCAAATGGTAATTAATTCATGTCATCCCATCATTATACTTATCTAGTATTAAATTTTGTTCTCTCCCCACAGTTTCATTGTTTTCATCGTCTTCTCCATCTGTAGGTTGACGAAGAATCCATTGTTGCTGTTCTTTTACAACTAATCATTGATCCTATTTTCCATATGCATATACAATTCTCTATTCAATTGCCCTGGATAGCTGTGGATACGGCTTGATTCTTGCATGCTCTCCATCTTCATTTTTCACCAGTCTACTCAAACTTGTTCAGTCTTCATTTTTCCAGAGTCATCATCATTGTCCTGGTCTTCCATTGGCTGTTGTTTGTGCTAGTCCCAGGTCCACGAGCAAATATGTACAAGAAATTAAGAGCTCATCAAAGAGAACCCCCAAATCTAATTTGGAAAGCTTGCTTGAGAGAACCCTTAGATCTCAGAAACACTAACTATTAAGAAATATATTTTGAATACTTTTCTCTGCTAATATATTTCTGTAATAAGATCACTTATTTATACAGGCTTCTCTACCTTGACCTTCCCCAAATAAAATATAATGCAAAATCTCATAATATCCTAAAAGATAATAGATCTTACAATCTATCCTAATACAATGCATCTATCGAAAAAGATAATACTATAAATATTAATTATAATTCCTATTATAAAATATTGTCTTTATGTGACTCTATCTTAAACAATAACCTTGTTCTAATGCTCACAACATCTCCACTCCTCAGTATGAAGAAATCGTGCTTGCAAATTGGGTCGCTTAATTGGAGGTGGCTTGCTAGATTGTGCTAATAAAACCTGCCTCGGTTGTATTAAGGAAAAGGCTTTGGGTTGCATGTTGGGTCACTGGGAGATATGGGCATTGCCCACTAGGTCTGTCATTACCTCCGATCAGGTGTGGGTTTCACAGCCAGCATCTCATGTGGATTGCCAGCCTGTTCAAATGGTACTTCTTAGTTGTGCTAGTGATTTTGGTGGTTGGCTCAATTAAGCTGTTCACCCGTGATAGCAACCATATTTGTTTGCCTTCCCATGCAACTCACCAAGTCACTTTGCTAGTTAGGTGTCAAAGGCCGCTCGGCTTCAACCTTCTTAAGATAATGAATAAATAGCTGAATTGAGTGTAGCCAATGTATGCAAGAAACACACAGAAGTTGACTCTAATACTAAATTGCTGTAGGCCTAGATGCAAGATTTAGTCAAGAGCAATATTTGTATAGAAAAGGGTTGATAGCTCATCAGAAAGCTTCCAAACTCATAAAATTACTTTAGACAACTCCTTGTAGTATATCGATACTGTAGAACCACTTGTTTATACGTGCAAATCAATGTTTATATTCCTTAAATAAAAGGTGACTTAAAATGCTCACTTAAATACATCATAAATCAAAAAATAAAAATATAGAGATGTGTCTTTCTAATCTAGAAATTTCGTAATACAAAGATTTGTCTAGATATTCCTAACATCACTCCCCTCCTAAAGAATGAGTTTGTACACAGGCTCAAGCATTTGCTTGACTAAAAGGAAAAATTTGCCACATGAAAGGCCACAATTCACATCAACAGAGGTGTGGCTACAATTCACATAGACAGAGGTGTGGCTTGTTTAAGTCATAAAGGCTGTTTAGCATAAGCATGCAACTGGACACATGGCAAATCTACTCAAGTTGTTGCATGTTGCACCAGCACAACAAAAACAATTACGTGGCATCACCGGCTGTTTTGGCTTACAACATCCTCTCTCACCATGTCATTGTTAGATGCATCAGCTTTTGTTGGTTGTGGAAATTAGCAACCACATCCAACTTTTGTAATTCTCCAATGATGCCCCTAGGAGGACCCAAAAGTCTTATCGTTGCCTCTAAGAAAATATCTTCTTGGATAACTCGATCAAAACAAAGCTACTTTTTGCCTTTCCTCTTCTTCTCTTGGTGTAATGTTGCTCATACTGTTGAACAAATGCTACATATTGATCTTTCTCAAAACCATCATTTGACTACAATATTTGTATAATCATATCTATGACAACTTCTGAAAATAAATGACATTCTACTAAGATATCAATAATCCAAAATAAAATAAGAACTCAAGAGCATGATATCCAACCATATGTATCTAGTCATCTACAATGTATTCTCATATCTACCCATAAGACCTCAAATGCACTATAAGAAATAACAATTACTTCTCTATTCTATTTCTTAAGAATTGCACTGTCTCCTTACCCCATTCCATTCCACAAACTAAACATATCAAAAACTCATAAAATGGCACAAAAATTTCGAGCCATATTATAATTCGTAACATCACTCCCTTCTTGGGAATCGAGATTGTCCCCAAGATTGAATGCAACCAACATTTTCCCTATTTAGCCTGCTGTTGCTTTGTTTAGATTGTTGCATCCAAGTTTTGCCACTTGTAAAAGAAAGACAATTCCTCCTATAAGCCACTTTATAACCTGGTAATGGCTCTTATACCAATTTGATGCCATCCCAAGTCTATGGGTAAATATGTAAAAAGATGGAGTTAAGGCCTGACAAGAAAAAATCTCACAAATATTTTTAAGGTTTTTTATGGTCCCGTTAATGGAACCATCCATCTTATGATTTGATCCCAAAAATTCCATTTGCATTAACAGTTATAATCATTTCAACAATCAAATGATGAGCTGGACAATCCTACCACGAGACCGTAAAGTAACATTAGTTTTAGGGACTTGTCAAACCTCCAATCTCATAAAAATGAGGGCTTGTTAAAGAAAATGACCAATCTCATAAAAAGCTCTATAAAGAAAAAGCCCAGCCTAATAAACCCCAACTACTAGGAAGTACATTTTTAATACCTTTTCTATTCATATATTTATACAATAAAATCACTTATTTACAAGTTATTCTATCTTCAATTTCCTTAATTAAATGATAATGCTAAACCACATAATATCTCCTAAATTACAATGATGAATCTAACAATATCTACTAAAATATGCATAAATCAAAGAAGATAATGTACCGTTTTGCTATAATTGCTAATTACAGATACCCCCTGATAGTTTATTGTTCTTTTTCCTTTTTAGTTTACTAATTTTTCTGCATTACTCTGTTTGCCTTCATTCATGCCTATTAATTTCTTCACCATTGAAATTTCCATTTGTTTCAATGTCTCATGTTTGCATTAAGGTGAAGAAGAGCAATTTCCAGGGTAATTGATTCTAAGAAGGGAACCAAGAAACTACTTAAGGTTGAATTTCTAGACTTTTGGAACGAAGAACCTCCATTGCATCAAGGAACTGATTTAGAACCCTTTCCCACCAATACCATTACATTTCCTGATAGAACCTCAAGCATGTTAGGCAAACACATGAAATTCTACAAGAGGCCAGTATGCTTAAGAAAAAATAAAATATAAAATCAAAATTAAAAAAAAAAAATAAAAGAGTAAATGAATGGGTAAAAGTGATTATAGAACCCCCAATGTTGTTGGTTGAGGCTCACAAATTCTTACAAAGAATATAAAAACCAAATATTACATAGCTTGTAATTAAGCTCCTTACGTTTTTAAGAGAGCAACGTACATGAGAGAAACATAGCTTCTATGTCCAGCAAAAGAGCTTAAGTTCAGCAAATTTGCAATCTCATCTTTAGATATTTAAAATAATTCAATGTCAACTTGAATTAATCGACCCCCAAAGAGTAGTGATTTTATTTTATATGTTAGGAAGTTTGTTACAACAGTGGGCCAATGGGCATAACTGGTTTAAAAAAAACCCTTTGTACCTTTTAAAAATAATTAAAAAATAAATAATACATATCTAGAAGGGGATATATATAGGCATAAACAGAGAGAAGAGGATTGGGCAAAATTTACTTTAGAGAGAGAGAGAGAGGAGAGAGAGTAAATGAGCAATGTTACTCATAAGAGGGAGGCAGCTGATGAGAAGGGTGCTCATGTAACTTTCCATTGGTCATCTTCCTTATCACATACTTACCCAAACCCTCTTCCCTAAAACTACTAATTCTAATAACCATACCCTAACACTTCTGGTACATACCCATATTCAGATTTATACTTCTAGCCATAATCTAACCGTGTACATACTTATACTCACACCAATATATATACCTATACACCAATAAAGAAACCCATACCCATACCCATACCCATACCCATACCCATACCCATACAGAGGCCTATACACAAACCCATACACTCGTAGTATCCACTGCATCTGCATGTCCAAGTTCATGTTTCATTGATAAGATCATGCAGATATCACATCCTTTCAATAGTATTGACTCTATTTTCAGCTAATTGAGCCTTTGTCTCCATCTCCGTTCACCATTTAATTGTTAGCGGTCCACATATCACATCCTCCAATAGTATTGAGACTCTATTCTCAGCTAATTTAGCCTTTGTCTCCATCTTTGTTTACCGTTTAATGCTTAGCAGTTCACATCAGACTAATTTTCTAGGGCAGCTTCACTTGTTGCCACTCCACCCTTTAAACTTGATTTTATTATCAATATAGCTTCTTATTTTCTATTTCTTTCTCCCCTACAATTAAAAAACCCTTCTTCAATTTTTTTTTTTTTCTTTCTTCTTCATTTTCCAGTTTCCTTCTAAAAGTTCAAAAAGAAAATAAAAATAAATCAATTATAGTTCTCTATTCATGTTTCTCTACAATTGCCACTTAGCTTGCTTTGCATCTCAACTCCAATTTAACTCAACTTGAAATACATATCTGTAGGGAAGAAAGAGAGAGAGAAGAGGAGGAGGAGGAGGAGGAGGAGGAGAGGAGGGAGGGAGAAAGTGCGCTGGGGGGTTGGTGGGAGGGAATTGAAGTAAATATCATGTTTTGTTTCAATTTATCTCTGTTTCATTTCTTAACCACCAATTTCTTTTGTTGCTCGTATTATAAAGTTATTCCATTCCATCTATTTCTTAAAAGACCAACTGTTTCCTCTTCGTTTCTCGATTGATCACTTAAATTGGTTTGCATTGACCTTGATAAGCTTAAATTAACTACATTCAATGGCTTCCAACGATCTTCAGAAGGATGGACATTTTGCACCAGCATCTCCATGTTGCAGAGTTAAAAGATAGTTCTGTCATCATTATGCTTCAACTCAGCTCCCTTCTCCCTGCCCCTGCTTGCAAATAGCAGAAATCTTACAGACAGGAGCTTGTTATAGCTAGTTACAATACTTTCTCATCTTATTATCCAAGAGAGATTAAAAATTAGTTAGAAGTTCTCTATATGTAGATATTCAAACTTTGCAATTACTTAAACATAAAGTTCATTTCATCTTTTCTAAAATATTCCAACTTCCTCTGTCTTCATAACAAATTGTAACAACACAAAACTAAAGCCCCTCTGCTTCAGATGTGTGTTAGCACCAGAGGGTATTCAAGACAGATAGCCACAAAGCAATTGAGGAATTATTATTCTTTAATAACACTCAGATAATTATGCCCACTGTTTCCTAATACTTAGAGCAACAAAAGAATAAGCACACCCATTCCCTTCCACAATGGCCAACAAGCAATTGAAGGGTTTTCCTTTGATAACACTCAGATAATTAAGCCCACTCTTTCTTAACACTTAGAACAACAAAAAGGATAAGCAAACCCAGATTCCTCCCGCACTAAGCCCCTAAATCCCACCACATCAAATGTGTGCTAGAACCTGAGGGTAAATCAAAGTAGATGGCTGCTAATCGAAGAAGTGATTTTTTTTTTTATTTAATGACACCCAGATGATTATGCCCATTCTCTCGTAATACTTAGCACAACAAAAAAGAATAAGCAAACACAGATACCTCCCTCAAACACACCCTAAGTCCCCAAACCCCACAATCCACCTGAGTCATATATTACAATACACTACCAGGAATTTTAGTTGTTGATTAAACCTTATGAGTGTAAATTTAAGTAGTTCAAAATGAAGCATCTCAAATACTCATTCAACTTTCGCATTTCACAAATTTCATTTCCAAAAACATAATCAATACTACCAAAAACTTGAGGTAATAAGAAGGCTACAAGTGCCTCTTTTTTCAACCTTATGTGACATTCGCAGTTCATGTATAATGCTGTAAAACAAATCCAAATGAAGCTTCTTTTCACTCCCCCCAGGCATGCTTTGAGAACATTTATATTCATAAGGATACTAGCTGATAAAAGAACTCTAGAAATGACTACTTACATTTCCCAAGCATCCAAGAACCTCCATATTAAATTAGCACCCTTTCCAAGCCAAATTAATTGTCTACTAGGATAGACTCCTAGATGGAACCATGAAGTCCATTAATACCTACACTTTTATAAATGTAAAACAGACCCAATTCAATGAGCCATAAATTTTGAAACAAAAATAAATAAATAAAAAGATCTCCCATTTCTAGCAACAACTCCGCAAACTTAACAGAAACATGTTATCTATGTCGATATCAAATATTACCAAAAATACATAAAAACCTGTCTTGACATATCTAACCAACTATAACTCCTCCCATGAAGCTCTCATTTCTTTCCTTGATATTAATATCATTTCTGACATAACAACTTTTACCTCACAACCCTGAAAGACCCAAAAAACCTGTGATAACATTCGCACTAGTAGCACAAGTACATTGGACAAAAATCAATTCATCCGAAATCCCCGAAAAACAACTGTAACAAGAGTTCTAAACAGAAAGATGAAAACTCAGGATCAACGTGTGCGCTCATCAGACATAACATATCTAAAATATTTTCAAAAAACGTTTCTAAACAGAACCAATAGATCAAACATCAAAATAACAAAAAGTATATCTCAAAATATCATACAATCAAAAGACCTTGCCTTTTTACTCCTCTTCAATTTCCTGATTGCCCCTGGCCCCCATCACCGCCGCTGCCTCCACCCCGAAAAGGATAAGGCAGCAAGATACTGAAACTCCTCCGGAAACTTCTATTCTCTCCTCCCCTTTCACCAGCACCACCACTATTATCACTCCCATTTCCACTCCCTCCTCCTCTCCTACGACTTTCATAATCGCTATCATCCGTCGGCAATTCATACCGACAAACGGGGCAGGTATTATGCAACTCGAGCCAAGGCAACAAACAATCGGAATGGTATACATGCTTACAAGGCATTTGCTTCACCTCCATACCCTCCTCAAAATCATCCTGACAAACCGCGCACTGGTTCATATCCGAATTCATAATCTCCTCCGTCACTTTAACAGTCGGGAGTGCCGAGATAGCGGATTGCGACGCAGGAGGTGTCCCATATCGGTTTGGGTCGTTTTCGGCTAGCTGCTGAATCAGCTGTTCGAGACCCGGGCCGATGAAATAATCCCCAATGTTTGCAGGGAGACGGAAAGGGTCAGAGGTGGGATCAGAGGGGCGGTTTTCGATTACAAATTGGATTTGGGCACCCCCAGAACGAAGGTCATTAAGATGGTTGAGGAGAAAGTCGCGTGGATCGAAGAAGTTATCAGAGCGAGCTGCGAAGGTTGCGGGTTCGAGAAGAGGCTAGGGTTTAGGAGATCGACGGTGGTGGTGGCGGTGGCGGAGGAGGAAGACGAAGGGAAGAGGAAAGGGAGGAAAGAGGAGAAATGGTCAGCAAAGAAAGGTTCGGTGAAATTAGGGTCAGGGCTAGGGTTTGGTGAATCGTATTCTTCGAGAAAACCTTCGTTGCAATGGGGACAGAGAAGGTCGGCGGAGGGGAGGAGGATGATGGTTACAGTGCGATCGCATCGGTGGCAAAAAAATGATTTTGGATGGCTGCCGGTGGTGGGTGGCGTAACGGCCGAGGCGGATGACATTTTTCGCAGAAAGAGAGAGAAACCAGTGGGAGTGATTTTTTTCTCTTTCTGTTTCTTTTTTTTTTTTTTTTTCAGAAAATGAACGCGGAGATAGGTTCGGGGGAAAAATAGATGCATCCGCTAATTGGCTACGGCAAAAAAAAGTTAGGATGCAACTAGATGGGTTATTAATGAGTTCTTAATCCATTTAATCTGATAAAAATTTTATAAGATTAATCTTATAGGTAATAAAATTAGATTTGAATATTGTTAAAAAATTATATAGGGATATTAATATTAGATTTGGATACTACTAAAACTCTGGGATACCCTTTCCACATCACCCGACTCGTATCACCTGACCTATTAATCCTCGTAAAAAAATTATAATGTAAATATATTTACTAAAAATTAAATAGTGATAGATCAAATTTAAAAACAAATTAGCAAAAAAAGATGAATTGCTATATTATTAGATTATTATTTTATTGGCTTAATCCTACTAAAACTATTAAAAATAAATAAATGAGGTAGGTTTGGATTAATAATTGGACAGATGGTTGGGCAGATAAACGGGTTGATAGTCAAGTGGATAACAGGACAGGTGGTGGGTTTTAGAATAAACCTATAAGATGGGTTTGGATATAAAGGAAAACCCTCTGGATTATAAGGTTGGGTTTAGTATATTCTATAGTGTAGTGGGTTCTGATTTAGATTCATATGACCCATTCGAAATCCGATCCAATTGCACCTTCAGAAAAAAATGTATATTTTAGTTAAAAAATTATAAAATGCTACGGGATTAAAATTTTCTAAAAAGGCCAATTTAAATTATTTTTTAAAAAACGAGTTTAGTTTTTTTAATTATATTCCATCCAGTAGCATATTTTGTAGTTTTTTATTAAAAGATTAATATCGTGTTTGGTATGTTTTAAGTATAATAAAAATAGAAAAAAGAATAAAAATATAAATTTTATTTTAATTGGATGTGTAAAATAATAGTATGAAAAAAAATTGGTAAGAATATTTCCTTTATTAATAATGCTAAGAAGAAAATATAAATTTCATCAATAAGAGTGAAATAGCTTTCTGGTATTTTAATAAAGTAATGAATAAATAAAATAATAATATCAGCAAACTATGCATTCCAATGTATATAGAAAAATAAAAAATTAAGTTTTTTTTATTGAAAAAGTTATAAGTTAATTTTTTTATATCTTTGCAACCAAATCACTAACTATTGGTTGCAAGATTTTTTAGTTACACCATTAAAGTGCAAAAGATTATTAATTATGTCACACCTCTTAAAACTTAGCTTTTTACTAATATATACTTTGTTTATGTGATATTAAATAAAATTATAAAATTTAGAGCAAATTCAAAATTTAAAAACTTTAAAGTTATTTTCATGTTAGGAGCTTTTACAGTCTTGTCCATCTAACCATTAAAATAAGGAAAATTCAATGGTCCTACCATTAAATTTGACGTGACTAGTCCTATCACAATTCAATAGCTCACATTATACCTAACCGGCTAATCGTGATTGAATCACTAAAAAGTTAATATTCAATTTACTATATTTATTTTAACAGTTATATTAATAACGGAACGGTTCCATCAACTAGACTGTAAAAGCTTTATTAAAGTAAATACATTAAGGAATAATAACTATGTGGTTTTATAACGGTTGCTATGGTGTGAACAACTTGATAGTTAAGGGGATGGATCCCGTCAAATTAATGACGAGACCATAGAATTTCCCTTTCTATATTGATTAGTCTTAAAAGATAGACAAAAAAATCTATATAATTTGAGAGTTCAAGTATATAAATACAAGTATAATTCTTCTAAAATAAAAGCAACAAGTCTTTCTAAAATAAAACTATATATATTCTACTACAATAAACATTTTCGAAAGGTAATTTATAAATAATAATATTAAATAAACTATGCTTGAAAATGAAAAAAAAAAATAGAGTCTTGTTATTTATTACATAATAACATTATTTTATAATATTTAATAGGATAAATATATAATATACCCTAAAACATGTACCATCTATATTATTAGACTACAAGTTCCTAGGAGATGACATGGTATGAAAACCTCGTATTCGTATCTTGCCATGTAAGAACAGGTTCTAGAGAATTTTTATCGTGCCCTACTTTATGGCCTTAATACCTACCCAAACCTCTCTATTCGGTCAAGTAGAGTCTAGAAAGGTATCTTGTACAGTAGGGTAATCCACTCATCCTGACTTTTACTAACATGATTTTTTAATAATTAATAAAATTTATGATTGCAAACGAGTCAAACTACTTATGAGCTACTCAAGCTTGGCTCATTTTAGGTTTATCTCAGCTCAAAGTAGTTTAATAAACGAATCAAGCTTCGAGCTTAACTCATTTCGTTAAATGAGTCGAACTTGAGCTTTTGTTCAAGTTTAGAAGTAGGCTAATTGATAGATTGTGAATAGGCTCATGAATATTGATTATTTTATATATATTATTCTACTATGTATAGTTATTTATATTAATTTTATATTATATATAATTATTTATATTAATACAATATTTTATATATAATTACATATAGTTATTCACATTAATAATAATTTGCCGGCATAATATAATATTATATTAAAATAAAAGTGAAACAACCTTAAGCAAGCTCGTTAAGCTAAACAAGCCTATAAATCAAATTCAAACTCGTGATTCCTTAATGAGCCCAAGCTCGAGCCTGTACTTTTCAAGTTTAGTAAAAACTCAATTTAACTTGAGCTCATTAATTTCTTAAAGAGCTAAGCTTAAACCTTCAAAAACTCAATTCATTTGCATCCTTACTAAAATTAAATGTATATTGTTATCTTACAAATAATTTAAGATAGATTCTTGTAAATTTTCATCAATATAGTTGTTTTTGCTTTCTTGTCCGTCACATTATTCGCTTTGGATAAGAGGTCTAAGTATTAGCAATTAGGATGTGAAAAGTAATATACTTTCTAACTCTTGTGACAATATCAATTTTTACCATACATTTGTTTAATCTCACTTTTTTTTTTTTTGGTTAAGTACCTAAACTCATTTGCAAACCCATGGACCCATTAAAAATATATTATTATTGTTTTGTATTATAGCAAATTATACCAGAAGTCACAACGTTTAAGGATAAGTTTAATTTAGGTCACAGCATTTCTAAAAGTTCAAAAAAGGTCACAATGTTTAGCAAGTAGATTCATTTTAGGTCACAATATTTGAGGTAAATTCATTTTAGGTCATAACATTTAAAAAAATAAGTCAATTAGGGTCACCATTAGCATATGGCAACAGAAAAAATATTTAATCAAAACTCAAGGCCCCATTGACATGCATAAATGGGAGAAATACTTAATCAAATATAGTAACATACTTTTCCAAATATTGTGACCTCTTTTGAACTTTTCGAAATGTGGTGACCTAAAATAAACTTATCCAAAACGTTATGATCTTTTGGTATAATTTACTCTTTTGTATTTTTGTCTTATTAAAATATAATACTATTATCTCTAACTAAATTAAAATGACAAAACTATCCATATATGAAATAAATTACATATATATAAGTATATATAGAACATACATATAATATATATAAACTATAAATCTTATCTAACAAATAAAATATACCTACTTTATATATAAATATACAATTAATTTATTTGCTGCATATATAACATATATATACATAACATATATCATATGGTATGTAAATCAAATTTCTATAACAATTTTATATATTGATATAACACGCACATATATTGAATTTGTAGATTATTAATATATATAATCTATATGGTATGTAAAAATTATACATATAACATATTATATAAATATCTATATTAAAATAATATATTTGTTAATTAAAATTATAGGTCCAATTTTTTGTTATAATGATATCTATATTAAATTTGGTTATAATGATAGGATAAATATAAATATTTTTGGTACCATCAATTATTATTTACTAATATCATGCTTATTTAACAACACATTAAATCACATGTTATAATCTCTTCCTTTTAATTATATAGAGTAGCATATCATTTATAATTTGTTAACTAAATTTACATAGGACAATGACTATTTTGATACATTAACTTTCCAAGTCCACTATCTATTATGGTACTTAATCTTTCTTATTACATTAATAAATAATACTAAATCTTTCTTATCAATCAATAAGTAGGTTGACATGAGATATGGTATAAACGAATCAAGTCACAGGTTTAGATTTTCATACAAGATTAATAAACACGTCGAGTCCCAAGTTAAGTTCTTTCAAACACGAGCCCTTTTAGACATGGACACGAGATGTGGCACAGTGATATGAATTGTCAGCGTTATTGGATGGTGTCAATGAAATCGAGTGCTAGTTACTATTAATTATTGAATTAACTAATCATGCACACAAACCATGAATATATATTGTTTATTAATAACTAAGAATATTACATGTATAATATCGTTTCAAAAAAATTACAAAAAACCAAGTTGTGAAAAAAAAATTATATAAATAGTGTCGTTGTATCGCATCTTAGAAGTACGATACAATATTTTTTTCTTTTTAAATACACAAGTATCGCATATTTAAATGCAATACTCATGTAATTATTAAATGGTCATGTGATACACAGCTAGACTTATATCGTATGTTAGTTAGCAATACACCTATTTTCACAAGTTTGCCCGAGTATGTCGCTATATCGCATGTTAGAAATGAGATATTTGTGCAAGTTCTCATGTCCCATCATAAACATATGACATAGGAATAGTAGTTTTGTAAATTTTTTTTCTCCAATTTGTATTTGTGTAATTTTTTTTTTTTCCGAAAAAATTATACATGTCTTTCACACATTAATAATTTAAGTTATAATATAAACTTATGATTTTATTAATAACTTTTATGTCAACATGTGTTGCATCAAATATAGAATTGATGATATGTAATTTTGGTTAGGCTCCCTACGATTAATCCAATTTACTCATATCATAGGTTGACTCAATGGCCCCTAGGTTGATTTGTTTAGACCATAGGCTAGTCTATTTAAAGCCCATGATGACTTGGAAACAACCCAAGTAAGGATCATAAGGCCGAACTAAACTACCTTGCTTGATACCATTTTAGCAATCTCTTAGCGATTGGATTGTAACCCGATAAAGTTGCTTAAATTATTCATGAAAGTAAGCCAATTTGCTAGCTATCCCCAACTGATAATGCAGTATCTAGAAATTTTTCTAATATATGAGAAGGCATTCGCTAAATCTTATTAGATGTGCTTTTTTAAATAATCAAGAGGCAATTTCATTGTTTGAGTTATTCATTGTATTAATCAATTATGGAATTATTACTGTAAATACCCCTCATCAAGTCCAAACAAGACAAACTCTCTCTTCGAGCTTCTTGGCCATCTTGTTGTTAGTTGATCCCCATACACTAACTAACTTGAGCATCAAAGAGATCGCGTTAGACAACCCTTAGTGCATACTAAAGCACTAACTATATATATATATATATATTTTTTTTTTTTTTGCAAGGTCAAGACCAATAGATCAAAGGCCTATTAGACCCATTTCATGTAGATCCCTACTCTAATTGATTAATATATCTATCAATAAAAATATACCTAGAAATTTTGCATTGTTTATAAGATAAGCTTTTGCTTTTCCATATATCTAAACAACCACCAACATGGTGGCTATAAAATCAAAGAGCAAGGATGTTGTTTAGGAAACTATTTCTATTAAGGGTTACTCACATAAAGTTAATGGCCTAAGCCCAGCCATGTCAAACACAAATGCTATAGCTACCACTACCCCTCTCGAGTAGTTAATTTGTTATGTTAAAATAGATAAATAATTGCCTAATATTAGGAGGTGTTATAGATTGACCAACAACATAAAACATACTTGGCGATAACCTAATAAGGCAACAATCCTCTACCAGTGACTGCTGTGGATGGAGGGTATAGTTATTCTACCCCACCTTCTAACTCCTCGAAAGCAAACCCATGAGTATGAGGTACAAACGGTCACAAACATACTCCAATACCTATTGCTCAATTGAAAGATGTGAATGGACAATCAGTTCATGCACTAATGAAGTCTCGTACATAGCTTGAAGCTAGTATCCAACTTGAACCCCTATTGAGAAGAAAAACGAGCTATTTCGCAAGATGACCAACAACAAGTTGAACAAATATATCAACAAGAAGATCTTTGATGCTAAAAGAACTAAGAAGGAAGAACACATCGTTGTGGCTTAGATCTTATAAGTGTTTTTTTTAAGCATTTCAAGAGACAACTACAAGCCATTTCAGGGACTTTCACCAACCTATTCAAAACGCATTTTTGTGGCCATTGAACCTCTTATAGAAGGATGCCTTATTCCTCTACATAATTAAGTAAGGGTAGGATGAGCCCTTCAAGATTACATACTAAGATTCTCTAAGTCGTGCTTGAGATTCCTAATGTCGATTAAGGAGTCGCTACCTGTTGTGACATAAGGAGCTATTCAAAAACTTTCTTTTTTAAAGCTTAGTTAGGATCACGCTTAAGAATTTAAACCAATTTAAAAAGAAGACAAAGAAGTGTATCATTGAAGACAACATTTCCAAGGCTAACTGGAGAAAGAACGTCTAGAAAACAAAACCTACATGTATAATGGGAATAAGAATGATAAAAGCTCGATCAATGATCAACTTAGTGGCAATGAGAGCCATGATTTCTTTCGTAATAAGGATAATGAGTGGAAAAAACTATTCCTAACTTATTTAAAACCCATTCCTCTAACTAAGCTGCTAAGGGAGGTTTTCTTTAACGTGTGTCATAGGAACATCCTCACACTGCCTTTCAAGATGAGGGCCAACTGGAATTAAAGAAACTTAGGTAGATGCTATAACTACCACAAAAACCATGGCCACAATACATATGACTACCATCAATTGAAAAGCACTTTTGAGACACCACATAATGAGGGTATTTGAGAAATACATTGTCAATACAAACAACTCTATGGAGCAACTATCCCAACACCAACAACAAAGGCAAGGTCATCAAGAATTAGATGTTAAGCTACTACTGATGACAACTAGAATAGGGTACCTAAAGATGTTATAAGCACAACAGTAGGTAGACTGCATAAAGGAGGTACGATAAGTTGTTCCAATTTAGCTACATTTTAAAAGGTAAGTAAGTCATGAGCTTACGCGCTAAAAGTAAAAGACAAACACCTCCACATCATTCTTTTATAAGGACCTTAAAGGAATTCAAATTCTTCATTAGATTGCCCTCATTATTTCAGCACAGATTGCTACTTCGGTGTAAAGAAGGTGATGATAGAGACTAGAAGTAGTGCTAGCGTCATCTTCAATAATGTGTGCGAGTAAATGACCCTAAGCACAAGGAAAATCTCAAGCCTTACAATCACACTTATACGACTTTCACAAACAACTTATCCAAGTTAGAAGAACAACTTCACTCTTCATAGAATAAGGCAATGATAACAAAACTTCATCCATAAGATTCAATTCATAGTGGTTAATGTTAGTCACCCTATAATGTAATTCTTAGCAACCTAGCTAATCCATTTTTTGGAATTATCTAGCCTCTTATAAGCTTAAAGGCCAAATTTCTAACCTCAACTAAGATCAACATTTGTAAAAGGAGACTAGAAGCTATCTAGGGACTTATACCTTCAAGCTCTAGCTCATGAGAGACCTTCTAAGGTCATTTAAGGCAAGTCAGTACTTTAAGTGAACTACCCAGGAAAGTAAAAGAAATACAACTCAAAAATAGTCCAAAGTAAATCATAAGGATTAGGATCTTGATATCCTTAACCTATAAATTAAGTCACTCAATTCCTCCAAGCTAATTGGGACATATTCGTCTAGCTAGCCTTTGACATACTAGGCATTTCTCCAAAGGTCATGACATACCACTTTAGTATTGATCTAGTTGTTATGCTAGTTAAATAAAAGAGGCAACATTTGCAACCAAAAGATAAACCACTATTGATGAAGAGGTATGGAAACATTTTGAGGTGGGCTTCATCAAAGAAGAAAGGTACCTGACCTAGCTAGCTAATGTAATATTGGTCAAGAAATCAAATAGGAAATGGAAAATATGTGTCAACTGTACTAATCTAAACAAAGCTTGCCTTAAGGATTGCTTCTTGTTATTATAGATAAATTACCTTACCGATTCCACATCTAGAAACAAACTCCTTGAATTCATGGATGCTTTTTCTAAGTATAATCGAATCAAGATGGAGTCTAAAGATGAAGTTCACGCTTCTTTTGTCACCTCCTTTGAAACACAGTTCTACAAGATAATGCCTTTTGGTCTCAAAAATACCAAGACAACCTACCAAAGTTTAATAATAGAAGTTTTCAAACACTAGATCGTGTATAACAGGGAAGTGTACATAGAAGACATGGTAGTTAAGGTAAAGAATGAAATGACTACCTTAAAGACCTACAAGAGATCTTTGAATGACTACGCCACTACAAGATGAAGCTATACAAGTGAATTACACTAAAGGTATCAACATTTGGGGCTAAGTTCATTTGTAGCATCAATGTTTTGAATGATTAAAAGGTATAAATATTTTGCAAAGTGAATCAAATGAGATATTAATATTTTGCAAAATTTGTTTGAGGTATTAAGATTAGTTTTCAATTAACTTTCTTTAATTTTCCCTAATAGTCAATTATTCATACCTTATTTCGCTTACTTTACAAAACATTGATTCCTCTTTTTAACTACTTAAAACATTAATATCTTAATTGAATTTACTCTCTGTTGCATAAGCTGATTTTGTTGGTAGATATAGCTCCTGCAAACATAAAAACAATAGTCAAAAGAGCACCAAGGGGTTGCTTAGCACCGCCACTCTAATACTAAAGTCATTCAGTGGGTCCTAAAGGAAAAGAAAGAAAGAACTCTCTCTTTCCCAAAGAGGGAAAGGGCTATTTATAATACCTTAAGCCATACTAGGAGGGGACCACTACGTCTTCTTGTGATGGATAAGTTTTTACTTGGAAGCTGGCTTGATACTCGAGGTATCAAGGGCATTTAAACTAGGGGCGGCGACTTCAAGGAGTGTAAACAGGTCGATAATGTCCCTCCGATCTTGATGTAGGACACAGATATCTTGCATGGTGTGGGAGCTTGAGCTTACTTTGGTTAGGCGCTTGTCAATGGGCTCGAGCAGCTATCTTGAGGTAAAGCTCAAGCTAAAACCTCACTAAATTCGGGGAGAAATCCTTTATGGATGTTCACAAGGCCTACATAAGTAACATCTGAGGTTCTTACCCTAAACTAAGTCATAGTCCTCCGTTTCATTCTCTAAGCCTCTCTTGGTGGACTGGATCGATGGTCTATAGGTCCTAGTAACTTCGTAGCAATGATGGCAAGCCAAGTGGTCCGTGCCTCATATTTAGCAATCAGCAATTGTCCCCCCTCATTATCATTGCTTGAGGGTAAGGAGAATGACTATACTAAGCTCAGCTTGCAAGTTGAACTGGAGGAGGTCATCACATTGCCGAAGCTTTCCTGACGTCATTGTTCTCTAAGCTGCATCCCTTAATAGCACAATCGTTGGGGTCCATGCCCACTGAGCTCATCGAGTGGTAGCCTAGTTCATCGTTTTTTATCTGCATTCATCAGGCTTGTTGGCAAAGCCTAGTGGGATTTCCAAGGGACATAACAGGGGTTATGTCAGTTGTGATGATTGCTAAAATGGGCCTGAGGTATTTGGGCCACACAATTCCTAAGTATTGAGTGGTCGATAGTAGAGGTGTGCAAATACGATTCGCCCCCCGAACCAAACCAAACCATAATAATACGGTTCAATTACTTATTTAATCCAAACCTAATTATACGATTCGGTTCGTAAAATTTTCGAATAAAAAAAATGGTTCGATACGGTTCGATTAACGGTTCGTGTCGTTTCCATAAATAAATTAAAAAAACACTTATTCAACATTTAAAAAAAAGAGAGAGAGAGAGAGCTAGTCAAATTTAGCAAAGCTAACCATGCTTTGATTTCTAGATCATTTATCGTTTTCATAGGTTGTAACTCCTATGGCAAATGGTAAGTAATCCTATTTGATCCATTTGGCATCAACAGAAATGTAAATTTAATGTGTGCTACTACCAAATCACATGGTTTTTCATGAAGGTCCGGATATGGCATGATGGGAAATTTTTTATTGATTTCACCAGTATCAAAAAGGCATTTTACATTCCATAAAACTATAACATGACAGTATCATCGAAAAAGATGACTAACCACATACAAAACCATGCTGCTATCCTTCTTCTTCCTGTAATAGATCAAAACTTGCTACCAGCATGGCAATGGCTGCATCTTAATACATATAACCTGAGATACTCCATTCTTGTAAATTCTTATCAAAATAACTGCACATTCCTATGCTTTAATTGCTTTGCACCAACAAAAACAAACAATTTAAAATAAAAACATTAGTCAGCTGATAGCCATTCAGTAACATAAATAGGTCTAAACACATCTTAAAATTGCATCAAAAGAGTTATGAGACCAAATCACAAACACACCCATATTCTATTCTCAAAGCTACTTTAACAACCATCAGTACCATACAAAACTCAATTATTAATCATCTAAAGACAAATATTCTAATTGGACACCAAGATAACAAATATAATAGAAAAGACTGAATCTCATGTCTTCATCACTCTTCCTTTGGTTCTTCTTGTTAAAACATCAATAATAATATAAATCAATAACAATATGATAATAAGATGCAAGAAACAGTGCCAAACGTATGATATGCAAGGTAGTAACACAATAATATAGACGTCACAATTTGAGGAAAAGCAAAGGGTAAGCTAAACAACCAACACTAAAACTTACATCTTACTCAGAGTAAGTTCTTAGTACATATCCAACAAAATGTTTAGCAAAGATACCTCCATCTGAATTATCTGTGAAAAGAAATGTATTAGCTTGACCATGCCAATGTGCAAATTGCAAAACACATTGTCAATTTTACTTCTATTTTTCAATTTTTTATAGATTTCTTCCGTGAAAGTTAAACTCCAAATATAAAGTATACTGGCATAAAATATATACCTTGTAATATTCTTAGAAGATCCTCACTTTAGCTATTTTTTCATATTGTAAAAGCTAAATGTTTTTCATTATCACATATCTATGATCTATGGATAAAGTAATATATAAATAGTTTACGGGATTCAGCTCATGAAGAGCAAAATTCTCTTTAGAATATTCCTATAGATTGTAGTATAAATAATAGAAAGCAATCCAAACAACTAAATTCGTCAATAGACTAACCTTACTTCAATCGAGGGTGGTGATATTTGTAGTAGTTGAGTCCTTCAATCTATCAACTTCAATATCTTAAGAGATATAAAAGACAAAACACATTGTCAACCCGTAATGAATAAAAATGAATAAAATGTTAAGATTAAAAGAACATTAAAATTTTTACATATAAAGAAATATATACCTGCGTCAAAAATTTGCAATGCTTCAAGATCGTCTTCAATGGACAAACTGTTGTACATTTTTTAAGCCAAACATGTGCACTGCCGAGTGCTTTAACCATGTTTAAAGCTAAAGAGCTCCTGAAAACATCAAGAACCCGACCACCAGTGCTATAAGCACTCTCTGAGGCTACAGTTGATAAAGGAATTGCCAAAACATCCTTTGCCATCATGGAGAGAATAGGGTATCTACAAGAAATTTTCTTCCACCAATCCAACAGATCAAAACGTACATCATTGTCATTGAGTTCCTCACACTCTTCAGCTAAATACTTTTTCAATTCATTTTTAGTACCATCTTATCTCCTACATGAGTTTTGATCTATTCATTTCTTAATTTTTTACGTCTTTGCTCCTCATGAGTCATATCTCCACCTAATTCCTTCATAGAACCATCAGAAACTGTCGATGGGCTCTTCTCACTATGCTTATAGCAAGACTCATAATTAACAAACAAGCTTGAGAGGGCATACTGAATTTTCCCCATTAGCTCATTTTCCTTCTCACCATCATAGACCTCCTTCACCATATAATCCACATATGACAGCTTCAATCGTGGATCAAAAATTGTAGCCACAAAAGATATAACATTTATATTATTTATATTTCCCCAATACTTTTCATGCTTTCTTTTCATCTTTTTAGCCATCAATCTAACAGATGGATCATCACTTTCACATTGCTTTTTAATCTCATAACCAACACCCAATATTTCTTCAACAAATTGATTACAAGTGGCAAAGAGAGAGCCAGAGATACGTAATGTAGCATCATAAAATGCCTTTAAGTGCAACGGGCGTACGCCCAACCTTCCTCTGTAGGAATTCCCTTCATTCTATCATTTGTCAATTATGATATAAATTTTTCATCTTTAACCTCCAACAGCTCGAATGCTCTCTTAAACTTCACAATAGACTCCAACATTGAAAAAGTGGAGTTCTATCTAGTTTCAACATCTAAAGACAAACCTACCTTACTATCTACATTTTCTTCCACCACACAATTCTTAAATCTCGCTAATCTTGATGGAGAAGACTTCACATATCTAACAGTTGCACGAATTCTAAAAATGGAATCATCTAAATCTTTGAGCCCTTCTTTCACAGTTAAGCTTAAAATGTGTGCACAACACCTTATGTGAAGATACTCCCCTTTCAACATGAGTGTACCCTATGATTGTAATCTTTTTTTTTAGAAATTAAATGCAAAGGTCACTTGAACTTGAATTATCTATAGTAATGGTGAGAACTTTGTTTATACCCCATCTTTTCAAACAAGTCTCGATAGCATTTCCTATTGCCTCCCCAGAATGGCTAGTTATTTGGCAAAATTTTAAAGTCTTTTTATGTAATTTCCAATTATCATCAATAAAATGACATGTGAGACATAACAACCCGAATTTTGGGATGAAATCCATGTGTCTTTGGTTAAATAAACTTGACTACTAAATGCAGAAAGATATTCCTTTAATTTCTTCCTTTCCTCTTCATACAACTCAAGACAATCACATCTCAAAGTTGTACGACATGGAAGATTAAACACAGGTTGTACAACTCTATTGTAACTAACAAAAGCTTCATTTTCAACAAAATGAAAAGGCAACTCATCAACCACAAACATCCTTGCAAGCTCTCTCCTACATCTACTTTCATCAAATTGAACATTATGCTGCAAGAACAATTGCTTATTTTCAAAAACACTTGGCAAAGTTTGATGTTTACTCATTGCCTCCTTGTCAATGAAGTGGTTGCACCTACTCAAATGAGTGCGCAATGCACTAGTTCCATTCATTCCAGACTGCTTAAATTTTTTACTACAATATTTACATCTTGCCCTCTTATTCCCCTTTTCATCCATTTCTAAAGCCATAGGTAACCAAACTTTAGAGCGTTGTCTCTTGTTAGTTTTTGTAGGTGGAGAGGATTCAAGTAAAGTACCAGTACGAGGCAAAGTGCTGCTAGGTCTAGTATTGCCAAGTTGGTTGCCTTGTTCATCCCTCTTTAAGAGAGGCAAAAATGGGGTTTCGATGGAGATCATATGGGGAGTCATGTGCAGTTTCTCAGCACGGCAAAGGTTTTTGTTCATAAACAGTAAGGCGTCGTTGATAATGACACTTTTAAGCCAAACATAACGATGCCTTCACTACAGCATAAACCAAAAAAAAAAAAAAAAACCACAAGATAGATCCATTTTCCTTCCTCCCAACAGCACTTGAGAGCTCTCCTTCCTTCACCAAAAAAACCCTATGACCTCCCCTTCAAACACCACTTTATAGCATCGGATCGAGCTTTTTCATCCTATATCCAACTTTCCGACATCAGGTAATGTATGATTCCATAGTTTTTTTTCCCTCAATAAATGGCTCAATATTTGAATTTTTTTTCCATTTTTTAGTTTTGATTGTGAAGTTGATTTCATGCCTTTTTAGCATATTTTACTTGATGTTATGAAGATGCTAGGCACTATAGGAGTAGTTTATTGACCGTTGGTGATGTTTGTGTAGTTGCATTGTTAGATCTATTTCGTTTCATTGAAAAATGTAGATGTAGTGAAGATGTTCAATGAAATGCCCCAATCAATTAATCTTAGTCCATTAAACAAAATTATACATTTTGGAGTGTGCATCATTAATGATGTTTGTGTAATTGCATTTTTAGACCTATTTTATGCCATTCAAAAAAATGTGGACTTTGTGATGGTGTTCGGTGAAATACCTCAATGAATTAAGCTTAATCGATCAGAACAAATTAGAAAATTTGCAGTGTGCATTGTTAATGAATAAGTTATCAAATATGTTTTCCACAATTTAAGTTGTGATAAATATTGGCTAACTTTCGTAGTCTGTTATCGCTAGGTTTGAGATGGCCAACTTTGTAAGATTCATCTATACGAATGGGAATATTGTGCGTGGGAGTCATGAGCCACAATATGATAGGCCTCCAATTGGGAAAGTAAAGATTAAAATGATATGAATTTTGATCAATTTAAGGAACCGATTTGTAAGAGGATTGGTGTTGATCGGGATAATTTTGAAATTGAGATAATACATAAACATGATCATTATATGAGTCATGGGGTAATATACATGCTAATGCTAATTGTGGATGACGAGAGCCTCGAGGATCTGATTTCGATGGCTGTTGAGTTGGGGACTAGGTTAATACAAGAGATATTTGTGAAAACATATACCACGTTAGGCCTTATTTAGAGGGTCGATGATGCTGTTAATTATGCCTCTAATGTCAGTCATGGAGAGGTGTATTTGAACAATCCAAACCCTGGGTCTTATGTGTTTGAATAAGTGACACAGGTTTCGGCAAACCAAAATGTTCATCCCGATATATTTGGTAGTGTACATTCACAAGACTAAAGGGTGATCTCATTTTCACCCATGCAGTTTGAACAATATGATCCTATTCCAAAAAATGAGTCATTGTCAGACTTCAAGAATAGAGTTGAGGAAGAAGTTGCACTGGTGTTTAACTTGGGGGTCTAAAATGGTGAAGCAAATGATGATGGAGATTTCGTGGAAGATAATGAACGTCATGAAGAGGAGGATGAAGTGACTGGGAGAGGTTTAAGGGTTCAATGTAGAATTGGCAGTCTCCTTGTGCACAGTGCTAAATGAAGCGATGTCCAGTCAGGGAGAGGTGAGGGATACAATCCCTTATTTTAATGTTAGTGGCGGTGGTGATGATTATATGACATTTGAAGATGATGTGAATGCGATGTGAAATAATCCTTATGATGGGTAGGACCTAGCGAAAGGAATGACGTTTAACACAAAAGATGATTTATTACAGACAGTCAAGGCTTTCCACATAAGAACACATTGCAATTTTCATGTTGATGAATCTAAGAAAGGCTTGTAGATTACCCATTGCACAAAAAGTGAACAGGGTTGTTCGTGGAGGATAAGAGCTTGCAAGAAAAAATTAGAAGGTCTTTTTGTAATCACAAAACTAGATGGCCCTCATCATGTACCAATTCAATAATTGAGCAAGACCACTCATAGATTGACTCTAATCTATTGGCACGAGAATTTATCAGCTTTGCTTAAAAGAATCCCGACTGCAAAGTTCGGGACCTTGAGTCACATTACTTAATCGTATATGGGTATATGGTATCACATAGAAGAATATGGGAAGCTAAGATAAAGGCAATTACTATTGTATGTGGTGACTGAGTGAGATCATATAATGAACTCCCGAACCTTTAATATGCAATCAAGGCTACCAACCTGGGATCAATAGTTGAATGGGGTTGGACAAGATCGCCTCAACTTGATGAGGTGTATTTCAAATGGGTTTTTTGGACTTTTAGCCCTTATGTGGAGGCTTTTAGGCACTGTAGGCTAGCTGTTTGTATAGATGGCACCTTTTATATGGAAAATACAAGCATGTCCTCCTAATGGCTTGTGGTGTGGACGGGGACAATTACATTTTACTTCTTTCCTTTCGCCTTGCACCTTCTGAGTCTACAATTGCATGGTCTTGGTTTTTAAGAGAACCGAAGCATGGAGTAATAAGACACAGAAAAGAGGAGACCATATGCCTTATATCAGACAATGGAGCTGGTATCATCAGGGTAGTTAATGATAGATCAAATGGTTAGTAGCCTCCTTTCGTAGCTCATTGATTTTGCATTCGACATATTACTAGTAATTTCAACAAAGTACATAAGACTCAAAGATGCAAACACTTGGTAACATATGCTGCAATTTAGACACAACCTCGAAAGTTCGAAAAGACTATGGGACTTGTGAAGAACATAGATTAAGAAGCAATTGAGTGGTTTAATAAGACCGACTCAAATGGTGATATGGTTTGTTCAAAGATGAATGGACTCTAGCATATGATGGATTGCCTTGTTTTGGGTATATGATAAGCAATATAACAAAAGCTTACAATTATGTTCTAAAGGGTATGATTGGCATACTGGTTATTGCACTAGTGAAGAAGATATTTTATAATTGTGTCATGTATTAGGAAGAAAGACTTGACGCTGCAACTAACGGAATAAAGGTAAGAGAGATTTTCACACTGTATGCCAAAAATAAATTAGATTTGTGGTCTTCTAGGCATGTATAGGAGGGAAGACCTATTGACGACCGCCTTCTTCCACATCTGAAGCATGCTGGCTTTTTAGGGATAGTGCCTACCATTCGTTCAGCTAGACTATGATCTTATCACAACATTAGTTGAGCATCGAAGATCAGAGACGCATATATTCCACATGCCACATGGGGAGATAGCCATTACCTTGCAGGATGTGGAGGTACAGCTTGGCCTCCTAGTTGACAACATGCTAGTTGTGAGTATCATATCCCCTCCCAATGGAGGGCAATATGTATGAATTTGTTGGGGGGACTAACCATGGGGGGAAAGGAATACCTCATGAGGAAGGCATTTGAGTCTGCATTGGCTACACACTACCTTTGCCCATTTGCCTAAGAATGCTACAAAGGAGCAGATTATGAGGCATGCACGTGCTTACATCCTTCAGCTCATGGGAGGATGTATTTTTGTTGAAAAATCTGGATCGTTGGTTCATGTCATGTTCTTACTTTTACTAGAGGACATGGCGCGAGCCAGCCAAATAGCTGGGGATCTGTGTACTTGAATTGGTTATATCAATAATTGTGTCGAGCATCTAGTAAGGATGCCGTTCAAATAGGTGGAGCGGTCGTGTTACTGCAGGTTTAGGCTTAGGACACATTTTCTGGTGGTTACCCCATTTTCCCATTTCAGACCTCTATTATAGGATGGCACCCCTCGCTGCCCAATGGTAGATTGTTCGAGACAGGACCCGTCATCCATCTCATGTGGTTTCACCCTATCGATAGGCATTTGATGTCATAGGTTCTCCCCAAGTACTTATTCTTTTGTTTTTATCAATGTTATATTATACTTTATAATATCATTGATTGGAAGGTCTTCTTTGTGCTACCAAATAGGTGGTTTGGATGTCTTACACTGATGATATTATGGTAGGCTTCCACTATACTGCCATGCTAGTGTTGATGTGTGGATAGCATGAGTCCTCCTTATATGCTTTGCATTGTCTAGTGGTGCTTCCCGAACCGTGTCATTAGACAGTTTGGGGGAACCTAGAGAATTCCACCTTTAGTTAATACTGAACTGGATCTACACCAGACTAATTTGAGGGGAAGGGTTGACACCAATTGGCTAGTGCATCATACTACTTATCATGGGATATGGAATGATAGACAGGACCGACTGGTCTCGATCGAGCATCCCTTCGGTGTTGATCCAAAGTCCCCTTGATGGTACAGACGTATTACTAGGCGGTATGTTAGCCATACTACAATTATGTTCGGTCACTTAGTAAGTGAAGAATTGTCGACAATCTACCTTCGATGATATAAGATTGCTTATTTTTTAAAATATCCACTTTGTGTGTTTCCCATTTTTTTGCAAACCAATCAGTTTCGACATATACGGTCATCAGATGAACTTCCAGGGCTTTATACAATTCTAGATGCAACCATAATGATCATGGAGTCCTCGATCATCTGTGTCTAGAGGTTCGATGTGAAGTGTATGAAGAAGGTGGAGCTGAGGAGCATGACAGCGGTGCTCATAAGCATGCTACTAGGGACGTAGAGGAAGAGGATGAGGATGATGATGCCGAGAAGAACTACAATATTTCCTAGCGAGAAGCATCTACATCTCATGGACGGCATAGCACTTCTTCGGTACCACATTTATTAGGGGTCGATCCCGAATCGTACTACACTGCACGACAAGTGTGGGACATCTTCAGGTCATACTCCACCTACACCACAAAAGAGGTATGCTATTGATGATCATGATACAGGCGAGGGATTGATTTAGCTCTCTCAGTTTAGGTGCTCCCCACTATCAAGTGTTATTTAGCCGCCTGACTTTAGTACATTAGCAGCTTCGGATAAGGGGACATCAGCACCAAAAAGGTGTCGACGATCCATTGTGTCTAGGATAGCTCAAGGACTTCGGAGGGGTTCAAGGAGGCATAGATAGCTCATCATCGTTTTCTTTCCTGTTTCTTGAAAAACATGTACTCTTGTCTCATGCTTGCAATGGAATTTATTATAGTTTATCGATGTATTATGCTTTTTTTTTTTTTTACCATTTTCATTGTTTCATCGTTGAATTATTTGAAGTTCTACTAAAATGGCGACGATATGATTGAAATTGTTGTTGTCATTGGTGTTGGGAATGATGTTTTGTAGGTTGATGAATAGACGCTATATTTAATGGAATGACAGTGATTGATGTTTCATGCTATTTGCTGATTTTTCTGTTTTGTTTTTGCAGGTTTTACGTTGAAGGCATTGTTATGAACGATACCATTGATATTTTTTCTTAAAGGCATTGTTATCAACGGTGCCATCCATGCGTCACCTAAAGGCTCCTTCACTAACTATGCCCTTTGTGCAAATTTGAAGGCGTTGTCTTCCAGATCCATATTATCTTTTTCCACCATCCTCTTTGTGGATTTTTTTTTCAAAATCTTTACTATTTACGAACAAAAATTGCATTGCAGAAGCTTTATTGACAAGCGAAATCATGAATTTTATATGCTTGTTTATTGAATTTAGATGTGCAAATATTGAGCTACGAGGAAAATGATCACTTCTGCTCTTCTTTTTGTCGTTTCATAATCGTCTCTGTGTAGGGATAAGATGAAGTTCGAAGTGGTGCTGACCCAATTTTTTTCTTTTCGGCAATCCTAGAATTTTTATGACTCGAATGTAATTCCTTGGATGTAACTATTTTTTTTGTTTTAGGTCAAATGGCAGTAGACCGATGAATGTTCCTCTGAATTGTTTTATTTAGCTAAAAGAGGATTAATTTTGTAGCAAGCCTATTTAGATTTTCGGAATTTTTTTGTATCATATTAGTATCTTATTTATATTTATTATTTATCTGTATCATATGTATTTTGATTAGTTTATGAATAAAACATGGTACTTAAATCACAATAAACAAATGTATCCAATATGAACTCGGGTTTTAGTTTTAAGTGCTATGTTTTTAATGGAAAAAAAATAAAAATAAAATTTTATCTAAAGGAAAATGAACGAGCACGTGACAACAGCATACCCTTATCGGAAGACAGCCACAATCTACCTTAAACGAATGGATTATCTCGTCGCACTCCTTTGAGCCACAAAGATGTAGAGTGTGGGTAGGCACTGGAGAGAACAAGGGCAAGGATTTTCATCCCCTTCCTTCCACGTCCACGTCTATGCAATGCCTCCTCCTCGTTCTCCTCCTTCTCCTTCTTCTAGAACTCTCTTTACTCTCTCTTCTCTCCACCTGATCACTCCACCTTAGCCATGCATTCCCTTAATACCCTTCTCTTCACTTGCTACTACTCTCCTACAATCACCACCACCATCTCCACTACGCCACCTCAAACTCGAATTCTTCATACTTCCCTGAAGTTTCGGCCTTTGAGGGGTTCAGGGTTTTTGTACGGACGAAGCGAGCGACAGAAGAATGGAGCTCTCCCGATAGTATCGAGACGTGGGTTGTCGGTAAGATGCGGTGGTGTTGCTGGTGGAGGTATTGTGGAATGTGATGAGAGTAAGTTCTCAGAGACGGTTTTGGAGAGTGATCGTCCTGTTCTTGTGGAGTTTGTTGCTACTTGGTGCGGTCCTTGTCGTTTGATATCTTCTGCTATGCAATGGGTAGCTCAGGTTTCCTTTTTCTTCTCTTCTTTTATTTTGAATTTTTCATTCTTTCAATGGTGAAGGGATGCAATTCAATTGCTTGTTTTGTCATATCATGTGCCGCATACATAATACATATGTTTGCTTTTATGGGCGAATAGAGAATGAATTTGTGATAACAATAGGGAAGTGGTATGCTTGATATGCCAATTATCTTTAAATTTTAAAGTGATCAATTAAAATTTTTGTGTTTTATTAATGCTGCTTCGGCTAATAAAGTTAATTCTATTTTCTCCCAGCGCATGGGAAAGTGATACCTGTTAAGTAGCGAATGAAAGACTAGAAAATTAGATACACATATTATTTGATTACACGATTTAGTAGGCTGATTAACTCCCAGGAACTTTAATATGTGTGTTAATCTGGGTTTTTAATTGTGTAGTTTTCAAGTGGTTTTTAATGGTTACATGACAAGTGTTGCTTCCCATTTATTGTGAGTGTTAGCTCAACAAATGCTGTTAGCTGAGGTAGTATTGATAAATACAAAAAAATTTTAATTAGGTATTAAATTGACTATTTTAAAATTTAGATAGCTAATTGAACTTCTGGGGAAAGTTTAGATACCAAATACAGCTTTTAACTCTTCGTTGTTTCTTTCATTTTTGTTAAAACATTGTATTCTATCTTGGGAATATGCAATAAGCATTCTTTTTCCTGCAGAAGGCTACACTAGAATTTCCTCTGCTATTTTAAATCTCAAGATAGCAGTCGGTACATAATATTTTGTAAAAGGTTCTCTTTTATGGTCATGCTGTTGCTAGTATTTTTAATATTGAATGATCCAATTTCATATGGTTTAGATGTTTGGAATTCTAATAACTAGTGAAGAAGAGGATCGAGATTTGTGCCTTGGGTCATTTTTTTTCTATTATCATACACCATATCCTATAGTAATCAAAATTTTTGGAATTTGAGTTCTTTCAATTCAAGTTTTATGGAAATACTGAATAAGAGTTTGGGTGCTTTGATTCAGCAATTAGAAAGATTATCATAACCTTGGTTGAATAATACGAAATTTCGAACCTACAAGATATTGTTGACTGATCATTAATGATTTGGTTTTGGTCCGTTTTAAAGATGACAATAAAGAAATAACATTCTTGATATCCATACATGCTAAAGAAGGATTAACAATGAAGACAGGGACAACGAGGATGGTGTTTTTGCAGTAAAGATGGGGTTGATCAGATTAACAGTGACCTGATCTTGAGGATGCATATGTACATGTATTATGACATACTAAACAAGGATTTATAGGTCACAAAAAGGTCAGTGTGATGCAGGAAGATGATTCTAGGATAACTTTTCATTTTTAATTTTGAAAAGGGAGAATTGATGCAAAAATTGAAGCTTGAACAGGTCCTTTTGTTAGCTATATTTTTCCCAGGCCTTACATATTTGTGGGAATCTTCACTCTAACGTGCTAGTATATGAACCTGTGTATTAGAGTGAAGAAGGGGAAAAAAGAAGATGCAATTCTTGTTCAAATGGTCAAACATCAATTTTTTGCATGAATCCACCAGAAATGTAGAGAAAGGTAAAGTGAAAGCCCTGCATTTAACAGTTACTTATGATGGGTTATTCATTTTCCCCAAGGGTTAATGAGTTGGTTAATATCTTCTTTTCTTGACTCTTTCTTACATATATGCTGCTTGCTGCATTTCTCTCTGGTTATTAGTATTTCCGTGAGTAACCTTGAATTATGAAAGGATGTCTGTTTTATATTTGGTTCCACTTTTGTAAGCAATTTACCATTTTACAAGTTACAGCTTTTATATTAGCTGGTTGTGTATCTTAATTTACCACTTTCTTTACACCATAGCAAATGCCTGTCGCTACAATAATTAAGATCATTTTTTTCAGTCTCTTAGCATGCTGCTTGAATGGTAGGAGTTTGGAGATTGCACTAGAACTAGGTGTTGCTTATTGGATAATGAAGTTTTCTGGATCTATTGAACTATCGAACCCTACTTTAATATAACCATTTATTTGCATCCTCTTTCTTTCCTACTGACAAGGTTGCTATTTGATTAGTTGCTTTCGCAAAATATTTTGTTGCTTCACTTAGTTGCTAACTTGGAGATACACTTAAATGATTCTTATTGTAAATTGGAATTACTTACAGGAATGAACTGTAGTTCTGTGATTAACTGTCATGGATATTAAGTAAATCCATTGGAGGTAATATTATTCAAATTGTCTGATTCAAGCTTCTCTCATCATTTATAGGAATATCAGGATAGACTGACAGTTGTTAAAATAGATCATGATGCTAACCCGAAGCTAATAGAAAAATACAAAGTCTATGGGTTGCCAACTTTAATTCTCTTCAAAAATGGGAAAGAAATCCCTGAAAGCAGAAGGGAAGGGGCAATTACAAAAGTGAAGCTCAAAGAATATGTTGATGGACTACTAGATTCGATGTCGGTTGCATAATCTAGTTGGAAAGTGCTCGACAATGTTGCTGATGTTGCCGGCTTGGTAACTCCTATCTCAAGAAGAGTGGTTGCAAGATAGCATTTGCTAGTTGCTACATCAGTTGATCATCAAAAGCAATGTATTGAATGAGGTTTTACTACTCCTGGATTTTGTGTTTGTTTTAGGTTGTATGAGGTTAATACAAACAAAAAATGTTGTTGGCTTTAAATTGGATTTGTTGGGTAAAAATTGAAGGGGCTGGATTTTGTATCAAAATCCATTGTTGTACTTTATGCAGCAAGACTCATGTAAATTTCAAGCTAACATATATTCATTATTTCAAGTTAAGCTACTATCCGTATTAGCATATTCAATTGCATATACTCGTCAGGTCTTTTACTTTTTCCTTTTTCCTCTGTTGTGTTTCTTCTCCTAACCAAGATTGATCTTCCCATAATAATTAGAACAAAAAGAGTTCAATACAGATCTTATGCTTACAAAATCTTCAAGAATTAGTGTGTAAGACTTAAAAGAACTGATGTATCATATGAGACAGTCCAACTCGATCATACTTTTCTCCATCTCCTTGTCCCCAGCAGATGGTTATTTTTCTTTCTGTTTCATCTCTTCTAGCGGTAAGAAATTAATGTATGTAAATAGCAATAAAACTTAAAACCATATTGGACACATCTTGTCAGATTAGCTCGATGTTACTCTAGTTGTTGCTCTTGCTGCTTTACTTAACGTGGGCATCTTCATCGCTTAGTATACGATTTCATATTCTGTTCCTCTTCTCATGTTTGGAAAACGGTTTTAAAAAACGGAATCGTAGTTCACGAGAACCACCTCTTCTGGCTTTAAAGGAAAAATTCAATTCTGCTTTTAAGGAAACAAAAGTTATTTTATTCTTTTTTCATTACTAAAAATTTACAAATATAGGCTTTTAATGTGTAATTTATATTTGTTCATCTAAGAATTAGGGTTATCTTTCTCATATTTTGAAATATTATTAAAAGTTAGAATCGCGATCTATTGTGATCAATTATTCTGGCTTTAAAAGAAAATTTTAATTCTGTTTTTGAGGAATAGAATTGATTTCATTCTACCCTTATTTCTAAAAGTTTACAAATATAAGGTTTTAATATACAACATATACTTATTCAATATTGTCATTATAAATGCCACTATAATACAAGTGAAATATCCTTGAAATATATTTTTAAACTTAATGATTGTTGGGTAATTTAACTCTAGATCCTCTTTCCATATATGTGCCTTCTTAATCCTAGACTTCCTCCATTTATTAACATTGAGGCCTTAGTGTATGATATTGGCGCCAGCACCATGTATTAAAGGAACAATCTTTACATCTTTAAATCATCACCCAAGCATAAATAACTCTAAAAAATGAATGTTTAAACATCTAAACCTCTATAAGGTTTCATTTTCACATCTTAATTAATAAAAATCTAGGCTTACCTCATGAAATCATAAAACCCTAGATGTTGCACCTACTTTAGCCTTAAAAGGGAGTGATTTCTTCAAAATTTTTCTTCAGACTCCAAGTAAAAGCAACTTCTAAGTAAATAAAGAGATTAACTAAGAAAATCAACTAATCATAAGAACCTTGATGAGTAGTCACTCTACTTTCAAGCAAAACGTTGTTATTAGTACTTTTTTTGGCATGTCCATACTGTTGTTCTTGAGAATTTGTTCTGCATCGTTCGCAAAGTTAGCTTACATCCGTTAATAACATAGTTTTGATTTTAGTTCCTTTTTGTGCCGAAGTTGAAAGTGTTATTGTGAACTACTGCCCTATTATGATCTAGGAGCTTCTACAGTCTCGTCGACGGGACTGTCCAGTCAACCATCTTACCGTTAAAAAAATATAGTAATTGAAATATTAACTATTTTAGTGGTTCGATCATACTTGAGTATGATGTGAGCTGTTTGATAGTGATGTAACCGGTTCCATCAAAATTAATGACGGAACCATAAAATTTCCCTATGATTCATATCATTATCCTTGTCATTATTGTGGTTCTACTTTTGTTTGTCAATATTACTTGAATCTATGGAATATAGTTAGGCACCTTCACTAAGGCCTCTACCATCCTGAACTCCTCTAAACTTAACATCACTAATTCATGTCTCTTCGCAAAGTAGATATACAAGCCTGTATGACCTCATCTTCCATGGAAGATTAAATTCTCATTGGTGAATATTCTTTTTGATGGTTAATACGATCCTTTGATTGAAGTTTATGTAAATGTGTGGATACTTTCTTTGCTTCCATAGGTCATTTTCTAATTAAAGGAAGCAATTTTTGGTTTTTCCTATGAAGAGGAAATTTTATAGTGTTGTTCCTTTAAAGTGGCCATAACAATCTTATTTTTAATTTTCTTAACTTTTTGGGGCTCTTCAAGTTTCTCTCCTATCCTATCATTTTCCAATTTAATGTTATTGCATATTCCTTTTTTCTCTATCGACTCCTATCTTTTCCCTTGTATTTTAGATTTGTTGTAGTATCATTATCTTGCTTCTTATTTTTGACTAGTTGTTTCAAGCCACTCTAATTCCTTTTGACTGAAAACTTTTAGGTGTGTGTCTTAAGCTTCTTATTGCTATTGCATATATATACTATATCTCATTGTATAGCTCATTTATAGGGACAACTTAGTCTCTTTATGTGTATTGCCTTGTTTTATATAATTGTGTATTACATATTGTAAATTATCATTAAAATCAATAACAAAACTTTTCTCCTCTACAATTGTCTAAGGTAACAGAGCTTCGAGTTAAAAGTAAACCCTATTTTTTATCGTAAAGTTCTTACCTTGAATCTTTTTCATTTCGTCAAATCCTTCAAGCATCTTCGACATCTGTTTCTCTTCTTTGGTGATGATAAACCATGGCAACAGCAGTTGCCATCATCTCCTCTTCACCAATAACTACAACATCAAAGTCTATCGTGATTAATCCTAATCCGATCTCGACAACCTCTTCTTCCCTAGCTACCACCACAGTCCATCATCTTCTTGCATTCCCAAACCCACCAATGACGTCTATTTTGATGTTCCTATAGGAATCCGTCTCCTCTCTCTTGCCCTCATCGTTCCTCGACCTGCCCACTCATCTTCCATCTCACCCCTCTTTCCCTCTACCCTCCTAATCCATGTCCACCTACCACATGCTTACAAGATCTAAATCCGGTGCCACAAAACCTTGCTCCATCCTTAATCTTCACACACATGTCTTAACCTCAGAACCTTAACCCTATCATCACATTTATGCTCTTTGTGATCTTGCATGGGTTGCTCTGATGAGAGAAGAATTTGATTCCCCCCACTCCCCCACTCTTGAAAAAAAAAAAAAACACGTCAAAATGTTGTTGGCAACACATGAAAATTTCATTTGAAATACAATGCTGAGGCCTTAAGGGGCAAGTTGAACATCATAAAGCTAGTCTTGTTGCCCAAGGATTCACTCAATGTGAGGGTATTAACTATACGTAAACATTTAGCCTTGTTATCAAATCCACCACCATTCATTTCATTTTGTCTCTTGCTGTTTCTTCACAATGGGCCATTCGACAACTAGATATCAAGAATGCTTTTCTTCATGGCCATCTCATTGAGACAATTTTCATAAAATAGCCCCTTGGTTTTGTCCATCCCCGTTACCCAAATTATGTATGTTGATTGCACAAATCACTCTATGGTCTAAAGCAAGCTCCTCGAGCTTAGTTCCATCGCATCAGCAGCTTTCTCTTACACATTGGTTTTGACAAAGTAAAGCTAATACATCCATGCTCATTTTCACTAATAGGGTTGCAAACAAGCCAAGTTACTCAAGGTTAGCTCAGCTTATTTTAGGCCTAGATAAACGAGCCGAGCCAAGATGGAGCTTTACTTTAGACTGGCGAGCTCATGAACAGGCTCGTTAAGGGCTCCCGAATAGGCTCATAAAGAGTTCATGAATACTTTTTATATATTATTCTTATAATTATTTATATTAATATATTAATATATTTATATTAATAATATTAATATTATTATATCATATATAACATTGTATATAAATGCATATATACTATTAATTAACCAAATCCTAATTTGGTGTCAAAAATTCACATTATGCCCTCTTCATTATGTATCCCTCCTTTTGTATGGAAAAATTCATATTAGGTAGTTACTTTATGGTATTTTTTTTTTATCTTATTCTATCTACTGTCTCTCTCTCACTCTCTGTACCCCCCACCACACACACACACACACTCTCTCTCTATTTTCCCTCCTGATTAATTGCTTTTTACTTTTCTCCTCTTCGATTTCTTCTACTTGGTATAGTCAATCACATAAAAACCATAGTTAGGTTTTTTTTTCACATCAAAGTTTCTCTTTTTTCAATCTTCTCTTTGTAATTGCAGGTCTGAAGCCATAGTTAGGTTTGTCAGTCTCTTGCTTCATTGGGTTTGTGAGTCCTTCGATACTCTTACTTTGGAAACTACCAACTCTAGTAAGTTCCTCTTCTTTTTTTTTTTCAATATTCTCTTTGTAAATTTTTCACAGAAAATTTTCTATTCTTTTTTTTTTTTCAATCTTCTCTTTATAATTTTTTTTCACAAAAATAAAAATTAACCACACAAGGCATGAGTTTCTCTTTTCCAACCCATTTCTTTCAATTTGAAGTCATAGAACATTCGCAAATACTAACGTTTTCAGTTCAGGCAAAGGCATGATTTTTAGGCCTTTTTTTAGTGATAACTAGTTAATGTAAACAGTGTTTAGATGTTCAGTTATTCTTGTTGGAATGATTTTGCTTTATGTGATTTATTTATTATGGGACTAAGTTTAAACACTAGTGTAGCAGAAGATATACCCCTAAAAAAGGTTGTGTTGTTTTATTTATTTCAAAATTACTTTCAATTAAATGATTTAGGTGAAATGTCCTTCAGTTTACATTACTAATTTGATAGGTTGATCAATTATCAAATTTTTTCTCGTACATTCGAAAAACTTTAGTTATTATGAAAAGGGGAAATATTTATGTAAAAGATTAATAATACATTGATTATGGAAAAAATTATAGATATCAATAAGTAATTTTATGAATTTAATAGAAGTTTTGAAGATACTATTGTAATATTCGAATGTCTTAAATAGAACTCCTACTGCTTGGAGGGTATGTTGAAGAATATCAACTCCAAATCATTTCATCAAAGACATTGACTTTATTCGTAAGTTTCTTTTTCTTTTTTTTTTCAGTTTTTCTCTTTATAAATTTTACAATGGTCACCAAAGTTTCATAGGTATGAAAGTTAACCACAAAAGTTCAAATATTTAATATATGCACTACACCATCAAAAATTCGCAGAAACTGTTGGATTTTGTTCTCAAATCCACCTGACTTTATTGAATTTTTTCAATAAATTCCCAAATGAACCAATGGGTTTTTATGCATTTTGCCTAAGAAATTCACTAGAATTTTTAAGAAAATCTAATTAACCTCCTGGATGAATAAGCTGAAATATATTTCACTTTTGTTTAAAAGCACTCATATATTAGTATGTAGTTAATCAATGAAAAATTAGTTTTTATAAGGAAAAAAAATTAAATCAAATAGTGAATGAATGTAGCTTCAGCTAAATATTTAGAACAAAAATTTTACAGTAATTAAGGAAAAAATATATTAATACCAACAAGAAATTTTATGATTTTAATAAAATCTTTTTGAGATATTATCATTATTGGAGATATTATTGTAATATACTATTGTCTAAAATAAAGTTCTAATATAAACAAGTTGATTTAATTATTTTGTGATTAGTTTTTTTTTATAGAAATTACATTTATCATCAAATTTATTTATTAATTTTTGTTAGGATTATTTCCCTCTTCAACTCTAAACACCGCTGCAAGTCGAAGTTGAACACTTAAATTTTTTTTCCCTTTCACTTAATTTAGGATGTTTTCCTTTCAATGCAAAACTATTTGTATGGTGTTCCACAACTTGGGAATTTAATCATGTAATGGCTATTAAAATGCAGTATTTGAATTGTGCTTTGAGGACCAATGCTTCTACATCGGGTTAATTACCTATGACAAAGGATATATCATTCTATTTATTGATTTATTCAACATCATGGGAAAGATGGCCTTTTTATAAAGCCCTGGATCACAGTATACCTTTGTATATGGTTTTGATCCATTCTCGAATTGGAATTGTGTCTTCTTCTTTATACATATGTGTGTATATATATACCCACACACATCTTAAGAGAGCATTAATTTCCATACTTGTTTTCAAAATAACTGTTAAATACTTCTTCTTTTGCCATAGGAAATAAAATTAATATTGTAGAATAATTGATATTAAAGAATATTGCTATATCCAAGGTCTGCATTGCAACTCATTAATATCTTTTCCTTCTAAAAAATTTTACAACCGAAAATCTGCTTTATCGAAATATAGGAATACAATAGAAAGACAAAAAAAGTTAAATAAATAAAAGGGACTAATGGACAAGTTTACGATTAACACTGAATAAGAAAATTTTTTCCATCTTGCTCAAACTTTAAAACTTAAATTTAAAAACAATTATTTGTGTAATGCTTTACTTTATTTTTGCACATGCATCATTGTTGGTGCTTTATGATTTTATTTTATTTATACACACACATGGCGAGTGCATTAACTGCTGACACTTATTTATATCAATAATTTGTTAGTATAACATAAATTATATAACATTACAAAAAAAAAAGTAAATTATGGGGAATAATGTTATTTGAAAGTTATTTAAGAAATAGGAGAGGAAAAAAAAAAGGAGCACGAAAAGCCTATGGGCTACAAAAGGTACACTATACACATGATAGTGTGACATCACAAATTCACAATTTTTTTACCAAATAAAAAAAAAGAAAAAGAAAAAGTAATATAGAGCAATTAAAGTTGGGAGTGTTTATTGTTTTGTATCCATATGGGAGTGGGATTCTCGAGAGACTTTTCAATTATCATCTCCCATCCTTCAAACCCTAATTCCCACTTTTCATTTTCAACTATTTTCTTCTCAAACTCAACTATTTAGTAATGCTTGCAAATGGTGGCATGGATGGTGTTTTAGCGTCTCGTCGTGGTTCGAAGGTTGAAGACAACTCCCTTCCAATGAAAAAAAAGATTATTTTTTAAAAATCATTTTTATAGTTTTGTCCATGGATCCTAATGATGGTTTTGTTTTATTAAATTAAACAAGCTCGAGCTCAAGCTATAATTTTTAGGCTCATTAATAAACGAGCCATGCCTACAACCTTACTCACTAAAGGTCCTGACACGCTGGTTCTTCTTCTTTATGTGGATGGCATTATCTTTACCAGTAGTAGCACTCCTTTCCTTTCTATTCTCTAAAGCCAGTTTTCCATGAAAGACCTAAGTCTACTACACTTTTTTCTTGGAATTCGGATCACCTGTACCACATAGGGCATACACTTGTTTTAATCTTAGTTAA
Source organism: Combretum micranthum (assembly GCA_024138025.1). Taxonomy (NCBI): domain Eukaryota; kingdom Viridiplantae; phylum Streptophyta; class Magnoliopsida; order Myrtales; family Combretaceae; genus Combretum; species Combretum micranthum. The sequence goes on along the minus strand of JAMXBD010000392.1, from coordinate 700,863 downwards.
TCTTTAACCTTCTCAAATGCCATCACATGCATCCATCTTTACTAGTCAAAACCCTCCTATCCCTTAGGAGTCATCTTAGTGCCCTTGGCTCTCCATTATTGCCTAACCCCACTGCTTATCATGAGATTATGGGAACACTTCAATATTTCACCATTGCTCGCCCAGATATCAACTTTGCGGTAAATCACTTGAGTCAATACATACACAATTCTATTAAAATTCACACACAGGTAGCAAAACATGTTATTGGTTCCAAATGCACAATCAAAAGAGGGGGTGTGAATTGATTGTGATTAAAAAATTAAACCTTTTCATGTCGTAAAATTCCCTCTTAATTTGCAAAGTAATGGTATGAAGCAAATTAAATAAACTATAATAAATATGCAAAACTTAAAAGAGTAAGGAAAAAGAAGATGAGAGAGCGATATACAGAGGTTTCTCTTTATGAGTCGGTCCTCTCTTCTATCTCTACGCTAGAAATCAAGTTGTCTTTATTGGTTATTGAGAGTACAATCGATCCAAGCAACTTAGCAAAGTTTCACTATGGAGCTTATCTAACTATCCACTAGCTAATCACTCAACTATAATGAATATAACTCTCAACCATCTCTCACAATCTCTTAGTAAAAGAATGAAGAAGTAAAGTAAAATTTTGCTACAAAGAACGTTTGAAAACAATTTCTGGAGCAACAAGGTATGAAAGTAAGTAATGAGCTTTTTTTCAAATCACCATGAGATAGTAATTATTGTGTCTGTACTTCATCCTTTAAAATGCTTTCCTTTTATCCTTACTTACAACGACCAGATGGAAAATATCTCTACCGGTTATTTCTTGTTGGCTTGGATATTTTAATTTGAATTTCAAACTTATTTTTGTCCGATAATGTAATCTTCAATTATCTTAATTGAAATAACCCAAAATAAATATACTAAATTAATTAGTATATATGTTTGTTGATTTCATGATTAAATTGTGATAAATTAAGTTATAAGAATTTTAATTGATGACATGACAAATTATTAGTAGAGGAATGTGTTAAAATTTACTTGTATATATGTTGGCGTAATAATGTAATTGTAGAAATGTGTGTGTGTGAGTTTATTTGAATTCTATTATACAATGAGGTATTATATTTCTAAAGTTATAAGGCCTCTTTTGCTACGAATTTTGTTGAAAATCCAAGCCCACCTTGAATGAAACCCAAACCTAAGCCCAAGCCCATGATTTTAAAGCCTCCTCTAAACTTTTTTAAATGCCTCAAAAGTTAAAGGCAGCTTTTAGAACATATCAAAAGAACATTTTGAACAAAATCAACTCCAAAAACAGACTTCAAGAATCGACAATGATAAGGAACCAAAGGGGTCAGAAATTGTTTCCGTTGAGAACTAGGGTTCTTCGATTTTTTTAGGGTTTTATGGATAAATAAATGAGAAAACTTAAAAGATATGAATAAAATTGTAATCCGATATAACTCATGAATCACAAAATCAAGCTGGTTCGTAATAAGGATCATAATTCGATATGCTCATGAATTACAAAACTAATTACTGTGTCAAAAGAATCTATGATTCTTTCAACAAAAATGAATAAAAAAAATTGAACTCTCAATATTTATGGATCATTGCCATAAGAAGCAATACAAGAGAAAAACTCTCTCTTAAGAAAAAAATTCTTCAAAGCTAATCTCAAAGATCTCATAAAACTTCTGTTTCAAAACAATAACAAAGGACTTTATAAACTAACACAAAGGAAAATGAAAAGACACTAAAACAAACAAGATTGTCGTCAAAGTAAGTTTGTGGCTTTAGAAGTGGCTTTAAAATTTTCTATTTTGGACATGCTAAAGACCAGTTTGAAAGTTGGCGACTGAAGTTCCAACGCCGGTGATGTATAGTTGAAGGCCAGTAGTGTACTGTGCTGGCATACAAGTCTACTATTTCCAAATATGAATCCTTCGCGTCGAATTCAAATCCACTCGTTTATTCCTTGATTTTTCATGTTGTCTTTGAAGCTCCTGCAATTTTTTTAATGTGTTAATCTCCCTTGATGATGCCCTCTGATTCACATCAGACAATTCCCACCAACACTTCAAGCTCAAATTCATCAAAATCCCTCCTAAACCCTAACAAATGAGACCTTAAGTAAAGAATTAAGATAAGGAACATGTAGAAGTAGGAATCAAGTTAAGAAAGTAGAAAAGTTGAGCTTAGTCGCTACTAGTAGTTATACAAGTAAGTAAAGTTGATTTCTTAGATGTTTTGTTTAAATATAAGTTTTAAACGATGTTCATGCTGAATAGGAGTAGAACTTTTGATGATTTAGATAAGCAAATAATATGCTAACACATATGTTAATGTAGACATGCAAATAGACATGTGCACTCTAGGTATTTGAAGAAATAATTTATAATAAATATGGTGAAATAAAGTGTAAGAAGATGTGATTAGTGATGAATGAGTAAAAATTTAGTGATAAAATTGATAACAGAGTTTAAAAAGCATGTATGATAGACTTATTAAATGAAGATAGTGCTATGTATATGCATGTGCAATGAATATATGTGTGTAAATGAACTTGATAATGTTTGATGTGTCATAACCTGTTTCTACTAAAAATAAGATCTTAGTAACAATTTAAAGGATGTAGGAATTTGAAAATTATGAAATAAACATCATAACGTCAATATCTTATTCATAACGGGCGTATTTGAAGCCATTATCTCCTCAAAATTTAATTTCCCTATTGATTATGGTCGTGACCTGGCCCGTGATTTCCTCTATGTGTTTTTACAACTTGATACAACCTAAATCACATTCGTGACACCAAGCGTGATCTTCTCAGGAGCATTTTGTAAAATTTTAACAAGGCTTTATTGCAAGCGTAATATTTAACACAACCAATATGATAGCCGTGATAGAGGGCGTGATCTTTTATCACAGCGTGATAAGGTCGTTAGTTTGTAACACGGCCCTTGATCACGACCATGATGGTGCCCGTGATGATAATCACAACCTTTGTCACCGACGAATTGATTCCTTGGTACTGTTCATAAAAAATAAAATAAAATATATATTTAATTTGAATATTAGAAATAATCGAATGTATTATATATATGTATAAGTATTAAGTTGTGTGATGAATTCAGTTTTGCTTTAGTCTAATGACGACTTGACGACTTAATATCCTATTATAAATTAATAATTGTTTTATATGAAATGATCTTCTCTAACAGATTCCCATAATTAGTTTTGCTTGAACATAGATCCCTTGCTAGGTAATTCCATTTATCTAGGCATGTAGTAACTTGATTCTTGGATGATAGGATAGACATCTTTAAATTGATTATAATCAATGATTGGCTTAATAAAGATTAAATTAGTTGTGTTTGTGTCGTTTAGTCCAGTCTGGAGAGCGAAAACCCTACTTGGAGTCAATCATGATAGTTTAGGTGCTTAGGCCACGTAGATTATGATGCAATGACAATTTATAAATAGCTTGATGGGTAATCGATAGGAGAAATGATATTAGTGTAACATATTTCATATTCTTAAGAGGAAATAATATGAATTAGTTCACGTTTATTAGACCGATTGAACTAGAGGATATTATGGATTAAGTTAAGTAAAGATGTGTAATGGCTACGAATCCTAGATGGGATTATTATTTATAAAGTTATGTAGGAGATATAAGTATCCGGGCTACTTATATCAACCTCTTAAGAAGCTGCTGTTATTTCGGACCTTTGGATTCCCTAAGGAGTGTAGTTGGAGTTTTAATACTCCAATGTTAATTTGATTTACTTAAATAAAGATAAATAATTTTATTGCTTCTTGCACTAAATTAGCTTAGGAATATATGGTAACTTGTGTTTTTTTTGTGCTACTAGGTACTGGGCCTCTAGCTCACTTTTTCTTCTACAAGTGTCAATGATGACAAGTACTGTGATGACTTAGGATATGGTACAAATTGGGAAGAATTTCTTGAGGAATGGGACAATTAGGATTCCTAGACTATCCAATGTCCTTTTTCTTGAAAATGACTAAAGCTAAACTTTATTTTTTAAATGTAATAGTATATGATAAGTAAGATTTTGTATCTCTTGAAATACCAAACTGATGGTATTGTTATATTAATTTATGTAAAGTTATCTACTCTTAAATGAGTAATTTTTGTAAATTAATGGGTTAATCAAGTAATTAGTATAAACATCTTCCTTCTTAGACAACCTTACGTATAATACTTACAGATATTATGCGTGGTTGGGGACTTGGTATGCCTAGCATTTGAAGTAGTGAATGTCAGGTCCTTACACTAATATTTAGCCCTTGTAAACCGTATAAATTTTTTGAAGATATGTATTTTTCGTTCATGATAATGATGTTACAATTTGAATTTGAAATTCCATGAAAATGCTAGAAAAAATTCGTCTAAAAATATGTGCATATCTCTTTCTTTATATTTTCAACAAAATATCCCATGAAAGCTTCCCAATCCTTATTCCATGGTTATATAGATAATATTAATCTTATTTGAACTTGAAATCTGTGTAGATAATGCTAAAAACCGTGATAAATATCCCTAAGATATGGTTTGTTGTGATATTCCTTGATTTAAGGAAGCCTTATCCTTATCCATATCTTTCAAAAAGATCCATCATTATCTGCTCATATCTCTTGTAAATCTCCAGCAAAAATATCTTGAAAATGTCCCTATAATCTTGATAAATTAAATCAAACAAGATCTCAAGATTTAACTTGACAAACCTTGATCAATATTATATTTGATCTTCATAAAAAAAAATCCCCATGATATTTTAATTCAACTTTTGTGAAACGCATCAACCAAATAAGCTTGATAAGTGGAGGTAAGCCTTCACAATAATAAAAAATCCAACCTATAATGAGTTTCTCGTAATTATAGAAAAATTTGTGTCAAACAGGATGAAGGTTCTAAACTAACTTCTAACTCTATTCAACATCTTCTATTTTCAAATATAAAGCTTATGAAGTAACTTCTAATGGAATACTATTTCATTATTTTTCTTTCGAAAAACTTCTAAAATACTTTGTAAAAATCTCGTACAACATATCCCAAATTTTTGGAAGATCCATCTGATTAACTTCTTAACTCTTTCTATCTTTATATGAAACTTCTGCCAAAATTTATGCTTGTATTTTCATATAATATAAGTTCTGAACAAACTTCTATCTAGTTAACATGTACTCATTAATGCACTTGTTGAATAATCTTTAATTATTTTGTTATAATCAAAACTCATTTAGAAAGAACTCAACACTTATACTTCGTTATCTTCAAGGCATACCAACATTGGGACTTCCTATTTGTCGCAAAATTGTACTTCTCTGACTACCTTTGCTTATGCTGATTGGGTTGGATGTCCTGACATTTGTCTATCAATCATAGGCTATGCTATCTATCTATGTCACAATCTTATCTCCTAAGATCCAAAAAGTAGTCAACAGTGTCTTGCAACTCTACTGATGTTGAATACCGTGCTCTTGCCTTTGTAATTGCAGATTCTATATGGCTCTACAACTTGCTCGTGAACTTAAGGTACCTATTCAGCACCCCATCATCTCTGTTGTGATAATCTTATAGTGGTCTACCTATCAGCCAACCCTATTTAGCATGACGACACCAATCATGTCAATATTATTATCATTTTGTTTGGAAAATGGTCTCCACTGGTCAAATTCTTATTCAATATATCCCTACACGATTTCAACGTGTTGTTATCGTCACTAAGAATTTGTCTACATAAGCTTTTCTTAATCATTGCTTGTTGACTTATGCATCATAAGATTGATCAAGCATATTATTGTTTATATACACTATATCTCATTGTACAACTCATTTATAGGGACAATTTAGTCTTTTTATGTGTATCACCTTGTTTTATATAATTGTGTATTGCACACTGTAAATTATCATTAAAATCAATAACAAAACTTTTCTCTTCTACAATTGTTCACTTATGACCCTCTACCACCATCTTAAATCATCCCATTTGACTAATATCCACTCACTATATTATCTATTACCTAAACTATTTTTACCTTAGGATTTTGCATTCGAATACCTTTTTTTGTTAATTTTTATTTTTTTTATTAAGATTTCCCGAATTAGAAAACTTTTACTCTTTCTTCTCAAACCTTGGCATGGGTCAGATTAGGCCTGTGAATTGGCTTAACCTAGCATCGCAGGTTTGACCTATCAGACCAACTCAACTGTATGGATCATGACCTAAATGCTAACTCGATGGGTTGATGGGTTGATAGGTTATTGCTAGTTCCAGGCCATTGGGTCAAACCCTCAAAATTAAAAAAAAAAAAAGGATAAAAGGCAAAAATGAATAAAAAAAATATAGGACAAAAAAGGAATAAATATTTAAACTCATTTCTATATGAATAGATAATACAATTATCTATTCATAACATTAAATGTATTATTATATTTTCAACACATATAATAAATATGCTTCAAAGGATATTTAGGTGGACTATTATATACTTGAAGCAAAAATAATTTCTAGTTTTTAATAGACTTATTTTAGGTGTTTGTCTTGAGTATTTTAAAATCTCACATTGTTAATTTTCCAACTATACATGGATGTGCTTGAGTATGAATTAATGCACACCTTAATTATTCTCTAACAATTAAGCAAAAAGAAACTTTTCTTGAACATATCATCAGTAATGTTCTTTGCTAAAATCAAACAACAATAAGATATTGATCAAGAAATTAATTTTGTGATAACCACTTATGCAATCCAAATGCAACAAATAAAACTATAGAAAGTTTTCGAAATACACGTGTTAATATTGATTCGTAAGAAGCTAAACACATGTCTAGAGTGACCAGCTACATAATTATCTAAGGATGGAATGATTCACCCAAATGAGGAAAATTGGATGCATTTCATTGGTGTGGAACTTATATTATCTTTGTAGTCTTTATCTTGAGTGTTTTAAAGTTTCACATTGCTAATTTTACAACTACATGTGGATGTATTTGTATATAAATAAATATACACCTTCAACTATTCTCCAACAAATGGGTTAAAGACTGTTATTCTTAAACCCAATTTTGTTTCAAGCTGAAAAATTGTTTATTTTTAATTTTGAATTTAATATATATTTTTAATTTTCATTTTATTTTTTTCTGGTTTTTAATTTTATCTTATTAAAGACAGATTTTCACTTTTTTTATTTTATTTTTTTAAATTAATAAATCTAGCCAGTTCAAAGAGCCATGAACCAGCTTGTAAACCAGTAGACTGGCTTAAACTAGGTAGACATCTCAAGCTTAAGAGTTGGGTCATAATTGAGACTCGGCATATCCAATTTTTGCAGACCCTTAACCGCCTCAGGTAATAGATAAGGTGATTCAGAACAATGGACCCATTGAGGCAATGGATGTAAGCCCTTGTTTTCTTAGCAAACCAGACTCAATTTCGAAAATCGAAACCCTAAAAGAATACCTTAGGGCTAGTTTGGACCTAAGAACCCTAAGTCCGGCAATACCGATAACAAAACCCCGGAATAATAAAAATGAGTTAGCTTTAGATTATAGGCCTAAATAATATATCAAAACATAAAAAGATCATATTTCAGAGTAATTCATTCGTTTTAAACTCGATTGGGATCTATTCTCGAAAATTGGTCCTTGGGACTCGAAAATAGAAAAATATTATATAGGACTCTTTAGAACCAAAATTTAATAAGGAATTTAAAAATATAATTATAAGAATTTTTCTGTTTATAAAAATTACAGTTATAGACTTTTTATCGTATTTTTATTACTACCGGTAATTTAATTGCTAATCTACTTTTTGATTTCTAATCACACTATTCACAAGTACAACCAACTCATACCATATTCTTATATCCTTACAACCTATTCTTACAATCTTACATTATTTTCCTTACAAATTTACTTTTCCAATATATTTTATTCCTTAAATTACTTGTTAAATTTGAATTTTATTACACAAAATAATCAAACCTCTCTCTCTACGCCCCCTGCACCCCCCCCCCCCCCCCCTTCCTTTTATCCTCTCTCTCAATTGTTTGATTTTCTTCAATTTATTAACTACACAAATCCTAATTTCTTTTCCTATAAAACATCTTTAAGCCTTACACTTTACACCTTTCTTTCTCTTTCCTAAAAATCAAATTTTTGAAAAGGTTTTTCTCTCTCCTCTTTGCCGTGACACCCCCCCCCCCCCCCCCCCCCCCCCCCCAACACACACACACACACTCTTACTTCTTTTTTTTTCAAGTTTTTCTTACTCCACACATTTAATAGGTAATAGATCTAAACCCTACCACAATAAAACATATAATGGCAAGATTATATATGTGTGGTTCCACTAAAATCCCCATGAGCTTTATGCTAGGGATGTAGAAACACTTAAATGTGATATTCTTGCCATCACAATGTTGTGGATCTCTATATTTAAGTTGTTTTGCTAATTCTGCTATATTATTGTTATATGTTGTTATTATTGATATTTTGTACATATACTCTTCAAGATCTATTTTAGTTTCAACAAAAATAATTTTTGGAAATTCGGATATAAAAATAACCCCATTTTAAAAACCTATTTTCCAACTCTAAGATGAGTATTTTATATAAAATATGAAAGGCTTATAAAATAGGTATCTTAAAGACATGATCTTGATGAGTTAAATCTAGGTTTACTAAGAGTTATGTTCAAATAAGGAAAGTTTACAAAGTCAAGTTAGAACTATGTATCAACCCTAACAAAAACTTAAAATTCGTAATAAGGAAAAGTTGATATGTAAAGACCTACTTTCTAACCCTAAAACAAGAGTTTTACTAAAAAAATGGTAGCCTTAAGGAATACGTTTGATTAAGACTTAACTTTAGAAAGATTGAATTTGTTCTACCCGAGTTTTACCCAAGAAATAACCTTAAAACAATTTAGCAAAAGTTCGGATCTAGAAATGACCCCCACCTAAACACCAATTTCCAATTGCCAAAATGAAGATTTTAATAAAAAAAATAGAATCCTTAGGTAATAGATGTAATAAAAGCTTACTTTTAACAAGAATAAATGGATTTTATCAAAATATTTTCCTAAAACAAAGGGAAGGTTTCAAAACATAGATCAAACAATATTTTCATTCCTTAAAATTTTGTAAAATTCGTAATTAGGCAAAACCTCTATTTAAACATCTATTTTCAACTTTTAAATGAAGAATTCTATTAAGATAATGAAGGTATTAGGCATATAGGTCATCAAGGCTTTATCTTAGTAAAAATAAGAATGATTTTCAAGGAAATAAAGCTAGTCTTTCTCAACCAAGTATTCTTAAACTTTTGCAAGTAAAGGTTTTCTAAAAATTCTTTTTAATCAAACATCATCAAGGAATATACATATAGATAGCTCATATCATGTCATTCATGATAATAACTTGTTGATGTTGCATGCACATATAATATAGTTGGTAGAAACAATGCAAATTTCACAAAATTTCAGAAATGCGATTTTTAGCTACTTATCAGATCTGATCCGATCTTTCCAAGACATAAAAGTTTTAAAAACTTAAAAATGACATCATAAATAGATAGGTCTTTCAAAGTAGATAGAAATCGATAACTTAGTTGCGAAATTCCAAGTTAAAATAACCAAATTATAGCCGTTTTAAGTTGGAATTTCCATCTACCATGAAAATTGGGAACTTAAGAGTTTTTTTTTAATAAGTTGGAATTAGTTATGGTTTGAAATACTCATTTGGGTATTTCTTTCATTTAGGTGACTTTGAATCGGAAGAATTCTTGCCTCCAGGATTACTACGACTAGAGACCGATGTCTATGGTCAAGTGAGTCATACTTCCTATTTACTATTGCATATTGTGCTTGTAAATTATAGTTGCACTAGAATGGTAGGCAAAGATAAAAATTGGAAATGCAATATGGGTAAATATGAGATTATGTATGCTATCTTGATGTGTTGAGAAAGTGTGTTAAGAATATCGAAATCGGGTGATTAATCGATGTATGTTTATATGCCATGATTATGAGTGTCTGCTAATTGATTAGTCATTGATGAAATTGAAGTAATGATTATTCGGATTAACAAGTAATACAGACATAATCACTTCACAATGGAGATAGTGCATTTAATCATGGTTGGTTCTCCGTGATCTATAAACGGTATGAATGAGATGGGTTGCTCGTGAGCCATAAAACGGAACAGAAATCAAAGTAGTACTGCATGATTCTTTAATGTGCTAACCCCGAATGGAGGGCATAAATCCATTCAACATATGATTTTCGATTGATCATACGTCTTGTTTGCCCATGTGGTTGTTGCATTTCATATGGATGATTAATCAACTTGCGTGTATGTATTTTAATTATGGGATATGTGTATTTTGGAAGTATTTACTCACTAAGCTAAAGTAGCTTATATCTCCACAGCTTCTCTTTGATGCAGTTCCCGTACCTTTGGTTGCGACTCCGGACTTGGCCAAATCAGGTAATGCGAAATTAGGAGTTTCTCTTAGAAATTTATTATCAGCTTTGTATAGACTTCCATAGGAAACCTTAAACACTCGAGTTGTTATTAAAAACTAATACGTGGACTGATTAGTATTTTGTGGGGGAATACCCTTTAGTATTTTGTAAATGATCCTGAGATATCTATGGTTTATATTTTTATGCTTATTTTATTAAGTTAGACTATCTATCTCCAATTGCATGTGTATTCTATTACCGTAAGGGAGCGCCTTACATCTAAAACAAGACTTTTGAATAACTGTGGTAGTGATTCTGAAGTCTCGTTTAGTATGTGGTAGACTGTTACGTGTAAGGTACCCTTTGGGGCGTGATAATGGAGCAAATTTAACCGTTCAAACCCATCATTTTTTTTTCAACGCATCAAATCACTAATTGTCTTTTGTGATGACAAATGGACCTTTTAACCATCCCCAACTTGGATATTTTGTCTTCTCTTCACCATTCCCCAACTTGAAATTATTTCCAAAGCACCATATATACTCAAGAAAAAAAAATAAACAATTGTGAAATTGACAAACATTAATTATTGATACAATCTAATACCTTTTCTTATGATTTATTGACTTTGGACATAATTGAAGAAACTACTAGCTGTCTAATCTTGGTATTTGAAAGCAACAATTTCTAGGCTACAAGAACTAAGTTATCTGCTGTTTTAGCTATAAAAACATTGTGTGACAACCTAAAAGAGAATTCTTCTCCAAAGGTAATAGAGGTGCTGGTCCTTCGAAGTACGATCCTAGTATTATTGATGTCGAGTTTAAAGAGAAATGAGAGTTGTTATTGATCGGATATGTCTAGCACACACGAAGTAGGACAAAGAATACGATCTTATTCATTGTAATAATAATAAGTAGCATTTCCCCTAGTTTGTTTTTGTGTTATGACAAAGCTTGGGAACTCATGTCCTTGTAATGTAAAGTTAAGAAAATAAAGATTTGGTTTACTACTCATGTCTAGCACACACGAACTAATGTTCACTTGGTGTAAAAAGTAAAATAAGTAATTATTAGAGTAAAAGGTAAAATATCTATAATGCCCCTTACATTTATTATAGAGAGAGGATAATTGTATAGGTGTTATTTTCAAGATAGAGGTATTTATGACAAAATTGAAAAATAGATCACTAAATGACAATTCATGGGTTAGAGACATGAATTACTATTCATCATTTTACGTAATAGCAATTCATTATGAATTGTCATTCCTTTCAAGTGAACACCGTAATATCATCTTTACGTCGAACGAGAAAGGAATAAATAGCTATTTATGTTAAGTGAACGGACTGATAGTGTTTTGATGTGGTGACATTCAAAGGGGCATGGAAATTCAAATTTTAAACCATGCTTTTTTAAAAAAAAAAAAAAAAGGAATTCAACCCTTAAGGACTCGTTGGGTTTGCTGGGTCTACCACTCAAACTCGATTAGCGGGTCTTCTAAGCAAGTGTGAACTGCCTCGTTGGGGTGTGTTCAAGTTGGGTCTCGTTTTGACCTGAACTAAAGAGATGTTTAGGAATAGGCATTGATGGGCTGGTTTCGAGCTGGTTTGGCCTAGTGCCAAGGTTTAATTCTTCTTTTTATGTAGTGGGTAAAGAATTGAACAATGATGTATACACGTACATTCAAAGCATGTAAGCTAAATCCATTATATTGTAAAGAAAAATGACTTGTTATCAATTACAACTGTGTGGATTAAGGGATCACATATTAAAATATAACACTAACCCAATACGTTCTCTAATTTTCCTTGAAGCCTATGGAGCATAGGGAAGTTTATTTTCACTTACCTAGATCACCATAAAATTAAAAGAAGTTGATGAAACCATGAAATTTGAGTCCCACTGTGGGTAAAAAGATACCATTAATAGATCCAATCCTAATCCAACTATAGAAAAATTTTAACAAAAACTTCATATCAACTTTAAATTGTGAAGTTAAATCTAATCCCAATGAGGCTCTATATAATTTAGGAAAAATATTGAATTTGCTTGCTAAACTGTGCGCAAAAGTTCACTCTTTTACCTTTATTTGTGAGTATTTCATAAGCAAATAAATAAATAAATAAATATATATATATATTATTTTGACAATATGAACTCACCTTTTCTTATAAGGAATTTTCTTTGCAAACTCGGATCTACCCATGCGTGCAATGGTAATTAATAAGTAACATTTCTTCATTCTAATTTCCGTGTTACTAAGCCCTTACTTACCCTATAATTCTAACAACTTCAACTTTAGGCCTTTTCAATTGTACAATATATACTAGGTTACTTAATGAGATTTCAACAATGTAGGACAAGTCTTATCCATACGTCCTAATGACTTTTTCTTGATGATGGTTTGTTGCAACTAAGGGCATGTCTCTTCTGTTTTTTTTTTTTTTTTTCCTTATGCTTTTTATTTATTTATTTATTTTAGCATTGTGTTGATAATTTATTACTAAAGCACAAAGCATTGAATTTGTGATTTTACCATTTGGATGATAGATGATCTAAATTACTTTTTTTTATCTTAATTTTTGGAAGTTAGATTTTACTTAAATTATACCCTTTCACTAAATGGAGTATTTAGAACATTTTGCTTCCAAACATTGTACTAAAGTTGCATTAATTTCCATCTCTTAGTAATTTTCAACATACTGTAGGACAACTCCAAATCTTAGATTCAAACTAAATAGGTTTGATCATTCAAGCCTCATAGAAATGAGCGATGGTCAAACATAAGAGCACAGAAATGCTGATCCAGAATTAATTTCCTCCTTCTTATAATCTTCAACATAATGTTTATACTTTTATCTCACTAGTTTTATTTCTTTCTCTATTTTCCCTTTTTTTTTCCCTTTCATTCTTTTTTTTTTCCCCATAATCATGATTTCATATATAAAATTTTGCACTTTTTAATTTGGCATGTTTTGATTATTTTTATGGCAAAAGGTTTTGGGAATTTTACTACTTAGACCAATAAGCATAAAAATCATTTCGTTATTTGTCACATCTTATTTAGGTGTTGTGAAAATGCTCGAAGCGCTTAGTTTAAATATTTACCTTAGTATGTCTCTTTCTAAGAACAAGAAATTTACAAATATCCTTAATAGCTAATTTTTCTTTTTTGTTAATTGTTTTATGTTCCATGTTCCATGTAGTTTCAAGTTGATAGGAATATATATATATATATATATATATATATATATGCCTTACAATAGTGAAAAGGATTGAACGTGGTATGTCTAATTTGAAAGACCAAAAATGTTATCCTAGACTATAATACCATTAGCAGATTAATGAAAATCTTTAGTACGTATGTTCAGGTGGGTGTTACAAATTATCATGTTTTTTTTTTTTTTTTTTTTTTAACTTGAGATTCTTATTGTTCTCTCCTTGCTCTTCTTGTTGACTTTGGACTTATCTTGGTGTTCTTTTTTCAAATGACCAAAGAAAGACCAACTCATCCATGAGAAAGAGAAAGAGAAAACGAAAGAGAGAACAAAGAACATTGCTAGAGGATTTTATTTATTTCCTTTATTGATGTTTTTGGAAGAAAATAAAAGGAAGCCTATTGTTAAAACCTCATCATTTAGCCTAATATATATTGGAAAATTGGAAAAGGTGTTAGTTGAAATGGCTAAATTTATAGGGTATGTATGGCTTTAAAAATCCTTTTGGCCATAGAATAAATTTTGATAATATTATCAACATTTGATGACAATTACAGATCTTACCAAAATAAAAATACCATGTTAATATGGAAAAAAAATGCCATATTTCATCTAAATATTACTTGGTCAATTTTAAAGTTATGATAAATAGTTAATTGTACATTTAAGTAAAGTTATGGTAGTGTCTAAGTTGAGACATGGTTATCATCAAACACTATCAAAATTTAAATTCATGAACCATAATTTCTGAAACGTGTTACAATTTTCCCTTTCAAAAATGTAAATAAAAAAAAAAAGAGCATACATGGTACTGAAAAATCATATTACTTAGACCTACAATTCCAAAATCTAACATAAAAATCTCATGTAGTTAATTCAATATCAGGCATAATTATCATCGGACAGGGCCAAAATTAGATTCTCGATTGATGGATTGTATTACAATTTTTCTATTTCAAAAAATGTAAGAAAGGAAACAGAAAAAAATAAATAACAAAAAAAGGCATACATGGTACCAAAAAGTTATATTACTTAGACCTACAATTCAAAAAACTAACATAAAAATCTCTTCGGTTTCCGAACTGTAATTGGGAAAATTTTGAATCTCCTGGCAGTGAAAAAGAGATTGATTCCATTACATCATTTAATGATCTAAATCTATACTAATGGTGATGGAAATCCATAATTTTTTATATTAATTATTTTTATAATTAATTTAATTTTAATATTAATAGTAATATAGTGCGTGACAGAATCATAGAAGTTACCACGCAATTATCTTGCCCATCAATACCTTCTCCTTTCAACGTCACCTTGCCCAATGACAGCATCATCAGGAATGTATTTCCTCCAGAACCAATGCGATTTCCAGACTCTATTCATCTCCTCAATGGGGATTCCTTTAGTTTCCGGCAAGAAGAAGAAAATGAAAATGGTCATGATAATCACAAATCCAGCGAAAAATAAGAAGAGACCGAATTTCATGTGGCAAAGCATGGCAAGGAAGGCTTGACCGATTATGAAGGTGAAGAGCATGTTGACAGACACATTTATGGATTGTCCTGCGGATCGAATTTCCAAAGGACAGATCTCACTTGGCACTAACCAACCCAATGGACCCCATGACCACGCAAATGCAGCTACGTATGCACATATCAAGACCAATATTACATCGGCTTCTCCTTTTGATAGTGATCCTACACCATTCACCCCGAAGTTCACCGCAATCATTACTCCTACAGCAATCTGCAAGAAAGAACGGTGTTATAAAGGGATTTAATTTGAGTTTATATAGTTTTAGTTAAAATTTGCTCGGTATCAGAGTAAAATGTCTTGAGTTTATACTCTTCCTGATGGGCTTCAATGAAAATCTTAGTTCATGCTAAATCTAAAAAATTATAAACTTTTAGATGATAAAAATGATAACACTTATCAAAAAGGAACCGTGTATATCAGGTTATACCTGACAAATGATCATTTGGATTCCACCTTCTAGGAAAAGGGCTCTTCGTCCCACCTTGTCGACTGAGAAAATGGAAACAAATGTGGCCAGGACATTGACGACTCCAGTGATTGCAGCAGACATGAGGGAGGCATTGCCACCGAATCCGAGTGTTTTGAAGAGAACAGGGGCGTAGAACATGATGACATTAATTCCTGTAAATTGTTGGAAGAAGGGAATCAAACTGCAAATAACCAAATGTGGCCTATATCTTGCTTGCACTATGTTCCTCCAAGGGTGTTGGACTTGCTTGGCAGCTTCGGTAGCATCAACCAAATCCTGAAACTCCTCGTGGACGTTCTCGGTGCCACGGATTTTCTGCAACATTCTCTTAGCTTGCTCGGTGTGGCCTCTTTCCAAGATTGAGTTGGGGGTGTCTGGTAAGAAAAGAGATCCGAGGGTCATCAAAACGGCTGGAACGGCAGCGAGGCCTAGAGAGACTCTCCAACCCCATCCTCCATTGATCTGAGCAGTTCCATAGTTGACGAAATTGGCCACAAGGATACCAATAGTAATGGCCATTTGGAATCCCATGTTTAGCGCTCCTCTTATTTTCGCCGGTGCCATCTCAGAAAGAAACACCGGAACGGACTGATTGGCAAAACCAACACCAACACCAAGGAGCAAACGACCAACAATTAGCATAGCCACATTTGTGGCAACTCCATTGATGATTGCACCAATTAAGAAAAGCAAGCCTCCTAGAAACATGGATACTTTTCTTCCAAACTTCCTTGTAATTACGGAAGCCACGAAAGAAGCAAACAATGCCGCAAGGTAGAGGGAAGATGTGAAAAGTGTTAAAATCTCGTTATCGTATTTGCAATATTGATTTTCATGATGCGTCACGTCTTTTGACTGATGATACACTTTTGGGAAGAACTTGATCAAGAAATCATCCATAGATGTCACTCCTCCTGAAAAACACACCACACTTACAATCTATTGAATCAAAAAATTTCAATGTTCATCTGACTAGGATATTATTAGTGTGATCGCTAAGGTTTTGTTAAGGTTACCTGAGATACCGAGATCGTAACCGAAGAGAAGACCACCCATTGCGGCCACCATGCAAGTGATGATGACAAAAGCAGTAACGCGACCTTCATATTGTCTTTGTGGTTCTTGACTAACAAAGCCGCCTCCTGCCATCTTTATACTCTCACTTTGAGATCAACCAAATTGAAATTTTACAAAAGGGTCTGTTTTCAAGTCTTCCTCCAGATTAATTTACTGGAGAGAAGAACCTAGTACACCGATCACCAAATACAAAGCATCCGAGGTTCGTAACAAGGTGAACCAGCAATTGCCATATATATATCTATATGTGCATATATAGCTGATTCCAAAATGGCTAGAGCCAAATTTGTAAAACATAAACCTATCTTTATTTAGCCTTTGACTTTGTTTTGCCTCAAGTTTAACTATTTTTATGCAGAAAGTACGATGCGAAGATATGAATTTGCACATGAAACTCGTGGGTTTTCACTAAATTTCCAGCAATCTCGTGGGATTGCCGATTTTTAAGCTAAATAGCTAGTTTCATTTACTCATTGTATTGTTTGCCTGAAATACCCCATCCGCATTTTTTTTTTTTTTGGTAATAACAAGAAGATAACATAACATCAAGAGTACATACAAAGCCAAACTAATCTGGAGCCTCCATAAGGTCACCAGTTCTACTAAAGAAGTGCAAAAAGAAAGCACTATTACATTACATAGAGTTAGCAAAAAAGCTTGGAGAGATGCTTGCTGCGATCCTCCTACCATGCCCATTCTTGCGATGTCATCCGCCTAGACAGCACATTCACGGGGATGTAGATCACCTTTGCCCCATCCTTCCCAATCAGTTTAGCCCTGCACACAGAGATCAGGTTAACGAAGAGGTTGAAGGGGATATGCTTTCTCCATTAAGTA
This sequence comes from Combretum micranthum, assembly GCA_024138025.1. Lineage (NCBI taxonomy): Eukaryota > Viridiplantae > Streptophyta > Magnoliopsida > Myrtales > Combretaceae > Combretum > Combretum micranthum. The sequence goes on along the minus strand of JAMXBD010000392.1, from coordinate 683,216 downwards.
ACTATGATGCAGCATAGGATGAAGAGACGAAAAATCCTATGCCAACAACATATGCCATAGGCCTTTAGTTCTACACTGCTCATGTTGGAGCGGCGTACTTTACATGTCTTTTGGGTTTCTCAAATTCGTAATTAATAATGTGGTCAATGTCTTTAGAATATCATTTAATATTTCTAAAGAATAATTTTTAGTATCATTTAGTAGGATTTTTAATATGATTTAATATCTTTTAATAGGATGTCAGTTTCATAGGATTTAATGTCTTTAAATAGGATGTCAGTTTTAGTTTTTCCTTTTAAATGCTATTTAATATTATTTAATAGGTTTTAGTCCTTTTTCGATTATGACAACTTTCAAGCTTGCCTATATATATGTAAGCCTTATGGCATATGATACAGAATATGTTATTTTGAATGATTTTTCTTTGAGAGTGTTCTCTCTTTATCCCAAAATTCGTAATCTTGTGTAGATTTCGACTTTTGATGCCAAATATCTAGGTATTCTCAGAATCAATAGATATTTGAAGATCACAAGCCGGGTATTCGTGCGCGAATCAACATCTTGCGATTGTTTCTCTTTTATTCCGCTGCATCAGTTGGTATCAGAGCCGCGTTCGCTCTTGGAATATCATGGCGCCTCGCAAACAAGTCAACCAGCGACGTATAGATGAAATCTATGGTCGTGATGACGTAGGTCGACGAATCGAGTAGAAAGTTAATTGGTGCTTGAGTCGTATGGTGGATCAGGTCACAGAAAGGATAGAGGCACTTTTGGTGAATCGAAATAAAGTTAGAAACCCTAATCCTAATCTAGTGCCTAATTTTGATTTGATACCTGATGTAGGTTATCAGGAATCGAATGATGACTCCTCTTTTGTTAAGGAAGATAGTAGTTGTAGGGAATTAATGATGAACACAGAAATCCTAGAATTTGATGATGATTTCTCTTCTATTGATGGGGATTACTATGATGAAGAACCAATATTTGACGTTTATGAGGAAGATGAAGGGGATGTCTTTGAAGGAAAAGGCAATTTTGAACCAGTTTATGATGAAGTTGTGTTGGAGGCTATAGGTGATGGAAGACCTGTTTTTGACACCAAGTATGTTGAGGAAGAATTCGCGACAGGTGGTGAACAGGAGATTCATGATTCTGATATTATGTCTGCTTTACTGGGTAAGCAGGTTAAAAAAGAACTTGAGTTATCTCAAGTAGCCATTCTACTAGCGAAGAAGTTTCAAGGTGTGTTTCCTAAAGAATCGCATAATGACTTACTACCTCTGCATGATATTCAATACCGGATCGATCTTGAACTAGGCATAACCCTTCTAAACCATCTTCATTATCAAATGAGCCCTACAAAACATGAAAAGTTGAAGAGACAGGTTGAGGAGTTACTGCGTAACATGGTAAAAATTCGAGGTCGAATTTTGTCCAGTCTGGAGAGGATGATGCAGCATAGGATGAAGAGACGAAAAATCCTATGCCAACAACATATGCCATCGGCCTTTAGTTCTACACTGCCCATGTTGGAGCGGCGTACTTTACATGTCTTTTGGGTTTCTCAAATTCGTAATTAATAATGTGGTCAATGCCTTTAGAATATCATTTAATATTTCTAAAAAAATAATTTTTAGTATCATTTAGTAGGATTTTTAATATGATTTAATATCTTTTAATAGGATGTCAGTTTCATAGGATTTAATGTATTTTAATAGGATGTCAGTTTTAGTTTTTCCTTTTAAATGCTATTTAATATTATTTAATAGGTTTTAGTCCTTTTTCGATTATGGCAACTTTCAAGCTTGCCTATATATATGTAAGCCTTATGGCATATGATACAGAATATGTTATTTTGAATGAATTTTCTTTGAGAGTGTTCTCTCTTTATCCCAAAATTCGTAATCTTGTGTAGATTTCGACTTTTGATGCCAAATATCTAGGTATTCTCAGAATCAATAGAAATTTGAAGATCACAAGCCAGGTATTCGTGCGCGAATCAACGTCTTGCGATTGTTTCTCTTTTATTCCGCTGCATCAAACTGCATTACACTTAAAGGGTCAATTTCAAACAACACATGGTTAAGATTTATTCGCATGCCTATGTTAATAGCTTCTAGGATGGCTAGGAGCTCCGCTTCTAGGAGAGAGGTTTAGGCAATTCATTTGTAGTAAGCCGTAACGACTTCTTCCTATGAAGTCCTACAGATACAACCAATGGAAGCTACTTTTTGATTATCTGAGTAGCCAGCATCGCAGTTGAATTTGTACCATCCATGCGAAGGTGCTACCTAGTTTTGGGTAGATCTTTCCTAGTGTAGCTGGGTTGTTTTTCCTTTTTACATAGCCCACCATTCAGATGCTTTGCCTTTTGCTAAGAGTTGCCAATCTTGGTGGGGTTCAGCATTTAAGATCCTATTCCTTTGGAGCTAGATTTCCCAAAGTGAGAAGGTAAGGGTTTTTTGTTCCTCCTAATGTTAGAGTTTACACTAGCAATGCACTCTACCCAAGTTGAAAAGCTCAGTTGGAAGGTTGAGATGAAGCTAGGGGAAGGGTTTAGGGTCAACCACCAAGCTCAAGTGGTCTTACAATTCCTAAGTAGGCGTTTAATGATTTCCAGTTCTTCTTCACATAGGAGGCATTTCACATGGAGGTGTAGACCTCTTTTTTCTAGGTTGGCTCAGGTTAGGATAGCATTACGTAGAAGTTTCTAGAGGAAGCAATGGATTTTTAGGTAGTATGGCAATTTAACCCATTCCCGATTGTGATATTCCTCTCCATGATTAAAGAGGAGATATCCATATGTATCCTTAACTTCCATATTGTAGTTTTGCCCAAAACCCCAAGATTCTTTCTTGAGTTCTAAGTTTTCGCCGTCAAGGAAGACATATCCTAGTTTGTCTGCAATGACCTGATTAATGGGGTATTGGATGATGTCTTCATTCCATACTCCCACTGAGATCCAAGCATCTTTGAGAGAAGAATTCTGAGCATTCTAAGTGTAAAGGCCCTGGATCCATGATGCAACCAGACCATGTTTATTCCATTTTTCTTTCCAAAAGGAAATATCTCTCCCATTTTTTGACATGAGGGTCTTTTCTTGATCCTGGATTTCATTCACTTTCTAAAGAGCTTTAGTTAGTTAAGATCCGCTATTCCTTGGTTACCCATTGTTCCCATTTTCTAGTTTTCTTTAGAAGATAACACTCCATCTGAAATATCCTGTCTAGATTTTCCAAGCAAGTTTTATCAGCCAAGCCTTGTTTCTTAATTGAAGGTTCGTGAGGCCTAGGCCCCCTTTCCTTCCTAAGCTTTTTTAGTTGCTCCATTAAATCTAATAGATCTTCTGCTTCTCCTCTGTGGATCCCAAGAGAAATTTCTACAGCTCTTTTCAATCTCATAAGTTTTTTTTTTTTTTTTTTTTTGGGTAGAGGGATGAGTTGGGCAAAGTAGTTAATCATCCCCTCAATTTCTATGGAAATCACTAGCCTTCTTCCTTCTAGGCTTAGGTATTTTGCTTTCTAGCCAATCAGCTTCCCCTTTTTTCTTTGGATGATGAAGTGTAGGTCATGAGCCTTAAGCGATCCCTTTGATTTGAATGGTGGCCCAAGTATTTTCCTAGCTTATTTCTCTAATCAATTTCTAGGATTTTCGAAATACCGGTTCTTTCCTTAGGGGTTGCATTTTCTAAGAAGACAACAGCTGATTTTTCACTATTTAGTTTTTGCCCAGCTAGGTTTTCAAAGAGTGTTAGCACATTTTTCATGATTCTCGCATTCTTCTCCATTGCCCCTCTAAAGAACACTATATCATCTGCGAACATTAGGTGTGTTAGTTCCAGCTACATCCCCTTCATCTTTAAAGGCTTCCACCATCCTTCATTCTTGCAGTGGTAAATGGCTCTTCTAAGAATCTCCATGCATATAGTATAGAGAGATAAGGGGAGATTGGATCTCCTTGTCTTAGACCCCTACTAGCAGGAAAGGACTCAAGGATTGCTCCATCGAATAAGACCTTGTAATTAATGATGGTAAGATAGCTCCCAATGAGGTTTACCCAGTTAGTTGGGAAATTTAGAATATTCAAAGCACTTCTTATATAATCCCATTCCATTCGATCATAAGCCTTTTCGAGGTTAAGCTTTACCATCATCCACTTTTTATTTCCTTTCTTCTTGTGCATCGCATGGAGTGTTTTCTGGACAACACTCAGGTTATCCACTGTAGATTTAGCAGGTATAAAACTGGCCTGCTCAGGGTTGATGAGATCATCTAGGAAGAGTCTCAAGCGGTTCACCAAGATCTGGGTGATGATCTTATAAATTGTGGTACATAGGCTGATTAGCCTAAAGTCTTTCATCCTATTTGCACCTTGAGCTTTTAGCATGAGAATAATGAGTGTTCGATTTATGTCCTCTAGAAGGTGTTCTTTAACAAAACATCTTTTAACTCTTTCACAGACAGCAGAGCCAACAGTCTCCTAACAGCTTTTGTAGAAGCTTGCATGGAAACCGTCTATACCAGAGACTTATTATTTCCTATACTAGATAAGGCCTTTCTAATTTCTATGGAATTGAGGGGCTACTTAAGAGAAGCTCTTTCTTTAGTGGAGAGACAAGGTCCACTATTTTCCTAGGTGATGAGTGGGTCCTTGTTAATAGTTTTCCCTATGGAGCAAAGGTTCTAGTAAAAAGCTAAGACGTTTTTTCAGTTAGACCTCTTCATTAACTTAGACTCTTGACTCATTGTAGAGGCCTAAGATTTTGGACTTTGATCATCTCGATAGAGTGATGCTATGAAAAAACTTTGTGTTCCTTTCTCCCTCACCAGTCTATTTTGTTCTAGCTTTGGCAACCTATTGTTTTTGTGCCACGTCTAGGACGTCCTTGAGTTCTTTTTCAAGGTTCTACTCTTTGTCTAGGAGATGTTAATTGGATAATCTTCAGATGTTTGTCTAGAAATTTTTTAAGAAAATAGTTACCTCCTCTTTCCTTTTTTGTATGAGACCAAAGGTCTCTTTATTCCACCACCTCCTAAGGGTCTTCATGAAAGGTTCAAGGTTCTTTAGGAAGGGGAAGGAGAAGGGGTTCTAGTTGTCCTGCACAAAGGATTTGAAGTTCGACTAGTCTAGCTACATTGGTTGGAACCTGAAGTGTTGTTTACTTCTCTCTCCCTCTGGTAGGGTAGGGGTAGTGGTAGCTAGAATGCGCAGGTGGTCCAAGCCTATGACATTGAGGTGTATTAGCTTTGTTTTTGGGAAGGTGGCTCTCCAGGCTCCACTGGCCCAGGCCTTATCTAAGCAGCATTAGATGAGCCCATTCATTTCTTTATTTATGTTTGACCATGTGTACTTTGGCCCCACAAAGCCTAAGTCACACATTCTGCACACGTTTATGCAGTTCTGGTACTAGGAAGCTCTAGCGAGATTTACTCTATAGCCTTCTCATTTTTCACAATTACTTAAAACATCGTTAAAGTCCCCAATCATTAGCTAGGGATCACTAAGATGTTCCGACATGGACTTCAGATTCTCCCAGTGAAATTCTCTTTTGCCCTAGTCAGTGCTAGCATAAATTGCAGACAAAATCTAGGAACAAGAAGAATTTTTTACCTCAATAAGAGCATGAATAGCCTATGCATCTGAAGTAATCTCTTCCACACGAGTATAGGCCAGATTCTAGAGAAGCACTATACCTCCATTGAAGCTAGTTGCTTCCACACATATCATCTCAGAATAGTGCAGATTCTGTTTAAGCATCTCCTCTTTATATTTGTTTATTATGGTTTCAATCAGCACTAGGACGTCCGGGTTGTGCACAGCGATGAGCTCAAGGATCATCTGCTTCCTCTTCACCGATCCTGCTCCTCTAATGTTCTAGGTAAGAACCTTAAAAGGTACATTCGAGTAATTTATAGATAGCGTATCTATAAAATCAGAATCTGCCATAGAGCAGCTTAGATGAAAAAACTTAAAGTTGTCTAGCTGCATGCGGTTGGCTTCCAACCTCATCATGCATGGTTTATATTTTACATGAAAAATTAGCAAGTTTTTTTTCCCATGTTGGCATCAACCATTGTCATGTCTTGCCTACCTCCATCATTTGTTGGAAGGGTTTGAGCTTCATGGTTGTTTGGGTTGCTGTTTCCATCATTCCGAAGGTCGCAAGCCCCCTTATTGTCCATTCCAACATGTCCAGTATCTCCTCGTTCAGTTTCCACTCTGGTTGGACTATTTCCACTTGCAGATTTCCTTCATTCATTTCTTCGATTCTTCCTTCTAGAGAGGCTAGGACTCTTCCTCCCATGAAGGTCCATTGGAACTTTAGTGTGGGGGTTCTCTCTATCAAATTCGTTTAAAAGAGCTTGGTTCAACCTATTACTTCTGCTAAGATCCGAGCTCGGAATCCTTCCCCCTGGATCGTCCAGATTCATTGACTGGGATTTAGCTTAGGGGTAGGGGACTAGTGGCTAATCAATTGCAAAGATATCACCATCTGGGATAGATACACCATAGATGGAGAAAGTAGGATTGTTATCTTTGCTTTGGACTTTTTTTTCCTTTCTAGGATAGGATGTTTCACCTCCTACTGTAGAGAAACTTAAAGCAGAAGAGATAGACGAGTTAGAAGTGGGAAAAAGGGGCCTATTGGATTCAAATAAAGGGTTTTGGTGCGGCATAATAGGGGTCGTACTAGAAAAAATGCTGTTGCTATGGCCTGTACTTTCTGCAGCTATGCTTAGAAGGGGAGGTCGGGGTTCTTCATTTGGCAAAGACCGATGCTTAGGGTAGAAAGAGCTCTCACTGCATGTGCAATCTTTTCTCTAAAGAGTGTAAGGAATAAAGAAAGACGAAGACGAAAAAATAAAGATTAAAACGACAAAGACACAAAATTGTTTATCCAGTTCTTCACGGATTGCGACTATGTCTGGAGGCGCTACCAAGCCAGGATTTTCACTAATTAAAATGAGAGAGAGAGTCACTGTTGCATTACATTGATTGGTTATTTATATAGAAAGTAACTCTAATAATAATTTTACGTGAACTGCCTAAAATACCCTTACAAAAAAAAAATCATCGGGGGCAGCCCCAAAAAAGCATGGGAGCACTGCCCCCTGCAACCCCCAGCCAACTCTCCGGCGAGTTGGATTGCCGTACTCGTGAGAAAAGTATACAGTATTCAGACTCCACAACCCAATATAGAGGGAGGAGGTGCTCAAGTCACTGTTGGCTTATCCTTTATGTAACAAAACTTTTCTCATAGGTCTCTTACTGTTTCATACTTTATATCTTGTCGAGTCATTGTACTTTTCCTTTTTCCCAGAATTTTTTCAGGCTTTTTCCCCACCACCTTTTTTTTTTTTTTTTTGCTTACCAAGATCCATTCCCCGTATGAACTCACCTTAGGGTTGTTGAGGCTCTTTTGCCACCATTGGTTCTGGTAGGCTAGTTGTTTGTTTTAGTGTCCCCTTTTTTTTTTTTTTTTTTTTTGCTGTTTAGACTTGTTTTCCTTTTATTCCCCTTGTTGTGGCTCCTGGTTCTTTTCTTGTGTATTACCTGTCGCGCCATTGTCGCTGCTGCAAGTGGGGTTAAGGTGCCCCATGCATCCACATTTCTGACAAACCTAGGTGAGGCCCTCATATTGGACAAGATATAACTTACCTTTGATAGCCAGGGTATGAGTAGTTTGTTAAGATTTAGCTTGATGCATATACGTGTAAATCTTCCCTTGTCAATAGTAGATGTGTAAGCATCATACTTTAGCATAGGTCCGATAGATTGACCAATCCTTTACATTGCCACAAGAGGGTAGTAGTCCAGAGGGAATCCTTGGATTAATCCAAACAGTTGTAGATTCTAATCTTCTGCTCAAAGGTGGAAGTCGGGCTCCCTTTTTCTTATAAATAGGCAGTTACCATTCATAAACCACAGGCCATGTTGAATTACCCAACTAGCATCTATTGAGTCTTTGAAGTTCATTAAATAGAATCTCGGACCAACATTTACCATTTTGAAGGCTTTGAGGCCCTTCTAGAAGTTCTTGAGTTTAGCTTCCATAACCTTGAAACCTAGGTTGACGTTCATGAGTTTGACAAAGAAGGCATTCTTCCAGGAGGCTCGGATGTTATCAAGTTCCGTTTTCGTAAAGGAGATAACTCAAAGGCCAGATTGATTGCCTAGGGCTTCATTGTTTTTAGGCTCTTTTCCCTTATCTGTGCTCTTGTCTACTTCCATGGAAGGTATATCATGCTCTTATTTTAAAGTATATTTGCATATGCTCCTAGGATGTTTGTGAAGAGGGAATCCTTGTAAGAAGGGATGTTTCCAGTAGGTAGGCTTTGTCCCTTAGGAGAAAAGTCATTTGACTCTTCAGCCGCTTGGACATTAGCTACTGGGTGTTTGTTTGAATGGTTTTTTTTTTTAATTTGTATCTGTATTTATATCAAAATTATATATGTAAATATATCCGATTTGTATTTATATTTTATCTATATTTGATCTTTTTATGAGAACTACTAACTTTTTTTTATCCATATTTATTTCTAAATAAATAATTTGTTAAAAAAAATTAAAAGAAGTATTTGTATCTGTCCAGAAAAGCTAAACAAACAGACGTAAAAGCTCTTATTTCTTTTTTGCTTCGGTGTAGGGTATCAACATTCTTCTCTTTCGTAGAGAGAGTTGGGTTTTGGGTTCCTTCAGTGCTCATGTCTAACCTTGTAAGTAATACTAGTGCCCAATCCACATTATGCTTAAGGTTTAGTGTCCTAGGTTTTCATATCTACTATGATTATTCAAAGAAATTTAGAGTCATTTTTAATTGGCAAGTTAACCTCAAAGATGTGATAAATTGGTTTCATTATCTAAACAGTACTTGCAAGGGCAAACCATATGCTAACAATTGATACAATTTAAAAAAAAATGATATAAATTCATGAACATATTTAACTTTTTCGTATTCCTAATTATTTGAATTGATGAATATGCTATAAATAATAAGAAGAAAATGAAAAAGATTTATTCTGGAACATTTTCAATTTCGCTATTTTAACTTCTTCTTATTATTATTATTATCACAACATTAGATTGATCATTTTAGCATAGAAACTAAATTTCAACAAATCAATAAATTTATTAATTTTGGATTTTAAAACATTAATGGACCTCTAAATTCATTTAAAACATATAAACATTATATTTTCAATTTTTTTTTATAGTAATGTAACGTTAATTCTTCTTTCCACGGATCATATGTTGATAAATTTTCATAAAGTGAAAAACATTTATATTCCATTCTTTCTCACCACCATTTTCTTTCAAAAAGAAAATAATAATAAAAAGAACTGTAAGTTGTTTTATGCCCTATATTTATTTCTCTTTAAAGTATGTATAATGACCAATGGTTTTGTGAAGAATAAATTACTTATAGCAATTTAACCGAAAAACGAGGATATATATCTGGTTATCGATTTGGCAGGGGTTACCAACTTCCCCATATAACGGTACCGCAATACATTGAAATATTCCAATTTTTTTTATGTCTTTTTAATGTAATTGAAAATAACAATAAGACATATATGATTATGGAAAAGGTATGATATTTTCCAAAAATTATAGACATAATTAAATACTTGAAATAGAAGGGAAAATGTAAAATTTAGCACAGTTTTTGATAATTTATTGGATTGAAAATGCGCAAAAATAATATAAGAGAATAATAATAAAAAAAAAACATAAATGTGCACATATTACATCTAATCTCTCTCTTTCAATCTCAAAGTAGTAATTGGTCAATGATCTTGTGACCTAACAACATCTCCATTGGTTTCTCATTTGAGATGTCCAGGGTTTGATTTAGAGCTGTGCAAACGGGTTATGCAGCTAACCCATCCCATCCCCGTCAACTCATGGGTTATGTGAGCTAGCTTGCAATACGGGCCATAATTTTTAGCCCAACCGTCCCGTGTGGATTGGTGGGTTATGCAAGCTGGCCTGCAAACCCGCTAATATATTTTTTTATTAATAAAAATTTGAATTTATTTTTATATTTTTAATAATTTAAATATAGAATATATTTCTTTTTATCTCACTAATTACCTACATACTAATCATAGATGATAATCGTGTATGAAAAAATTCTAGACTTCTATTTTGAAATTTTTTATTTCAACATAAAAGGATTTGTTTTAACTAATAAATATTAGAACTCATTCCAATTTTTTTTCTTTTTCCTGGCAAGGAAAAACACATCATGAAAATTATCATTTGATATTGTGTTTCTTATTTTAAATAGAAGAATCTAAATATCTAATAATTTAAAAGAAAAAGTATTCATGAAAGGAATAAGAATATAATAAATATAAAAGTTCAAAATTTAAAACACCACCCCCATATGTTTCTTTGTTTTTATTGTTTTTTTAAGTGCGGGTTTGTGGATCAACCCAACCCGCAACAAGTTGTCCTGCTTCAACTTGCCGATCATGCAGAGTGGGCCATTTTGGCCCACACGTTAAACGGGCTAAAATTTTAGCTCAACCCGCATTTTTTTGTGGGTTATGTGGTTGGCTCGCATAACCCACCTCACATGCACAACTTTAGGTTCAAATCCCTTCTCTCTCTCTCGCTATAATTGATAAGAAAAAAAATCTCAAAGTAATTGAAATACTAAAATTTAAATCTCATGGATAAAACTCATTCATGGGTGCACCCATCTTCACTTTCTATTTTTATTTATTATTTATTTTTATTTTTAATAACAACACAGCTCAACATGATGTACTCAAATTTAGTTACATTCTAAATTTGTTTGTTTGAAGCGTGACGATCCTTATGATCCTAAACTTTTTTGCGTATGCGTATTCAAAGATTCAATTTTTATATAAATGCGAATATATAAATATGATAATTATAAATAATATACTTGAAAATAAAAATATAGATAATGATAATGAAAAAAAAATGCAATTATTTAAAAAATTGGTAAATTACACCAAAATTTATCAATTTTTGGAAATAAATTTATTTAAAATATCAATATTTTGACTTATAAAAAAAAGAAATCAATATTTCACAAAATGAGTTAAACAAGATATCTATTGAGAAAAATTAATAAAAAAGGGAGACAATATCACAAATGGTACCTGAACTTTGTCAAAATATACAATTGGTACCTAAACTTTGAAATTGGTCAATTTAAACTTGAAAAACTTTAAACTTGATCAATTTAGTACCTGAAAAAACTTGGTAGAATTACTATTAGCATACACAAAATGATCTTTTAAATACTAAATTAATCAATTTCATAGTTCAGTTACTAAATTGATCCATTTAAAACTTTAGGTATCTAATTACATATTTTGTCAAAGTTCAAGTACCATTCGTGACATTAACCCATAAAAAACTATCCAAAAATTGATAACTTAAATGAATTTTGCAAAATCTTGATAACTTTATATTTTAAATAATCTTACATTTAAGCGTATAAATGTATCCTACAAAAAGAGACATATGAGATAGCTTATCTAAACGATATACTTAAATAAGAGGAATATATTTTATTGAATAAAAAATATACAAATTAATAAAACGGGATTAGAATGACCAAAAATTACACCTAATACACTCTCTTTGTGTGTAAAGTTTACTTTATATAGAAATAGCAATTTTAGTGCATAAGGTAAATTAAAATCGTTACGTAACATAAAAGACATGTATTGTGAAATATTAATATACTCAATGGGCAACTTGCGTATTTTAAGAAAGATACAAAACCTCGTGTGCTTGAGTATAAATATAATAAAAATACAAATAAAAATATATCTCATGTGAAATAGTTAAGTTAAACTTTTAACATTATTATAACGCCATAAATAAGGATATTACAACCCGCCACGTGTTCTTCTCTTTATAAGAACACGCCAAGGCTATGAAATACTAATCCACATATGATATCAAAAATACAACTTCAAAACTCACATCTAAAGGGTACTTGTTAAATAATTCATCATATAAATAATACTCTTGAATTAACTTGTTGGTATAAATTAAAGCCATCATCATCCTGACTTATAACTTAACCGAAAAGTCTCATAAAGAAATCTTAAACTCATAAAGTAAATAAAATATTTCAAACTAATAATAGTTTCAACTTAAACTTCATAGATTATTAAATCGTCTTCTAATCTCTAGGTATCCAAAATCTACCTCTATTGATCCTCAACAGAAAGTCAAGTTCACCATCACCATCCCATGATCTACAATGATTGTTATATCCAGTAGGATCATAAGTCACCTAATCTTCTCCTGCTCCTGAAAAATGAATGGAATAAGCGAAAACGCCCAATTCATCAAACCACACATAAATGCATATGCACACACAACATATATATTCAAATGCAACTATTTCTAATGCAACAAACACAAATTATTATCTTTTAAATTAGCCAACATACAGCACAATTTAGAACTATCTGCAGTCTAGTCTTAAATCTAGAGTAGCTCATGACTCCATAAAAACAAGCATATAGAAAATAGGTAATTATACATATATTGGTGTTGCAGAATAATCCACACACCGCGGCCTCTACCAAAACCTAATCTACCGGAATCATTTCTATACATGATTACATTAGGGACAACCTCACACATAGCTCATCAGGGTGCCTCATTAGTATCACACTTTGTGTGGTCTTTACTAACCAAAGCCAAACACAAGTAACAAAACAATTTAATGTGTCATGTAGAATAAAATTGATTTGATATTCTAACCCTACACGCATACAACAAGCAAATCTAAACCTATAAGCACATGAAACAAACAAGGTAAGGTCGTACCTGTATCAAATTCCAAGAACAGTGCTCTAAATTACCCAAATTTGTTGACAACTCCTAATTCAATAGAATCTGATAAAATGAATAGACAAAATTCAAAATACATCTCATCAGATAAACCTAAATCCATTCATATCTAAAACCCAAATTTCAACCTAATATCAAATCCATACCTTTTTTCCTTAATCACAACATCAAAATCCTTCAATTTAACAAATCTCTTCAACCACTTCTCCAAACCCTAGAATTTCATTCAACACCATATATACCAGAAATCAACAACTACCATTTTTTATAAAATCATAAAAATTAAAGCTTTAAAATACTTACCTAAATTCAATTCTAAATCCTTTTAACACCAAAACTAGGTCTACAAATAATTAGGGTTTTCTCCAATCTCTGTTCAAACAACAAAAATTCTGAGGAACTATAAAATTGTATATCTTAAAGGAAAAAATGGTTATTCAACTACCTGATCTGATGCTCAATCTTCCTTAAACACCCACTTTTCAGATCTCTAAGAAAATTAGAACCGCTTCTCCAATTCTCCTTCAAGAAAAAAGAAATCCTAAGATAATTCATAGATTGAAAGACTCTAAAGGAAAGATATGATTTTGATTACCTGAATCCGATCTTTCAAGATCTCCTTCAACTAACAGAAACAAATCTCTAAACCCGATATGTATGTTTTCCAATTCTACCGTAAATTCAACAAACAAACCCTAAGAAATCTAATAATCCGTAAGATCTTAAAACAAAATAGTGATTCAGTTACCTGATCTAGAATTCCGAATCCTTTGGTGGCTATAAACTCTCAGAGAATAAGAATCTACGTTTAGGGTTTTGTTGGAGAAGAGAACAAAGAAAGAATGTATAAGGATTTGTGACTTTTCATCTTCCGTCATGTGTCTATCATGTGACCAAAATTTCATTAAAATTAGATTTTGTAGACAAATTTAACCTTATAATTTATATCAATTGACACTTTTATCCTTCTTTATGTAATATTTACTTGTATATTACAACTATTCCTCTGAATAAATAATAATCTTCATATGGGCTGGGATCAAAAGCTTCCAAATAAATTTTATAAGCTAAAACGTGGATAAAATTATAAAATACTACCAAAGGATGAAGTTATTAACAGCACAATCTTATTTTTATATGGTTATTGGATCTTGAAAATGTAGTTATAAACTATTTTTAAAATTCTATTGATTGGAAGAGGACACCCTATTTTTGCCTTCAAAACGAATAATAACAAAAAATATAAATAAGAATTATATATAAAATAAAGAAACAAAAATGGAAAATTAAGAAAAAATAAATATACTAGGAGATACCCTCCTTCGGGATAAATAGGTTTAGACAACAATTATAAATATGAGTATTTGAAAAATTAAAAGAAAAAGAGGTAGAATAAAAATTAGGAAAAAAAAGAAAAAAATTAAAAATTAAGAATGAGAAACTCTCTCGTTAGGTAAATAGCTTTGGATAGAAAATAAAATGTTTAAAAGGCTGAAAAAAAGAAAGAGAAGTATGTATAATAAACTTAAGAGAATACATTACTAATAAATTTCTAAACATAAAATAATTTAGGCACTATGTCAATTTCATTTTGGCCCGATTAGTGTAAATTTATGTTGGGCTTGGAAGCTGTGATTTAAATAGATTATAGTTGGATAATAAAATTGATAACATAAGCTAGCTGAGCTAGTTAAGGCTTACGAAGGTCAAGGTGATGCACCTGTGTGTGCAATCCACGCACGTTGTCCCCAACCTCTCTCCTTCTGCCATTTTCGGTCCTCTAGAGCTGGTTGAGCTCCAAATGAGCTCGTTTCGAGCTTAGTCGCTTGCTGTCTTTGTCGCTCGGAAATTCGCAAGTCTAATCAGTCTACTGTCGCAGTTAGCTTGGTTTTGGATTTGGGTTGGCGTGGTTCAGTCTAGCAAGAAGCTCAGCCAGTCTGCTTTGTAACTGCTGCTGTTTGGCTGAGGGCCCTGGTTAAGGCTTGATGAGCGGTCCTTAGCATATCTTAGGCACTCGATTGCCTGACATTCTGCAACTCGGTTGATACTACAGCAATTCGGTTGAATTGTCTGGAACATTCTTATTTGCATCATTCTCAATTGAATTATTGCAACCTATATCGATTTCTTCACAACTATGTTTCCCCGAGTTTATGTCGATCATGCCAACTTCCACTAGAATGTATTCGAATTCACTCTTTGCAGCCTTCATAATTATTTGTTCTTTATCCTCATTGATGACTTCCTCCATAACATCAAGAGTATTATTTTGAATTTTTTCAGTTTTTGGCTTATTTCAAGGGAATTATGCTCCATGATGTTTTCTTGGACGTTGTGTGAGACTGGAGTTGTAGTTAGACTTGTTTCTTTTGATCCACAAGCAATTTAGGAATAACTTAGCAGCCTTGTCCATCTAATTTAGCATTAGCTTCATCCAACTTAAGCTTAAAGTTCTAACAAAAGTCAAGAAAGAGAGATTCCATGTCATTAGACATTTTTGTATGACACAAATTAAAATTGTCTTCTTTGGTTCTTGGAAAAAACATTAAAGTCAAATCCTAAGAAGAATAAGACAGTAGGCTCAAATACGAAATATGATACAGGACAAAGGAAGCAGAAAATAAAGAGATAAAAAGGGAAATATACATATTTGTAAATTGCATTAAAAATAATAAGAAGATGGTTTGATAGCCCCATGCTACTAGAGAAAATTTTGATGATGGCCTCACATGATTGTTAAAACATATGGATTCATACCATACGATGAATTTTATTACAGGCTCACATCATCAATGAGAATAAAGACATCACACCTTTGAAAAGAAAAGAAAAGAAACTTTTTATTCAAAATCTCAAAAAATCAGCATCATGTCTATTTTAGGATCTACCTATATATAGAACAAAACAATATTTATACTAAAACATTTTATATCTGAAAAAAAATATCAATCCTATTAAATCCTAATTCAATACTGTTGTTTCTTATCGAGTCTGTAATTGGCTTTTGATGAGAACATTGTAATTTTTAAGGTATAGTTTTGCATAGTGGACTCTGTGCTCTATTTGACTTCATGTCAAATTAAGTTGGCAACTTTCGTAAGGACCCGACATGCCTTACATCTAAAATTCAAGCATGACAAATCCTTCGGCCACTTATAATACCTAAGTATTACATGCACAGGCTTCTTTAAAAAATATGTTTATGTTGAACATTGCTAGTCAGTTTTAAATTTTAAAATCGTTTAATTAGATTATGAAGACAACTGGATTTGTAACAGAAAACCAAACTTTATAAAAACATTTACAACTTCTACTAACACGAATAGATTAATTTTAAAATAAAATTATACCATCAGGTATCTCATATAATTTTCATGCTGGTAACAAAGCTTAAAAACTTTTTTACAAAACATGTCGGCTCCACGAGGCCCTTAAGAAAAATACAGTTCCAAAAAGATAAATCCGGCTCTTTAACATCACAAAACAAAATAAAATACGTCCATGGTTTTAAACCACTTCAATCATCAATAAACTCCTTTTGCCTCATCCCATATCTAAGAAAAACCTCATCATCAACATCACCTTCATCATCGTATCATCATCAACATCATCACCATTACCTAGAGAGAAAAACAATAATGAACCAAAGCCCACTACGACATCAACACTGGCACACACAAGTTGACACACGTGCTTAAACTAATGCAATGCAATAAACAACAAATAATTATCTTTAAATTAAGGTAAAATAAGCAACACTAAAGTATTCACACTCTGAAACAAGCCTTTAGGAATCTGAGGGTTTTTAGTAGCAACAACTACTCAGGAGGTTGATATAAGCAGCTCAAATACTAATATCTCATATATATATCTAAGAAAGAAAAATAGCTTCATCTAGGGTTCACAGCCATTATACAGCTTCACTTATCTCAATCCATAACATCGTTTAGTTCAATTAGTACCATAAACATAAACTGAATTATGTTGCTTCACCTTAAGCCTAAGCAAATGTTACGCCAATACTATTTGTCCTATCAACTACCCGTCGAGCCACTTATAAATTGTTATTGCATCATAGCATATCATTATATCATGATAGAGGGTGGCCTAAGCGCCTAACGTATTTGGACCCCTATTACTGAGCAAGAAGGAAACTCAAGTGATCAAACGACTGTGTCTAAGAAGACCCCTATTTGGACCATTAGTTACCTTCTTGAAATTGTGAACCATGACATCCCAAAAACCAATCGATTCTCCATTTAGTAGCCTATACATGATCGACAAGTCAGTGAAAGTAGTGGTGTTGTGTTGGAAAACTCTAGGAACATAGTTGTGACATAAATATAGGTAGAGAATATGGTGATTGCAAGGCATGCGTTTGGCTTTTAAAGCATCCTCAAGATGCCATGCATTACCTTTAAGTTTATCTACATCAAAAATCTGCTCATAGAGTACATCTCCATGAAAATTAGTAATCAAATATGCCCCTTTAGTCGATACTTCTATTACACTATAAATGTCAGCAGGAGTAATCTTAAGTTCTTACCTATAAATATAGGTCCACAATTTTTCTCTAACTTTATCACCAGAACCTAATTTGACCCCTAGATGCACATACCGATCCTTCTTATCATGTATGTGTGTGTGTGTGTGTGTATGTGTGTGTGTGTGTGTGTGTGTGATACCATGTATAAAACAATATATGCTAAATATCCATTAAAAGTTATAATAAAATGGAATATTAATAATTAAAATCCCTCAATAAATTTTAAGTTAAATGCCACCCGCAAAGTAGTGTACATTAGGTTATCTTAGCAAGACATATGGGTCATGGTGCTACTCATGAGTTTAACATGGTTAGACTTAATTAAGCTATCAAAATGGTTTTGATAATAAGGGTTATTAGATGGGATTAAAACATGTTGGGACATATGATGTCAAAATCCTGTAAAGAATCTAAGAATTACATGTGTTGTAATTGATAAAGAGTTACCCACCTAAATAACTTAATTTTAAGTGTCATGCCGAAGTTGACTTAGAGTTAAGTGAAATATGGATCTTAGCCCAATAGAATGCAATAATTAAATGTAACTACATTAATAATAAGGGTTATTAATTTAATGGGAGTTTTTAATTTTACCCCTCAATTATATGCATTAAAATAAACTTTGCATATGTAATTATAGATCAATGGCTGCAAACAACACCTAAAATTTATCATTACAATCTATCCTTGAGATTGATAAGCTGGTTGAAACCAATTTTGTTGGCAAGTTCAAAAACTTGAGAATTGTTCTCAAGCAAGAAAAGAAGCTACATGTCCTAAATGAGCCTATCCCTCAAGAGTCTCCAACCAATGCTCCAAGAGCTCAAAATGATGCTCATAAGAAGCATTCTGATGATTCTCTTGATCTAGGATGTCTGATGCTTGCTACCATGAGTCCAGAACTTCATAAGGGTCTAGAAAACATAGAAGCCTATGAGATGACTGTCCATCTCAAGGAGAGGTTCCAACAATAAGCCAGGTAGGAAAGGCATGAAACTACCCAAGCCCTACACCCTTGCAAACTGGCTAAAGGAAGATTAGTGAGTGCCCATGTCCTAAAGATGAAGGGTTAGATTGATCATCTTGAAAGACTTGGATTTCCTATAAGCTAAAAGTTTGCTACTGATTTGATCCTAAATTCATTAACAAATAGTTATGACCAAGTTTTCATGAACTATAATATGAATAATGCGGGCAAATCAATTTTTGAACTGCATTTGATGCTTAAAACTATTGGGGCTAATATCAAAAAGAAGAAGCCTAGCAATGTTTTGATGGATTGAAAAAGGGAAGGGCATGAAGAAGAAAGATAAAGGAAATGCTAAGGCTATGAAAAGTTCAAAGCCTAAGCTCAAGCTCATACCAAAGGCAAAGCCTCATAAGGAAGAAGTTTACTTCCACTACAATGAGCCAAGTCACTGGAAATAGAACAAAAGTTGGTGCCCAAACTGTTGAGACATGAATTGATTTTTCCTAGTAGGCTTTTGTTAGTGTTAAGCAATTGCTTTTATGTTCCTGCTTTGAGTAGGAATATTATTTTTGTTTCATGTTTAGACAATGAAGGTTTCTCATTTATTATTAAGAATAATAAATGTTCCATTTATAATAAAGACATGTTTAATGCAAATGTTGATTTGCATGATGGCCGTTATGTTCTAAATCGGAAACCTGATAATGGATTATTCTATAGCATATATACTAAGAAACTTAGATCCAATGATTTATATACGACCTACCTATGGCATTGTTGCCTTGGTTATATAAATGAGAAATGCATATCAAAACTCCATAAAGATGTGTTCTTAGACACATTTGCTTTTGAATCATTTGAGATATTCAAGTCTTGTTTATTAGGTAAGATGACCAAAGATCCTTATATTAGGCACAATGAAAGAGTAATTGATTTATTAGACCTAGTACACACCAATGTATGTGGTTCAATAAGCATTGTTGTTAAAGGAGGTTATCAGTACTTCATCATATTTACTGATGATTTCAGTAGATATGGATATGTCTTTCTAATGAGCACAAATCTAAATCACTTGAAATGTTCAAAGCTTTTTAGAATGAAGTACAAAACCAGCTTAGTAAAACAATCAAAATACTTTGATCAGATCAAGGTAGCGAATATCTAAGCCAAGAATTTAATGACCATCTTAAAAGATGTGGAACAATTTCACAATTAACTCCACCTGGAACACCACAATACAATGGTGTATCTAAAAAGAGGAACAAAACTTTATTAGATATGGTTCGATCTATGATGAGTCAAACATATCTTCCTCCATCCTTTTTGGGCTATGCCCTAAAGACAGCTACATTCAAATTAAATTGTGTTCCTTCTAAGGCGGTTGAAAAGACACTATATGAGATATGGACTAGAAAAAGGCCTATTTTTTCTTTCCTCAAGATTTGGGGTTGAGAGGCTTATGTAAGATGTCAAGCCTTGGACAAATTAGGACCTAAGTTAGATAAATGCCTTTATGTAGGGTATCCAAAAGAAACCAAAGAATACTACTTTTATAATCCCTTCAAGAACTAAGTGTTTGTTGCTCGGAATGGCATTTTATTAGAAAAAGAGTTTATCTCTGAAAGAACCAATGGGAGGAAAGTACATCTCGAAGAAGTTTGAGATCCACAAAATAGTCTTACACCACCAATGGAAAGTCAACAAGACACACAATTAGCTGTTCACCCTCCATAGGTAACACAAGGCCCACGTAGGTCTGATAGAGTGCAATATTAACCCAAGAGATATGGAATTCTCATTACAAATAGTCGTGATGTGTTGCTCATGGATCAAAATGAACCCGTTACCTATCAAGAGGCCATGTTTAGTCTAGATTCCAAGAGATGGATGGAAGCCATGAAATCTCAAATGCAATCCATGTATGACAATTGTAAGCCCTGGAAAATTTCAGTATATAGTTCTAAAGACAAACTTTGAAAATAAAACCCTAAAATTCTCTTCGAATTAAAACTAAAATTTGATAAGTTCTAAACTCCGAACGAATTCGGAAATTTCTAAATCATGAGAAAATAAGAAACCTCAAAAATAAAATAGCAACTCAAAATACTCCCATTCTAGAACCTCTACGTACGACAAATTTCCTATTTAACTCTAACTTATAAATTCGGGTAAAATGGAGCCCTAAAGCAAAATTGCTAAGAAGTAAATAGTGATTAACCTTCGGAAATAAAACTCAATCCAAAGAATTCCGGAAACGTTGTGAGATACTAAATTCTTGTAAAAATCGACCTTAATGTAAATCTCACCAATCAGATACGTCATAAAGGTATAAAATGTTAGTTTCCGAACTTGCAAAAGGTGCGAACCGGAAAGTCAACCTGGAAACCTAAGTCCTTGAATCCCCCAAGAAACTCCATAGCCTAGATCCAGCAATTCCGTGTCCTAAACCAAGGAGTCAGAATAAAAGAAAAAGGTGTAATTGGTTCGTATTAGGCCTAGGATGCTCGAAAGGATGAGACCAACGGGTTTTTGACCTATTCCAATCCGGCCAGGTGCCGACTTCGAAAAGCGCGCCCTGGGATTTGGAATGTTAGAGAATATGATATTAATGCCATTAGATTCATATTTCCATGAGGATCTTTAAATTATTAGTTTTTCAAATTCTCAAATGGCTAGAAGTATCCGATTTTTTAAATTTAATTATATTTCTTTACTATCGGAATTTAGTGAGTTTTCCAGTACGATTTACTATTATTCATTGCCCAATTATTATTATTATTATTATTATTATTATTATTATTATTATTATTATTATTAATTATTATTATATTATTATTAATTATAATGTATACCCTAGTTCTCCCGATGATCGGACAAACTTCGGAAACCGGAGAACGAAACCCTATATCGGTCTGGTTCAAGCTTAGTGAGAGGAACCTAGAAACCCTAGATCCGGCTTTCCTTCGATTTCATAATAAAAGAAGTTTCATAAAGTAAATGAACATGAAATATTGTTCTAAAGCATATTTTAAACCTTTGAAAGTTTCAGATTCGAGAATTTTTCAATTCCAGGCCTTCCCGAGCTCAATTACGGAAAAGCGTGCCCGAACCACGAACTCAGAAAAATGTTCCAGAATATTCATTAGAACCGTAATTTTATAAGGATTCCAAAAATATCAATTTTATAATTTTCCAGGTTATAAAAATTACAGTTATAGCTTTTTCCGTGTTTTCGTTACAATCGGTAAAGTAGATGTCTTGTTTACTATTCACAAGTACAACCTACACTACACACTACCCATACCCTATTCTTACATCCTTACAACTACTCAATTATATTTTCTTTTCCAAGAAATTTTTGTCTCCTATTAAATTATCACCTTATTACATTTTATTACACAAAATTCAAATTTGTCAAATTTCAACACACACACACACACACCCCCCTTCTTGGCCGGCGCAAATCCCCTCCATATATGCCCAATTTGATTTAATTTCTCTCTTTTATTACTTCAAACAAACCCTAAATTCACTAATATAAATAATCCTTAACTTTCTCTCTCCTTCATTTCATTCTTCATTTTCCAAAAAAGTCACAAAACACTCCCTCCTCTCTCCCCCATGTTGCCGTGAGCCCCTCCCCCTCTCCCACACACACTCAAGCTCAAACCTTCTTCTTTTCTACTCCAAAACTCCTTTGGTATGTTGATTTTAGGCTTTGTTCTTCCTAGATCTTGTAATGGCAAAGCTATATCTTGTGTGTTTTCTCATTTAATCCCAATGAGCTCATGCTAGGGACATGAAAACACATGAACAAAAATATCAAGCCATCACAAGACATGGATCTAGTGTCTAAATGAGATTATGTTAAGATACTTTCTTATTCATGCATGTAAAGTAGAGATCTTGCATATATATTGATGTTCATGCCATGAGATTTATGATTCATGCATTATACTTAGTAGATCTAATGTTTAGACATCTATATCTTCATCTACATCTATGTTCATATGGTTACTTTGAGCTTTCATGCATTAATGTTCATAAAGGCTTAGCCTTGCATGTATATAGAGGTTTTAGATGATAGATCTCCATGTATATGAGGCAAGGAACTTGAAAAAGAAAAGATTTTGGCTAGAAATGTCTTATGGAAATTCGGATGGTTTTGGAACCCTATTTTAAAAACCACCAAAACCACTTTAAAACTCATATTTTTCATGGAAAATAAAGGGCATGTGTAATAGGTATCTTGAAGGAATGATTTTCATAAGTTTAGATGAGTTTAGGCATGATAAAAATGAAGAACAAGTAGTAAAGTTAGAATAAAAAAAAATATTGATTTATGGATGTATAGTCAAATTCGTATTTTTGGGTAATGCCCACATAAACACTTAGTTTCTAAGCTTAGATGGCATGTTTTATGAGCTAAATGAAGTCTTTAGATAATAGCTATATTGGAGCCTCAATTCTTGATGTATTAAACAAGTTTTCTCATAAGGAAATTGCAAGAAAATGAAAATCTTAAAATTCGGATTTTTCTAAGTAGCTCATTCAAACACATATTTACTCAATGAAAAATGTGGATTTTTATGCATAAATGAAGGTCATGACTAATATGGATGTTGGGAACTCATTTTTAATTAGGTGATAAGTAAATTCTAAGGATAAAACTAAAAACGTTAGGGGATGTAAGGCTGGTAGTAATAACCTTTTCTAAGGAATCATTAAGGAATTTCTTGACAACTAGGAATTCATAAGAGTCCATCCTCGAAGGTCAACAAAACCATGCATATATGAAGTTCATTACATGATATTCATGTTAGGAATTCATTCATATACCATTTATACACGAATCATCAACTAGGAATATTTTTATCAAAAGCGAAACAATTTTTCGGAATTGAGAAAGTGGCAGAACAGAACTGATCCCACTGTTCCGTGACTTTACTATTTTCAAAACTTGAAAATAATACTAGAAATAGATATATCTTTTGAAGTAGATAGAGATCGATATAAAATTTGCGAAATTCCAAGTTAAAATGACCAAGTTATGGCCGTTTTAAGTCGGAGCTTCCGCAAATAGCAAGAATTCCAAATTCATCTAGTTTAGATACATAGTTTGAATTAGTTTAGCGACGAGATTCTTATTAGGCTATTTTTATTTGGTAGGTGATCCCGAGTACGACGATACCCTATCACCCGACCACCGTTGTTAAGAGACCGGCGTACCATGGCCGAGTGAGTTTCTCTTCCGATTTCAATTATTGCTTGTGATTGTAATGATAGTTGCACTAGTTGCTAGGTAAAAGTAAAAAGAATGATTATGTATGATGGGGTTATATGGGAATTATATATTTGTCTGCTGTTGATGTGTGAAATGAAACTTAAGAAATATTGAAACCAGGTGTTAAGCTATTGATTGATTAGCTAGTATTTTATATTGAATGTCTGCAGATAATTGTTGGCCACCTAAAAGAATTGAATTAATGTATATTTGACTCAACTGCAATTGGATTCATTCATATCACGATGGGGATGGAGCATTAGCATTGGTTGGTTTTTCGTGATCCATAAAATGAACACTTGTTGGTTTTTCGTGATCCATAAAAAACACTTGTTGGTTAATCGTGATCCATAAAACGAATTATTATTCAGTTGACCGTGAGCTTAAACGGCGTCATACCGTAGAATTCGTTAATCTGCTAACCCGGGATGGAGGGTACAATTCCGTCCACATATGATTTCCGGCTGGTCATATGTTTGTTGAACTCATTCGTTTGTTGCATTCCACTTGGTTGATTAATTACTTGTTTGAATGTGTTGTATTAATTGTGATTCGGAAGTTTTCACTCACTAAGCTAGTGTAGCTTATACCCTAATAGTTTCCTGTTGCAGTATGAATACCTTTGGCTATCTCCGAGGACCCGTGGACACCAGGTACAGCTCTTAGATACTAAGGAGTTTTTGATGAGGCCGGGGCCTAAAGATTAATATCGGACTCTAATCCTGTTTCCCGAACCGGTATTTAAAGGATAACACGAGGAAATTGTGGGCTTAAGAATTGGTAGCTTTTGTTATCGGGGGTATGCCCCCTAGTTCATGTAATAGATTAATTCCTTGTAAGACGGTCATGATTTACGTTCTTACTGCTATGTATGTCTCCTTAAGCTACTACGAAGCAAAGTTGGTCTATAAATGTTGAGAGCGAGCCTTACACCCGATGTTCAAACTCATGAAAAGACTAAGGTTGTCTTACTTGAGTTTAAATGTTGAGTGTGGCGGACTGTCACGTGTAGGGCACACTTTGGGGCGTGACAACAATCAAGTATGGACTTTGATTAATCCACTTGAAGGTACAAAGACCATTATGTGCAAATGGGATTTCAAGAAGAAAACTCACTTGGATGGCAATATACATACCTTTAAAGTATGACTAGTGGCAAAGGGTTTCGAGTAAACACATGGTATAGACTATGACGAAACTTTCTTACTAATTTTTGTGCTTAAATCCATCAAAATTATAATTGCTATTGCTGCATATTATGGTTAGAGATTTAGCAAATTGATGTCAAAACAGCATTTCTTAATGGAAACCTACTTAAGGATGTATATGTGACATAACCTAAAGGGCTTGCTCGTCCTGAGGATTCTGTGAAGATTTGCAAGCTTCAAAAATCCACTTATGGATTAAAGCAAGTCGAGTTGGAATCTTGGTTTTCATGAAGTAGTTAGAGAGTTTTGATTCATTATAGACAAAGATGATAAGCATGATCTATCTATGTTATTAACAGTTAATTGAGTTCAATTTATGGTTCATTGACATAATTGGTAATAGCATTTGTACTTAGTTGGGATATATATTTGTTTCGAGTTAAATCAAAGCATAATAGAGATATTAGAAGGAATTTGACAAGAGTTTTATCAAGAATGAAGTAAAAGAGCAAAAAGTAGGATGAAAGATGTAACTCATGGCTGTGATTCGATGTAAAGGAAGAAAATCTTAAAGTCAGTATCTATGAAGGGGATGATCACATGCATAGATTGAAGAAACTCAACTCCAATAGTTACCAAGGTTAACCTCATAATCGTGATTGTTGGTGAATTGAAGGAAAATTGAATCCAAACGCTTCTAAGGGAGACATCATGGGCATGATTCATCAAAAACTCAAGACCAGAGGCCTAGAAGGGCATCGTTACATCTATGATATGTGAGATCAAGAAGATAAACTCAAAGCCAAAGGCTTGTAAGGGTGTCTTCACGCCCGTGATTCTTAATTGATAGAATGGCAAACTTTTTTGAATTTTTCCTAAACAATACAATTGTTAAGTATTGCAAGTAAATAGTCATCTATCTTCATTTGTCACCTTTAGGAAAGTGTATTGGGTATAAAAAGCACAGTACCCATTCATTAAATCATCATCTATCTTAGTCTCCGTACAATTACATCTGTTGATAGTTAGTAACCATGAAGAAGTTTCTGTGAGATTTGAAGTCTGTGTATGAATTCTATAATTTGAAGTGTTGTAATTGTGATTTTCCCAACAGAACTTGAGAAAGATGATGGGAATTCGTTGTTTGTGTGGATGTAAAGATTTCTTCTGTTGTAATCCGAAAAAGGGTTTTATCATATCATTCATTCCATGTGTATT
The DNA here is from genome assembly GCA_024138025.1 of Combretum micranthum. Classification (NCBI taxonomy): domain Eukaryota; kingdom Viridiplantae; phylum Streptophyta; class Magnoliopsida; order Myrtales; family Combretaceae; genus Combretum; species Combretum micranthum. The sequence continues at coordinate 657,195 of JAMXBD010000392.1, read as the reverse complement.
CTATTTTTTTCTCTGCATTTGTGTTTACATTGTGTTGTTTTCATCATGTGCAAGTAGTGAATTAGGGTATACAAAATCATGTAAACATGAAGAAGTGTAATTATATGAATCTAAGCTGTTGATTATTAATATCTAGTGGTTAGAACTTCAATAAAATTAAGATAGTATAGTTCACAACATGGTCTTATAGTAGATCTTGATGGAATATGTTGAGAACAGTTCCACTGAGTATATTTGGATCACTAGAACAAATTACTCCTGTTAAGACAAATATTATTAGGAAGTTTGATGCATGTGTTGTGAAATTCAAGAATAATAATAGAGATTAATACAATCTTAACTTGTCCATTCGTTAAGAGAGATTCTAGTAGACGCAATTAATATTAGAATTGAGTAGTTCTGAGAAGAATACTGATGAATTAAGAATTTCTACAATTAACAATTAATAAGAAGAATGTTCTAATGAATCATGTTGATATGGTGTAGTAAACCTGTTGTGAATTAAATATGTTATTGTTATCGTGTTGTTTTGTTGTTTCTGTTTAGTGCACTTATAATTAGTGTAGTTTAGTTGCTCAATTAAGATCCAATTTACTTTATTCAATTATCCAATTGCTAGTTAATAGGAAATTTAATTGATACTAATGTTTGCATCTGTTCCTTGTGAAGATGACCTTATACTCTTTCATGCTTATAAATGATAGGTACACTTGCCTATTGAACCAAGTAAGAAATAGAATATAGGTTTATTAATTTTAAGACTAGGTAGCTCTAATTAGAGGCGATTAGAAGATGAACCTTGCATTTACAAGAAAATTAGTAGGAGTGCAGTAGTCTTTATAGTGCTACATGTAGATGACATATTACTCATTGGGAATGACATTCCTACCTTGCAAAATGTCAAGTCTTGGTTAGGAAAGTGTTTTTCAATGAAAGACTTAGGAGAAGCTATCTATATCTTAAGCATCAAGATTTGCAGGGATAGATCTATAAAGCTTATCGGCCTAAGTCAGAGTCCGTATATAGGTAAAGTACTGAATAGGTTTAGTATTCAAGATTCCAAAAGGGGATTCTTACCAATGCCACATTGTATAAATCTTAGCAAGACTCAATATCCAATGACAAATGATGCGCGAGATCGCATGAGTAAGATTCCTTATGCTTCGGTTATTTGACCAATCATTTATTTCATGTTGTGCACTCGATCAAATGTGTCATATGCATTAAGCATAACCAGTAGATACCAATCAGATCACGATGAACCTCATTGGACAACGGTCAAGAATATTCTTAAGTACTTAAGAAGAACTAAAGATACATTCTTGATATATGGAGGATTGGAAGACGAACTAGTTATAAATGGTTACACAGATGCAAGTTTCCAATTTGACAAGGATGATTTTAGATCACAATCTAGAAAGACATTTTCCTTGAATGGAGGTGCAGTAAGCTAGAAAAGTTCAAAGCAAAGCACTACAGTAGATCCTTCAACAAAAGCTGAGTACATAATAGCATCAGATGTAGCTAAGGAGGCAGTTTAGATAAGGAAGTTCATCATAGAACTAGGTGTTGTTCCTTACATTATAAATCCAGTAAACCTTTATTGTGACAATAATGGTGCTATTGCACAAGCTAAGGAACCTAGGTCACATCAACGATCCAAACACATACTCAGATGCTATGATCCCATTCAAGAGATCATTAAGAGACAAGATGTGAAAATATGCAAAGTTTCAACCGATGACGATGTTGTTGATCCACTTACCAAACCTCTTGCACAAGCAAAGCATGATCATCATACTAGGTCAATTGGTATTAGATACATATATGATTTGGCCTAGTGCAAGTAGGAGATTGTTAGTGACTATGCCCTAAGCCAATTACTGGATATTGTCATTATATGTATTGATACAGCGGCAATTCCATTACATTGTTTTCGTGTTTACTTTATAATAGGATCCATGAATAATTTAATTATTCTAAAAGTCCCTAAATGCTAGTATTGTGAGAATGATAATGAATTAAATCTAGTATAAGTTTTTGTTCGATAGTCATGAGATGTCTATTTGTATAGGGATACAAATCAAACCGATAAGCACATATTAGAGGACTATGTACTAAACTGACCTGCTATGAGATCACTACATAGATTTGTGTCATAAGTGATTGTCACAATAACGATGTCAGCATATCCTTAAACCTGAAATTAGCTTAGGTTCCAACATGAGAAACATTATGATTCCACTCAATCAAACATTGTCTTTAACCAGATAATTATAAAGGTTGTGATTGGGCATAATGTGAATCATGTAGAGAGAAGTGGAGTTTTATATTAACTTGGTGCTTGGTACTCCACCCATATCTAAGACACCATATCGTATGGCACCAACAAAGCTTATAGAATTGAAAGTCCAACTAGATAATCTGCTCAAGAAGAAGTTTATCAAACCTAGTGTATCACCTTAGGGAGCTCCAATTCTGTTTGTAAAGAAGAAGGATGGTAGTATGAGACTATGTATAGAATACATGGAGTTGAACCAAGTGACTATTAAGAATAAATACCCTTTGCCAAGAATAGATGGTCTATTTGACGAACTAGCAGGAGTAAAGGTATTTTCAAAGATTGATCTTAGATCAGGATATCATCAACAGCGGGTTAAAGTAGAGGACATATAGAAGATAGCCTTCAGGACCATATACAGTCATTATGAGTTTGTGGTCATGTCATTTGGTCTCATAAATGCACCAACCATCTTTATGGACCTTACGAATAGAGTCTTCATATATTATTTAGATCTATTTGTAGTGGTCTTTATAGATAATGTTTTGGTATACTCTAAAATAAAGGAAGAGCATGAAGAACATCTGAGGTTATTTCTAAGTAGATTGCAAAATGAGAAGTTGTATGCTAAATTCACTAAGTGTGAATTATAGTTAGAACAAGTATCTTTCTTGGGGTATATTATTGAAGGAAATGGAATAGTAGTGGATCCTGAGAAAGTGAAGGCGGTAATTGAATGGCCAAGACCTAAAATATGTCAGAAATTAGAATTTTTTTTTAATGGCAGGATACTACCAAAGATTTGTGGAGAATTTTTCCAAGATAGCAAGTCCTTTAACATGTTAGGGATGAAGACTATGAGAGCAGTTTCCAGCAGTTAAAGGAAAGGTTGGTATCTGTACCACTTTTAACCTTACTAATGAGTGGTGTAGAGTAAGTTATCTATAACGATGCATCCATAGAAAGATTAGGTTGTGTGTTGATGCAGGGACGCAAGGTTATAGTATATGCTTCTAAGCAACTAAAGCCTTATGAAAAGAATTACCCTACACATGATCTAAAACTAGCTGCAGTGGTTCATGCCTTGAAGTTATGGAAGCACTATTTGTGTGGAGAGAAGTGCAAAATATATACAGATCACAAAAGCTTGAAGTATATCTTTACTCAAAGAGAGTTGAATATGAGACAGAAGAGATAGTTGGAGCTGATAAAGGATTATGATGTGGATATTCAGAATCATTATGGAAATGCGAATGTAGTAGCAAATGCCTTGAATAGAAAGCGAGTTGAGAATCTTGCAACTTTGATCACCTCTAAACGTTGTCTAATGGATGATATGAGAAAGATTGAGTTGGAGATAGTGATCAGACAAGTAGGTGCAAGATTGGTAAACTTGTAATTCAGCCTACTATTATAGAAAGGATTAAACCAGTACAAGTGGATGATCCAAGTATACTGAAAGTAAAGAAGAAAATGGAAGTAAGCAAAGTAGCCAAGTTTCACATTGATGGAGAAGGTGTCTTGAGATATAAAGAAAGGTTATGTGTGCTAGAACATGGAGAACTTAAGAAGGAGTTATTAAAAGAAGCACATTCCTTTGGTTATTCTATCCATCCATGAGGCAACAAGATGTATCATGATCTGAAGAAGATGTATTGGAGGAATAACATGAAGAAAGAAATTGCATAGTATGTATCCAAGTGCTATACATGTCAATTATCAATATTGAACACAGGAGGCCAACAGGTGAGTTGAAGTCTTTACCTATACCTCAATGGAATTGGAAGCACAAAACCATGGATTTTGTTACTACTCTACCTAAAACCAAGGAAAAGTTTGATTCGGTAAAGGTGATTGTTGATAGGCTTACCAGGGTAGCTCACTTTATATTGATTAAAACTTAGTACAAATTGGAGTGTTTAGCAAAGTTGTACATCAAATAGATTGTGAATTTGCATGGAATAACAATGACCATCATATCATACTGAGATACCAGATTTGTTAGGAGATTCTAGAAAAGCCTACATAAAGATTTGGGCACTAAATTTTTGTTTAGTACTGCCTATCATCCTCAAACAGATGGATAATATGACCGAACCATCTAGATTCTAGAAGACATGTTGAGAGCATGTGCTTTGGATTTTAAAGGTAGCTGGGATGAGCATTTGCCTTTGGTGGAGTTTGCTTATAACAACAGCTATGAAGCGTCGCTTAGGATGCCACCTTATGAAGCCTTGTATGGTAAAAAGTGTCGATCATCAATCCATTAGGATAAAGTTGGTGATGGAGTAATTTTAGGACTAGAACTGATACAAGATGCTATTGATAAGGTCAAAGTGATCGAACGTAGGTTGCAAGCAACTTGAAGTCATTAGAAAATTTATGTGGATAAGAGGAGGAGACCGTTAAAATTTTAAGTGGGAGAACATGTTTTTCTTAAGATCTCACCAACCAAGGGTGCTGTTAAATTTGGTTTGAGGGGCAATTCAAACCCCAGATATGTTGGACCTTATGAAATCTTGGAAAGAATAGGCGATGTGGCTTATAGATTAACTTTACTACCTAGTTTGGAAGGAGTACATAATGTGTTCCATGTATCTATATTGAGAAAGTATCTGAAGGATCTTGAACAAATAATAGCTTTGGAGCTGTTAGAAGTATAGCCAAATCTCTCTACTATTGAAAAGCTAGTAGGAATTGTTCACACTAAAGAATAGATTTTGAGATGGTAGATGATCAAATATGTAAAGGTCAAATGGATGAATCAATCTGAACGAGAAGCTACTTGGGAGCCAGAAGAGGAGATGAGGACAAAGTATCCCGAGCTTTTCAATGATTCAGGTAACTTTCGAAGATGAAAGTTTCTTTTAGGGGGGACGATATATGATATAAAGATAAATAATTTATAATGAAGGGCAAAGGTATCATTTGATTAAAAATAAGAGGGTTTTATATTCCACCATAATATGTAATTATATGTTTGTCAAATGGTAAACATGTGATTGAAGACAAATAAACAAAGATATACGCCGCCACAAAAGCCATCGGCTTTGGCTTTTATGCCGCCAACCTAATACATGTATGCCACTGGCGTTGGGCCAACCTACATAGTCACAGAATCGTCCTTTGAGTTTTAGGCTGCCAATTTTTATACCTAGGTCGTCAGCCTTCTTCCTTAAGCTACCAGCCTTCATGTCAGTGTACATATACGAAATTTGTAAAGTCTTCAAGTTATCTTTATAATCCTAACATATTCCTTCTTCTTCTAAACCATTCCTTCAGCGTAGAAAACTCTAAAAATATCTCTCTTAAGCTTTTAGAGATCCTAAGAAGCTTATTGATAGTGATCTTAATTCAAGGAAGACCAAGATTTACGATCTAATGAGCTAATCTTAGAAGAATTTTGGAGGAAACCTTAAGTTCTTGTTGGAGATTTGTGTTCTATAATCAAGGAGAATCAAGATTCAAAGTTCTAGATAAGTATAAATCTCTTCTATCCTTGTGATGATATAAAAGTAATCTTTTCTGAAATTGCTTGAATTATATTGAAAGGAGTCATAGTTTTGATGAGTTTTTGGAGAAACCCTATTCTCTCTTCTTTTAAGGATATTATTGTTTTACAATCAATGGAGAAAGGTGTATATAAATTTAGGGTTTGTAATTCTTTCTAGTTTAAGGTTTAGATAATGATGGATTTATGATTATTATATGAAAATATATTTTAATGGAGGTTTTTTATTATGATCAGATGTTATTGGTGAAATTAGGGTTTCTGTTCCTAAAGTGATTTCAGGTATGACCTTACCTTATTTGTTGCTTGTGATTGTAGGTTTAGAATTTACAAATGAATCTAATACTATATGGTATTAAAAATTGAGTTTGTTGCCTGTCTATGGTTGGGTCTAGTAGATCGAGAGGATTGTTACTACTAGGATGGCACTCTAATGATCTATGTGTAATATTGTACCAGTAAAGTCATGCATAGAGCTGATTTCAATAGTCTAGGAGTGTTACGAGTATAATACCTAGGGCATATGGGGAGTACCTAACACCAATATGTGTACATATTACTATTTTCTATATGGTTGTTTTTGCAAAGTCATGAGTCACTTCAAGTTTAGGACTAGACTGCAGATGGTTCTAAATTGTGTTGTTTGCTGACTAATCAAATATAACAATTTTGTGTTTACTGCATTAGATATTAGGTTGTATGTAAAGTTGTCTAATGCTTGTCATGTGCATGTGTTTGTAGTATGGCGTACTGGACCTTTGTACTCACTCTTTCATCTTTTTCATAAACAAGTGATGCTTCTGTAGTGTTCGATTTTTCTAGATATGATGTCTAGGTAGACTATGGCAAGGAAGATAGTGGACCTAACTTTCCTGCTGAATCTTAGATATGTTGGATTTGAGAAAACCTGATTTGATGATTGTTATCAAACTTTAAATGGTTTTATGATTCTAAAATTTTATGAGAATTTTATGATGTTTTAAGCTTGATTTAACTTGGCTTTTTAGGTTATGTCAACTAAATTATTCAAAAGTTTTGTTATTATGAAATTGTTTTAAACATGTACCTTTATATGTGAGTATTTGAAGTTATATGGTGATCTTTGTGGATATGTGGAATAATAGCCTTAGTGTGTCATTATCTAGTGAGGACACGTGACGGGTCATAATACCTTCAAATTATGGCATTACAAAAATTATTTCTTTAATACTCAAATGAATGTTAATAATTAAATTAATATTTACAAGATAATGTAAAAGAGTAGTTACAAGAATAATAACAATTGAATTAATCATTTACAAGATGAGGGTAAAATGATTTTTTTTCATTTTTTAAATCGCCCTCTAGGTACAGGTGCCCGCTAATCAAAGTCAAACTTACATAGTTCTTTTTTCATGAAAATTTAGTAGGTTAGTATTTTTTATTTTTGTTTGTTTATAGTAGACCTTTTAATAGCTATCAATTTACTTTTTTTTATTTAAGAAAATATTTTTATCTACTTAACAAAAAAAGTTTTATAACTAATCCAATATGTGTGTGTAGTTAAGAGCTTCATATTATTTATAGACATATACATGCTTGTAATTGTTTAATCATTACCATTTCTAATTATATACATTATTTCAATTTAGTAAACCAAAATGAATAAAAACAAAACAATAGAAAGAACCTACTTACCTGAGATGATGTAGAAGAGAAGCTTTTCTAAAGAGAGAGAAATGAGAGAAAAAGTTATAGTCCATGACAAATAATTGCATCAAGTTGCATACTTGCAACTTGTGTGGAAATCACAGGATCTATCGTTAGATCTTGTTCACAAATTGGTAGGTGTAGTAAATTTGTAGTAGATAGATTCAAAAGTACTAGGTGTGATACAATTGTGATAGATTTATCCATCAAGTGAGTTGATGGAATAAGGTCCCTCTAGTGCATGACCATGTAGAGATAGAAAGCTTCTACTTGAGAAAGCTTCTACTAATCTCCCCCATCAATGAGATTTCCACCCCCTATTTATATAAATTTGTGGCCATTTCTCCGTTGGAAGTCATTAATTACCCTTAAGATGGCCTTTTCATGTTATGGGTACTTTTGCTGAAATTTATGCCATTTGATCATGATAATGCATTGAAGATATGTTAAAAAAGGAAGCTTTATAATTATGCACATCAATTACAACTTGTTATTGCTTGAATCAGCCTTTGTGAGGTCAGATTCATATCAAACTTTGATTGAATGAGCTGTAGATACTTTACATTTTTATCAAATTTTATAGTCAAAATCAATCCACCTTTCTTGTTTATTTGGTCAAATTTGGAGTTCAATCAAAATTAGGTCATGTACTTAATGAATTCCCACATTTATTTTGGTGAAACTAGACAAAAATATAGGGCTAAAAGTGGTAAGCAAATCAAGCTCCCTAGCTTGGAAATATTCATCCTTTGCTACTAAATTGAATACCTTTATGGAAGAAGATGGCCTTGTTGACTATGTCAACAGCAAATCAAAGTGTTGACTTAATAATTTTTCCTTTTTATATAATAATAAATCTAAATTACATGAGTTGACAAATAATTTTTAAAAATAGAAAAATTATGAGCTCAGTTTTGCTTGTTTTGTCAAGGTACTTCAAGGATCCATGGAATAATCTATTTAATTTTTTATTGAAAACAACTTAAATCCATTATATTCCATGAATATAAAATATAGATAAATCAACTTAGCTAGGTAAAATGACATTTTTAGTATTCGATTTAACTCAAAACTTCAGGAGTCAATAGAAAAATCAATCAAGTGCCTTTTAAAGCCATGATTGTATCTTTTCTACGAGTATGAAATTGGCTAAACCAAACTAATCTTGAAAAAACTATTTTAATAAATTTGGCCTTTTTTTGCTAAGAATCTCATAATTTATTAGATTGGCTTATGCAATTTAGAAAAAAAACCATTCATGCTTAGGAAAAATCATTTGGTTTGATCAATGACCGCCATGGACTTTAAAATGACCTACTTTCTATCATTTTAGTTTTAAAGTTTTTTTTTATTTTTCATATTTTTTAAAGCTAAAACTAATAACACCCAAACAAATTAAACTATAAGGGACAAAATGGAGTGTCTAGAATAAGCCAAGTTACTTTGGTCATTTGACAATAATTTACCCCTTATAAGTACATTATATATTATATAGTTAATCAAATCCCTCCGAATACCTTGCTCAAATAATCCCCTAGTGTTGCACGCAATGATTTGCCAATAGGGCGAGTGATGGAACACTATGTACTTGCACACATAGAACATGGTAAATGGGGCATCGAAAGTTGTCCAACACAGCCACTCTAATGCTTAAGCCGATTGGTGAGCTCGAGGGAGTGATACACTATAACACATCCAATAAGATAGCATAAGATCATATGAGATGCTCGTAGGGTAATATTTATAGGCTTTAGCCATACCTCAATTGGGATCCCATGAGATCTTATTCCACATGAGTTGGAGTCCATACGAAGGTAGGTGGTCTTAGACTTGATTTAAACCTCATATGAAATGGAGGTAATCGTGCATGAATATGTTCCCCCATGGAAGTTGAAAGGAGATGCAGAGGAATGGTCCTCGCTATGAAGAGTTGAAGTAATGGCGAATCCTCATGGAGCCTCCGCATGAGGCGGAGGTCCTTGTACAATCGAGGTCTTGTGGGTTAAGGGCCCTTGGTGAGCTTGTTAGGCCACACATTTGTGAGGCTCTTTATGGGCTTTTGGCCCATGAGGAGGATGTTAGACTTACTGGGTTATGACTAGATGTTCTTTATCAACACCTAATATGTATACAAAAATGGGTAAATTTCACCTGAAGTGATTAACAATTGGGTATAAGTTTAAATTGAGTATCGACGTTTTAAGTAGTTAGAAAAATGAATTAACGGTATATAAAATTGTGTAAATAAGTTATTAATGTTTTAAGTGATTAAAAATATGGTTAATGACTTATAGTTTAATGACATCTCTCCTAGTCTCTCATATAAGAATCTCAGGTTCGATTCCACTCTCTTCCGTTATAATGACAAAAAAAAAAAAGAAAAAAGTGATATAAAAATATGGATCAACGTAATATAATGTTGTGAATATAAGGAATTCATATTTTGTATGCATTTGTTACTCATTTAAAATGTTGATCCTTTTTTTAACTATTTAAAATATTGATTCTTTATATGCACTATTTTATATAATGTTTATCATTTTTTTAACCACTTAAAATGTTAATATTTTCTACTATGATTTTTTTATACGAAAACACATATATTAAAATATTTAACCACTTAAAATGTTAATATTTTCTACTATGATTTTTTTATACGAAAACACATATATTAAAATATTCTCAAAATAATAGAACACCACATATCAAAACACAAGCATGATAACTATATACATATATCTCTACTATCATACATCTCTAGTAAAATAATTCTCTTCCGATATATTAGGCCAATGTACAGTTATTAGACTCTTCTCTTTTATTATAAGATCCTTAAATCTTTTTTTCCTTTAAAAACTAGGGAATGTGTTGAAACTTTCTATTATTATAAAAAATTTCAAAACTTTCTTTTTTTTCCATCCTAAAACGTAGGGAAGGTCATTTGGTAGTTATATACACATATGCCAAAGTGTGTACTTCTTCAAAACCATGCAACTATACGGTATTTATTTGCAAATACATGTATGTCCATATTATATAATATAATTCTTTAAAAATATTATGTCGGTATATATATATATATGTGTGTGTGTGTGTGTGATAAACAACAAACTTCTCCACATATATACATACTATGCCAAATATAAAATAAAAAATTACATACCGTTATCACTTATATTTATATATTTCAAAATTTTTAAGTACACTTTTTTCAGTAGTTTATACTTGAAATTATTCTAAATTTTATGATCAGCAAAGAACTGTCGTTTTTTATTACCCCATAGCCTAAAAGTACTAATAGTTCGATCCAAACTTATTTAATTTTTGAAATACATTTAAATTTTTTTGGGTATCACAATTTAATTCTATGTTTCACTTAAGATTTTTTTTAAAAAAAAAAAAAAAACCTTCATTTTCTCTATTTCATGTGTAAGTTTTTCCATATGATTGAAAGTCTTATTTGCAATTTTGTTAAGAATTAAGATGGACAGATTTTTAATTCATAGGCTTTTTGGTTGAGAAGCCTTGACATTAAAGAAAGTATTTATAGCTGAATACAAATTAACTAGCATATCGCTGTATCCAAAATTCGAACAGCTAGAGATCATGACCTTTAGGAATTAATAGGCCTATGCTCCAGATACAAGCTAGGTCTTTTTCATGCTTACAAGAAAATTGAATATATTATTTTCTAAAAATCAATATCAAGCATTATTGAATTTACATGAGTACATGAATATTTTTATAAAAGGTTATGTACAAAATCTATACATTTATTCAATTTATGAAGTGTTTGATTTTTTTTTTTTTTTTTTTGTATCAGGAGGACAATATGGAAAACTAGAAATAAAATAAAACAAAATGAAGAGTCATTATCTGACCATAATTCCTGTACATACTATTATTGGAAAATTACTGGTATTATGAGATATGATTTATTTTTTGGCCAATAGTATTATGAGATAAGATTAATTAACAATTTCAACAACTAGACAACTGGATATTATGTAAAGTTTGGTGGAAAATGAATAGATAAACCAATTAATCCAGCCATATCTAGCTTATCCTTTTAGGTTTTGACATGTTAGGAAAAACTGAAAAGATAAAATACCACTCAGATATTAAAAAGATAAATCCATCAAGAGAGAAACAAACATATATATCATTTTACATCCTATTTTTGCACCTAAATTTTTTAGTAAAAACAACTGTTAAAAAACAAAAAAACAAAAACAAATTCTGTTATTAACCGTTTCCTTTTATTATAAATGGCAATATGATTCCTAAATCCTAGAACATAAGCTTACCCTCCTTTCCCTGTTCATTAAAAGTGTGTTAAGATGGCAGGAGGAGGCTTTGTTAGTGAAGCACCAAAAAGACAATATGAAGGCGGCGTCACGGTGTTTGTGGTCATCACTTGCATGGTGGCCGCCATGGGCGGCCTCCTCTTCGGCTACGATCTCGGCATCTCAGGAGGAGTTACTTCCATGGATGATTTCTTGCTCAAGTTTTTCCCGGAAGTGTATCACAAATCCAAGGACGAGGTCCATCTTGAGAACCAATACTGCAAGTACGATAACGAGATCCTGACACTCTTCACATCTTCCCTCTACCTTGCGGCATTGTTAGCTTCTTTCGTGGCTTCCGTGATTACAAGGAAGTTTGGAAGAAAAGTGTCCATGTTTACAGGAGGCATGGCCTTCTTGATTGGAGCTATCCTCAACGGCGTCGCCTCCAACGTGATTGAGCTTATCATCGGTCGTCTGCTTCTTGGTGTTGGTGTTGGATTTGCCAATCAGTCCGTTCCTGTGTATCTGTCCGAGATGGCGCCTGCAAAAGTGAGAGGAGCACTCAATATTGGATTCCAAATGGCCATTACCATTGGTATCCTTGTGGCCAATTTCGTCAACTATGGAACATCTAAACTCAAAGAAGGATTGGGTTGGAGAATCTCTCTCGGCCTTGCTGTGGTTCCCGCGGCATTGATGACCATCGGATCTCTTTTCTTACCAGACACCCCCAACTCTATCTTGGAAAGAGGCCACACCGAGAAAGCTAAGAAGATGTTGCAGAAGATCCGTGGCACCGAGAACGTCCATGAGGAGTTCCAGGACTTGGTCGATGCTAGCGAGGCTGCCAGGAAAGTTCAACATCCTTGGAAGAACATAGTGCAAGCAAGATATAGGCCACACCTCGTTATTTGCAGTATGATCCCATTCTTCCAACAACTTACGGGAATTAATGTCATCATGTTCTACGCACCTGTCCTCTTCAAAACCCTCGGTTTCAAAGACGATGCCTCCCTCATGTCTGCAGCAATCACTGGAGTCGTCAATGTCCTGGCCACATTTGTTTCCATTTTCTCAGTCGACAGGGCCGGAAGAAGAGCCCTTTTCCTAGAAGGTGGAATACAAATGATCATTTGTCAGGTATAAATTTATATACATGGCTCCTTTTATTTCCCGTAAAATTTACTGTTGTATGTCTATATCCGATCTACATCAGTATCTTATTTATTAAATTATATATATAATTTGATCAATTACTTTTTCATGTTTATTAATTTGGATTTACATTAAAATCCATCAAGGTTTTGACCCTGGAAAACTTTTTCTTTCATATATATACCTATTTGCATTGCAGATTGCTGTAGGAACAATGATTGGAGTGAATTTCGGGGTCAACGGGGAAGGTACACTATCAAGAGGAGTGGCCAACTTCATAATATTCTTGATCTGTGTTTATGTAGCTGCATTTGCATGGTCATGGGGTCCATTGGGATGGTTAGTGCCAAGTGAAATCTGTCCTTTGGAAATCCGATCCGCAGGACAATCCATCAATGTGTCCGTCAACATGTTCTTCACTTTCGTGATTGCTCAAGTCTTCCTGTCCATGCTTTGCCACATGAAGTTCGGTCTCTTCTACTTCTTCGGTGGGTTTGTGATTATCATGACCATTTTCATTTACTTCTTCTTGCCCGAGACCAAGGGAATGCCCATTGAAGAGATGAATCAAGTCTGGAAAAAACATTGGTTCTGGGGAAAATTCATCCCTGATGATGCTGTGATCGGGCAAGGTGATGTCGAAAGAAATTGATGATGAAAAAGAATGCGATCTACAGCTTTGTAAACTAAATAAAGAAAACCTTGAGCAACTTCGGGCCCTATGTTTGCAAATTACAATTATGCAATTACAACATGAGGTGTTAAAGATACCTTTTCGTTTTCTTGTTTTTTATTTTTGTTTATATTGTTCTGAGTCTGTTCTCATTTCACTAATGACAGGTTTGATTAAAAATTAGATTAAATATAAGACCGAATTGTTATCGTAAACCGAACGAGAAATCCCAAGCTTACCTCCTTTTTTTTTCCTTTCCCACTTTTTGTTAGTAAATATCAGGTTCGAAATTGCTGGAAGAATTAATATAGAAGCAGTTGTTCTTTTAATGATCCTCTAGAGATCTTACTACTCATGGATGATAATGTTTATGCTTTGGGTCTCAAGCAATCCAATGACCATTACTAAAAAAATAGATCGTGAATTATGTGATTTAAGTAATGAACTTTGTGATCGAAAAGATATATCGTTAACTATAGGGTATTTGTATTGGTCATAAGTTAAAGAAGGAGACTTATAGAGATCAGATATAAAATCTAGATCTTTTCAAAAGGAACACAGAATTAAAATATAATGTGATTGTGTAAGATGTCTATATCATTGCAAGTTGATCTGAACCATTTATATCTGCAATGTTAAATGATCCAGATCAAGTTAAAATGATTTAGACCACTTGAATTTGCAAAATTTTTTAACAATAATTTTTCAAAAGTTGTAACTTTTCATAAAATCTTTGAAGTCATGTTCATCCATTATGGTTTTTAAATCAATTATAATCCGTAGTAAATCAAGTCTAATGGATATGACTCTTATACGAATTTTTATGGAGATTTTTATTGGCATTTTCTATACTTTTTTATATCTTGGAGGAATTCGGCATTCCATAACAAACTTAGTGCAGGAGACATATATTAGGGAGAGTTCAGAACCTTCAACATGGAGAAAATTTACAAATGAATTTTATAAAGGGATTCAGCATTAGACGTAACACTATCTATAAGTCAAAATCTTAAGATTATAGGTTAATGGATCTTTTTTATTATATAACATTCACATGATTTAGATATTTCCCATATTGAATTTTTCTAACATCATACTCATATCCTAACAAATGTTGTAGTTTTGAGATGATTTTAGATTCCTTGTGGTATACAATTTACGAATATGTCGAGTTTTAGGGCGCGCACACATATATATAAATGAACATTTATAATTATGAATATAGTGCCAATTAAAAACTGTTAGATTGAAGAAAAAGTTCAAATTTGGTATAATTTGTCTAAGAAATGCTGTGATGACTTCTAATGATTTAATTTAATTTTAGATGCAGATAAAATATTTTATTGTAATTTATTTTGATATTCGGCTAATTTCTTAAATAATGAGTACAAAATCATAATTTCATTAATTAAATTGTCGATATGCTTGATTTGAAATGAACATGTGACATGCATATACATATTATTGGGATGGTTTATATTTTTCTATTGGGCGAGGGGGGTGGGATTTATTGAATACTTATACTACTTATTTGATGATTTGATGCAAATCAGCAAATATTGGTAAACAGAATCGAAAACTAATGTGAATTTGATAGTATAAGAAAGTACCAGATTAGTTAAGTTGGGGATACGATCTTATCAGATTTGATATAAGTTAATATAGTACTAATTCAGTATGAAAATTAGAACAAATTCTGTAATATTTCCGAATAACAGTAAGTTAAGTATTTATTTCGTGTAACAACACTAACTGAGTGTACATATTACGATATTTTCCGTGCAATTGTTTGGGTTCAAATGCTGCTTATCATAAAATTTGCAAGTAATCAAGTATAAACGAACCAATTTTGCAAATTAGTTTTAATTTTGCTCAAAAACTGATATTTTAATAAAATGAATTAAATAGATATTTAGATCTAAAATCCTTGCCGGCCTATTTGACTATGATGAAGTATTATCATCAAATTTTTATTGATTAGCTGTCGATTGAATTTTGAGGATGAATACGTTGAATTTGCCTTAAATTTGTTTATATTCATGATTATTTTGATAATTTGGCAAAGTTGGTTAGATTTTCTCTTTAGCAAATTCTTATAGTACGTTTCACAACAATCATAACAACATATAAAATAGAAAGTCAATGCTAATTTGTAGTTAGTAATGTAGAAATTAAAAAATTGATAAATTATTGCTTGTTACCCCTTGTTGCTTTAATTTGTTTGGTCTAGTATAGTTTTGTCTTAGTACTCATTTTGCTCAAATATGAGTTCAGGGGTCACTGGAGATGATATCTGACGTTACTGTATCATGGTGATTGGGCTCTGAACTAAAGCACAACGTTCATTTTTGTAGTAATTAGAGTAGTCTAAAAGGCTTTTATTATTAGATTGTCATGCAACACTATAAATTATTTAGTATATATGTATCTTTTATCGTAACATGTTGTAAGACTTCATTATTATTTACGGTGTAACAATTCTCTAGCTCTTAATGGTAGACAGGTAACAAGTAATGTAGCTATGTGACTGGTTAACTTGATAGTATTAATTAATGATGCGGTAGTAATTCTAGTCTTAAATTACTAAATTTAGTCTTATAATTATCTTAGATCACAGCTGGCTATAACATCATATCTGCTCGTTCACTTCGTTGTAATTGCAATTCCATTACAGTCTTATTCTTTAGAAATAGCTACTACACCGTTTAGTTCACCGAATAACGCTTCCACAATGAATCTCTATTATACAAAATATTGAATAGCCATTTTTTATTTAAACCTATGAATACCAATTCAATACTACAGCTGTCTTTTTTTCAAAATACCACCATTTAAATAAAAAATTAATAAAGAAAAGTCCTATTACAACTCTGTTCCATTCCTCCGTAATAGGAATTTCATTACAGTTTTATTCATTCAGCGAAGTGAACAAGCCATATATGTTTAAGTATAGCAGGCAACTAGACACTTTAGAAGACAATATATGGTAGATACAACTCAAATAAAAAGTTTTTAGAGGTTTCAATTAAACTTGCAATTCTTTTGTCGTATTCTCGGAATAGAATTGTAATTTCGAGTTCTATTTAATTTTTTATGTTTTTATGCATTTTTAAAGATCGAAATAGAATTACAATTCCTTGAAATTCACAATTCCGACTTTACAGACAATTTCTATTTCGCCTTTTTAATAGTGAAATCACAATTCTATTTCAACTTTATTAATTCCATGAAATTAATTATCCTTTATTCTTTCACGCATTCATAATTTGTATTTATTACTATGGATATTTCCTACGAATATATTTTATAACCATTTCATTCTATGTATACTTCTAGCCATATGAATGGATTAGTTATTTTTTAACTCATTTCATTCCAATTCATTTTATTTCAAATCATTTCGGTCTTTCAAACGAGAAGTTTGAGTTTTAAAGTTTTGTAAAATTCTACAAATCTAGCTTAAAAAGGTTCAAAGTGCTTTAAAGAAGATCCATCAACACAAGTTGCACGTTCATGCTAATGTTCTGATGCTTGGTGAAGAAGATATGAAAGGATGGTAAAAGTAGGGATGAGAATTTGTTGTTCCATTATATTATTTTATTCATGCATCAGGGAACTGTGATAAGGCCTTAATATAGTTTGGCTCGGTCCACAACTTACAGGGTTAAACTCTAACCCTAACTCGCTGACTTCTCAACACGCTCTCCACTTCTCAGATAACTCTCTAACCCTAATTGATATTTTCTCTCGTTCTCTCGTGTTTGCGTCTCTCTTTCTCTCGTGTATGAAACCCTAACTCTAACTGTTTGTGTAAGTGCAGGTGGTGTACGAGAGAAGATGATATGCTTGGTAGTTCGAGTCACCAAGAAACTCCTTTAGACACTTTGTCTAATTTTGGGAAGTAACGAGATGCCTTTCCCTTTCATTATATCTTTGTATTTATACACTTTCTATTATGCCAGCTGTCTAGTGGCGTTGTTATTTCTGTTTTGCACCTATTACAATGCTGTTACATGTATTGATCTGAATATAAGTAAATCTGTTTACAAGTAAATCTGTTACATGAACTGATTATTCAGATTATTTAGTTATAATCCTTGAGCCACCTTGGTTTCCTTCGATTCCTTCTTGTTTGGGTCGTATCAGATGTCTCCCCCTGTTGAAATAACACCTTGTCCTCAAGGTGAAAATGTGGGTAAAGTTGTTTGAACAGATTAAGATCCTCCCAACTTGTGTCTTCTTGTGGTAGTCCCAACCACTGTACTAAAATCTATCAGATGTGTTGACCATGTCTCAAAAGAACCCTAGAATCCAAAATACGTAGAGGTTCTAAAATAGGGTTATTGTGAAAAACCCTAGGTGGTAACTCCAGACTTGGTAGTACTGATCCATAGGCTGGTTTAAGACAAGAGACATGAAAAGTGTTGTGGATCCTAGAGCCTTCAGGTAGTTGCAAAGCATATGCAACTTGACCAATCCTCTTAGAGATCCTATATGGACCGTAATACTTCTTTGATAATTTGTGATAATCCCCTGCTAATGATGCCTGTCTGTAGGGCTGAAGCTTTACAAAAACCATGTCTCCTTCTGCAAAAATACATCAGTGCGATGTTTGTCAGCCTGAGCCTTCATCCTCTGTTGAGCTGATAATAGATGAGTTTTAAGAAGGGATAAAATCTCATCTCTATTCTTCAGCTCATAATCAATAGCTTCTAGCTTTGAACTGCCCCTCAAGTACATTGGAATGGTGGGTGGACTTCTGCCATAGACAGCTTCAAATGGTGTAGTCCCTGCTCCTTCGTGATAAGATACATTATAGGCAAATTTTGCCCAAGCCAAATAAGAAACCCAATCCTGTGGTCTATCCATAGCATAACTCCTGAGGTACTGTTGCAGTACCCTATTCAAAGCTTCGGTCTGTCCATCCGTTTGAGGATGGTAAGCACTACTCATGAAGAGTTTTGTGCCACTCAAACGGAATAATTCTTGCCAGAATTTACTCATGAAAATACTGTCTCTATCACTGACAATGCTCCTAGGAAAGCCATGTAACTTGACTACCAATTGTAAAAACAATTGAGCCACCTTTGTTGCAGTAAAATGAGAGTCAAGTGGACCAACATGACAGTATTTGGAAAGTCTGTCCACTATGACTAACATGACCGTGTACCCCTGAGATTTTGGAAGACCAATAACAAAATCCATTGATAAGTCTTCCCAAATCAACTCGGGTAAAGGTAAAGGTTGTAGTAAACCAGCTGGACTTTGAGTACTATACTTGGTTTGTTGACAAGTTAAGCAGCCCCGAACAAACAATTCCACATCATGCTTAACCCCAGGCCAAAAAAATTGAGCCAATATTCTCTGATATGTCTTCTTGACCCGAAATGTCCTGCTGTAGGAATACTATGGAATTCCTCTAAAATGAGTGGAATCAGTGAGGATGTAGGAACCAGAAATAATTGATGATCCTTGAAAATTAAATCATTGAACCATCTGAGATTCCATTTTAGAGGATGACCAGCATTCAAGTCAGCAATAATTTTTATAAATGCTGGTAAAGTCGTGTATTCCTGTTTCAATTTGTCAACAAAAGTGAAGTGTGGCATGGAGAAAGCAAGATAACTAAACTCATGTTGTCTTGAAAGAGCATCTGCCACCACATTCTCTTTCCCAGCCTTGTACTCAATAGAGTAATCATATCCAAGTAACTTGGTCAGATATTTGTGTTGCTCAGGAGTCTGAATTACTTGAGTGAGTAATTCTTTTAGACTTCTGTGATCTGTTTTGATAGTGAAATGTGACCCCAGCAAATACTGCCTCCACTTTCTGACTGCTTCCACTACTGCATACAGTTCACGCACATAAGCTGATGCTTTGACTAAATGAGTAGGTAATTTCTTACTAAAGAAAGCAATAGGTTTACTCTCTTGTAGTAATACAGCCCCAATACCAGTACCCGATGCATCTGACTCAATGACAAAATGTTTGGTAAAATCTGGTAAGACCAAGATAGGAGCCTATTTTAAAGCTTGTTTGAGTGCAATAAAAGCCTGTAAAGCAGTGCTATCCCACTGAAAACTGTCCTTCTTCAACAAATCAGTCAAAGGACTTGCGATAGAAGCAAAAGACTTAATAAATCTTCTATAGTATCGGCCAATCCCAAGAAAGCTCTGGGTTGTTTTAGTGATGTTGGCTCTGGCCAATTTTCGATAGCCACCAATTTCCCTGGGTCAGGTGACACCCCTTCCGCATGCACCACATGTCCCAAATACTCTATAGATCCCTGTCCAAAGACACATTTGGATTTTTTTAAAAACATGGTATGTTCAGCAAGAATTGACAATACCTTAGCCAAATGTGTAAGATGTAATTCAAGTGTCTCACTGTAGATAAGAATGTCATCAAAAAGACTATAACAAATCTTCTTAAGTGAGGCTTGAAAATATTATTCATGATGGATTGGAAAGTTGCTGGAGCATTGCTAAGGCCGAAAGGCATAACCAAAAATTCGTAGTGGCCCTCGTGAGTCCTAAATGCTGTCTTCTCAACATCAGAAGGATACATTCTAATCTGATGATAACCTGCCCTTAAATCCAGCTTGGAAAATATTGTGGCTCCCTTTAATTCATCCAATAGCTCATCAATTGTTGGAATGGGGAATTCATCTTTAACAGTAGCTTCGTTCAAAGCTCTGTAATCTACACAAAATCTCCAACTACCATCTTTTTTCTTCACCAAAAGAACTGGAGAAGAAAAAGGTGATGTGCTATTCTGAATAATGCCCTGCTCCAGCATCTCTTGTACTTGTTTCTCAATTTCCGCCTTTTGAAAATGAGGATATCTGTATGGTTTCACATTGATAGCTGAGATTCCTTCCTTCAAGTGTATTCTATGTTGCACTGTTCGTAATGGAGGCAATGATGAGGGTGGCTCGAATATATGATTATATTTGCCCAGCACTTGCTCGACAAGTGTGTTGTTGGTGAATTGATGTGATGTACTGTCCACCTGAGCCTCTAAAGAAAAACATGAAGCCACTGAATCATGTTTAAGTAATCTTCTGAGCTGATTGAAAGAAATCTGAACCCCCCAGTCTAGATTTTGATCCATGTAACACCACTGAGTGTCCCTGGTGCAAAAATTGCATCGTGAGGGTACTATATTCAATGGTTACAGGACCTAGGGTCTCTAACCAGTCCACACCCAATACCACTTCTGAGCCTTGTATAGGTAATACATAGAGATTGACCAGAAACTCCAACCCTTGAATGTGCAACATAACATCCTTACACACACTTTCACAATAAAGCTTTTGTCCATTGCCAATAACCACTGGAAATCTAGTAGTAGGTTGAATGGGTAACCCCACTTGACTTGCTATCTTAGTCTGAATAAAATTGTGAGTACTACCCGAATCAACCAATACCATTAAGAGTTTCTGATTAATTTGGCCAGAAAAACGTAAAGTTCTAGGAACATGAAATCCATTGAGAGCATGATAACTAATTGCACAAGAATCATCTTCATGCATTGCATATTCAACATCAGATGCATCAACAGAATCATTATCTTCAGGAATAGTGTCAGATGAAGACATTAATATGAGAAATTTGGCTTTACATTTATGGTTCCTATGAAATTTCTCATCACAATTGAAGCATAATCCTTTCTCTCTTCGAGCTTGCATTTCTTCAGATGTCAATTGTTTAATAGGAAGTGAATGTGATGGTTTGTGTGTTGAAACATTAGAAGTAAAAGGTTTAGAAAATTGAAGAGTACCAGAATTAGAAAAGAAGTGGAGGTTGAAAATGATATGGCTTGTACTGCTTGATTTGATCATTCAGTTTGTCCGTGCATTCTAGCTAACCAAATGGCTTCAATCATATCTTTTGGACGAGCTAATTGTAATTCTCTCTTGATAGCAGGTTTTAATCCAGAAATGAAACAACTGAGAAGAAAAGCATCTGATAAGCCTTCGGTTCTGTTGACTAGGGCTTCAAATTGTGATTGATACAATGCTACAGTAGTAGTTTGTACCAATTTGGACAATAATCCATGTACATCTTCATAAGGAGATGGGCCAAATCTGTAAGTCAATGCTTCTGTAAATTTCTTCCATGAACTTAATTGCTTGTTTCTGAACATCCATTTATACCATTCACGAGCATCCCCCTCTAGTGCAAAAGAACAAATAGTAATGCGTTGTTCCTCTTGAACTTCATGGAATTCGAAAAATTGTTCTACCTGAAACAGCCACCCCAAAACATCTGTTCCGGTAAACTTGGGAATTTCTAACTTGATCCCCTTGAGTAAAGAATCAGATAGCGCAGATCCATGTTTGGAAGATGATGAATCATTCTGATTCTGATTCCCTGAAGAATTTGCATCAGCATTGTGATCAACTTCCAACTTTTCAATACACGATGTAAGCAATCCTAAGCTTTCTTGAATTACGATCAATGATTGTTTAACAAAATCTGAATCTTGTTGATTAGAACTATGAAGTTCTTGAGCCATAACAATGGAGGTTGAAGATCAAATGCGAGAGCACCAAATGATAAGGCTCGTCCACAACTCACAGGGTTAAACTTTAACCCTAACTCGCTGACTTCTCAAACACGCTCTCCACTTCTCAGATAACTCTCTAACCCTAATTGATATTTTCTCTCGTTCTCTCGTGTTTACGTCTCTCTTTCTCTCGTGTATGAAACCTAACTCTAACTGTTTGTGTAAGTGCAGGTGGTGTACGAGAGAAGATGATATGCTTGGTAGTTCGAGTCACCAAGAAACTCCTTTAGACACTTTGTCTAATTTTGGGAAGTAACGAGATGCCTTTCCCTTTCATTATATCTTTGTATTTATACACTTTCTATTATGCCAGTTGTCTAGTGGCGTTGTTATTTCTGTTTTGCACCTATTACAATGCTGTTACATGTATTGATCTGAATGTATACAAGTAAATCTGTTACATGAACTGATTATTCAGATTATTTAGTTATAATCCTTGAGCCACCTTGGTTTCCTTCGATTTTTCTTGTTTGGATCGTATCAGAATGAGTATTTGATAAATGTAAAAAAATAATAATAACTTTTAAAATAATGCAAACAATAATTATCATTTAAAGATACTTATCAAATACTTTTTCGTTGAGATAGAAACGAAACAGTGTTTTGGAAAAACTAAAGTTACGATGCATGGAGATAAAGGGTTACTCGTCTAAAACATTCCGACCACCAGCGATAGAAAAGAATACAAAAAAATTATTTAGGTAAGTTTTATAAATAAATATATATTCATAAAATTAATATTTTATTTCGTTTAGTCATTTATTATTTTTAGCAACCGTAATATTATTATGGTCCCAGAGTAGAAATTGAAATAGGAGCAAAGCACCTTCGAAAACACAACATATATACAAGACAAATCGGTCTTCCTTTCGCATGGCATTTTGTGAGGTTTCCAGGGGCACAGCCTGGACATAACATGTGTATTAGCTGTGTTATATTGATATACCTACATCAATGGGTAATTTTTTCTATAAATACTCTTAGATTCATCACCGAACCAACACATAGGGACCAGAAGCAATAAACAGCTCCTTCTTTCTTTATCAACCGACTTCCAACTTCAACTTCAACTTCAGCCATGGCAGCAGGATCACTAGAACTGGACTATACTTATTACAAAACCAGACCACCCGCTTTCATCCATTCCCTTTTCATGTCCACCGTCAACATGGCGGCAAAAACTCTCGTGGCGGTTGCTTCGACCTCCAAAATTCAACAATCAGAGAAATGGGGTGTGACCGACCATCTTAGGTCATGGCGATGCTAATGAGTTGGGCCACCTTGTGGTTTCTTAGGGTTTTTATGGACAACGTCCCTTGTTTGCGTCCTTCTTCTTTGTTTTACTTGCCGAGTATTGGGTCGTTGTTCAATGACTTGCCGCCCTTGTTGGGTGGTTCGTCCACAGCTTCGTCGTCGACGGCGTTATCGGCACCGGCTTCTTCGACGTCCTCTTTGGACATGATTTTGCATGGAGGACACGAGGGACCCTCGTTTAAACCCCTCAATCGAGCCCTCTCACATGTAAGTATATATATATACACACACGTACTTTAATGATTGCAGTAGCCCAAAAAAAAAAAAAAAAGGAAAAATTACATCAACTTTCATTCATTAGTATTTCTTATTTCCATTTATCCTGATATGTCCTAAGCAAATCTTATATGGAAAAGGATTAATAATGGTACATCGGTGATTCCGTGGCACTTATCATGAGAAGTCCACGCAGAAAAGTTTACTGCATTTTTTGTTCTTGTAATGCTAAACTTTGTATGGAAAACTAAACTATATTATATCTGCCTTTTTCTATATAAAATCTTTTTATGGAGTGAGATTCTTAATTATATGATAAAAAATTATATGATCGATCCCATTAGTTATTCAATCACTCAAATCTATAATTAAATTATATTATTAAAATACTTAATATATTTATTGGTAAAATTTCTTTGTGATTTTTGAACTTATAATAATAGAAGAGGATTTGGTGTCTTATGGCGACAAAATTAAAAATTATGTTGGGTCTTGTTAACGGTATTCATTACATAAATGGAGGGTTTGCGAACAAAAGTTTTTCTATATTTAGGTAATTTTTTTTTATCTTTTTTGTTGATTTTTTTTATCTTAAGAAGTTCATTTTATTTCATTATTTATTATTAAAGCTTCACTTTTTCTATTGGCGGAAACCGGAATAACATATTTCTCCATTCGAGGTTTCCGAGACGGGTTTTATAGCAAAGAAATAAATATACAAATTAGTATATTATGCCAGTGGCCAGCATATAATTATATTCCAATAAACTTGCGGTTCTGCTTTCTTCTGAGCTTTAGAGACCTGCATATAATTTTGAGTTTTAAGAGGAGAATTTGCCCTTTGCATGATGCTGTATCATCCATATTCTCGTCCATATTTCAGTAAATAAATATTTGATACATATAAAAAAAATAAAAATTCTTAAAATATTATAAATAATAATTATTACTTCAAAATATGTATTAAATACTCATTCGTTGAAACATAAATAAGATAGCATTACAATAGCAAATGTATTTCCTGAGTTTTATTATTAAAATAAGAAAATCCTTTTTTTTTTTTTTTTTTTTTTTTTTTTGCTCATCTTTAGAGGAAAAACTGAATCTTCAGGTTATTTCATGGTCCCACTGTCCAAAATAAATACTAAATAGACGAATCCTTGGATTGCATCGTTAACGGGAATATAAAATTCCTCATTTTTAGCTTTGTTATATCTGTGGCTTTTTTTTATTTTAAATTTCTTAGTTGTGAAGTTTTCTTTATATTATTATTATTCTTATTAGCTCCAAGAATCTTCTTATACGATTCAATTGTTCCAATATGATTGGTTCAAGGATCGGCCTTCCATAATTTGTCGTGCTTTGAGCACAACAATAACAGAGTCGGTGTTTCATCAATGATTAATGATGTGTTGGGATTGTTAAGGTTTTCATCCGTATTGAATTTGTATTTATTCTTTTATTTGCATGTTATTTATGTTATATTTTTATCCAATTCGTTTAATATTTTATATGTAAAAATATATATTTTTTATTTATATTTATTTATCGGTAAATATCTATCTAAAAAATTATATAAATAAAATATCGAAATGATGAAAATATGAAACAAACATAGCCTATTTTAATTTGGGTTCGGTTCTGCTCCGTTCTGTACCGTTGGGTTCGGTTCTGCTCTGTTCTGTACTGCACTGTTGCTGCTGCTCTTGTTATGTTGTCAGCATTTGTTGGGGGTTTTTCACATATTCCTCGTGGCATTCAAAATGACAAATGTTTTGCATGCAAGAGGGGCTCCTGACAAGGTAAAATGTGAATACGTGCCAGTCCCCACCTTTTGGACATTTTATTTTTAATGATGAAAATCTTATTTATAATTGTTAAATCACATATCAACGTTTTAAGAAATTTTCACGTTAAGAAACTTTCAATTTTATATTTAATCTTAAAAGATACTTCTTAATATTTATTTATAGTATTTAAGGTACCATAAAATAAAAATTATATATAACGTACATTAAAATTACAAAAAATAAATTAGTTTTATGGTTCCTTTTTCAGAGGACCTAAAACCTCCACAAGAACCCATGATGGTATCCTTCACCATTGGAACCTCCCAAAAGTCCAGCTATAAAGCTGGCCTAACAGGTAACAAGGACTTGATTAAAGCAACTTTACGTTAATATCAAGGTTCCAATCAATATTATTGCATTTTTTTTTAAATGGACACATATATATTCCAATTCCTAAGAATAGAATGTGGAGGTGGGAAAAGGTCCATAAAATTCTAATGGCACTCGACTACTTTTTAAACCCATTGGACTCATATTAATAACATACTAGAGAAATTTTTTTTATAAACGGATTTATATATATCAAGTGTTAATAATATTCAGCTATGCATTATTTGGTGGAAACAAGGATAGAAGAAACACGTCCGTGTTTGACACAAAGCAAAGAAACAGAAAACAAGAAAATGAACGACAAGATACGTTTGTGTGTTGTTGTTCTTAATGTCTCTTGGCGGTCTAATTTTCTCTTAAAACAAATCAAATGGCTCCTGAAAAGTATAAATTACTGTAATTGTATAGTATATTAGAATTTAGATGCTGAGGACAAAAAAAGAGAATCGGAAAACACCTTTCAAAACCTAATAAAACTTAGAGCAAAATCATATCTATAGTGGTTTGATTAATCGTTTTCACAGATGATTTGTGAAAAATATTACTTTATATATAGTTCCTTCTCCGGTTATAATATATGTATGATTTCTAGAAGTATCTAAAGCTTGGAGTGATTTTAAAATTTTTAGTGTGATTTGATAGCTCCGTATTTCTTCTTGAAGATTAAAGGTTTGTTTGTTTCATTTATTTCTAATCGTTTCTGAATCTTGTTTTTATTATTTTTAAACAGATATTTGTTAAGAAATAGATACAGATAAAAAAGAGACATTTTTACTCATAAACGATTAAACAAATCAAATATAGATAAGATATAGATAAAATACAAATGCAGATCAGATATAGATAGTAAGATATGAATAAAAATCAAACAATCCGAACAGACCCAACATAGTTTGTTATTAGCTTATTATTGTTATTAGGAATCTTGCATTTCAATATAAGTCTGTTTTTAATTTATTATTAGGGTTCTTTTAGCATGCATTTCACTACAAGCAATTTTGTTTGTTACCGGGAGAAGACATGGTTGCAACACCCCTAATCTTCTTTCAAAAAGATTTTTGCATGGAGTTATTTTGTCATTTGTCACTTATTTTCACTGGACCAGCCTTGTTATTTTAAATTAATATAACAAGCCACTCATTGCAAGAAGTTAGGCTTAGCAAGATGCTACTCGCAAAAATACGACTTCTTTCAACAAGTTACTTTTTATTCGTTATTTTGTAACGTATTTTTTGGCTATTCGATATCATTCAATCTGGTGTGGAATTTCACACGCCACGTGCAATCTAACCTTAAAATATAATGCATATAACAGAATTTTCTTAACTTATGTAGATTAATCATCGAAAGTACTTTACTGTTATTATTACAGATAATGTTGATGTTTTGTTAATGATTGCTTGATGCAATTGTTACAAGGTTTTGATTTTTAAAGAATGAGCAAGTCAAACATTTGTCTCCTCATCCATTCGCCAATTACTTAATTAAAAAACATATAATTTATACAAAAATAATCACATTGATATATCAAACATATCACATATCTTACCTAGATTTTTTGTGATTTTTTTAAAAATACTAAAACTTTCCATTAATAGTAAATCATATATTAATGATAGAATTTGATTTTTCATTTATAATAAAGATGCGATTTAAGGGCATACGCAAGTTTTCACGTAGCATGTTTTCCATGCAATTTCATTTTTAAATAGATCACATCTTTAAAATATAATTTTATATTGGTATTTATATAATTAGAATTATATTGTTTATATTTAAATAATTTCTTTTTATATAATTAGACATGGACACTTGCTGTTCAGTACCCGCTAAAAGTTACTAATAGGAACACGTTTTCGCGGCTCTAATATGAAGTGTTGTGTTCATGAAATCATTAGGTGTTGGCACTACTGAACGAAATACCAGCTACATCGAGAAATTACCAGTTCACAATGATGATGGCCGACAGGATCATGGAAGAAAACCTCAGAGACGGCCATGTGGACCTCTTACATGTCAACCGTGCAGCTCTCTCTTCAGCCTTCGCGCGGACCTCCACCCTCCTCTACCGCTCCCTCCGGAAGAGCCAGCGATCCAGGGACAGCACAGGCGGCGCTTGGCCAACTCGAGTCATTCGATCTCTGCCTATGGGCAAATACATGTTCTCGTACCTCAAGGGAATGAAATTCTGTGTAGGGGCAGCGCTTCAGTACATGGAGGATGGCACACTGCCATGGAATAGTGGCCGGCATCTAGTGGTGGGTAGTCGTGGTGGTTATGGTGACTATGGGGACTTGGAAGCGGAGAAGCTGGCACAAGAGCAGTTGTGGCTGACTTATAAATTGAGAGAGTTTGGTGCTGTGGATGAAGCTTTAGAGCAATGGGGTTATGCTTCGGGTTTGGCCTCAGCGGCCTTCAATGCAAGCCCTAGAGTTCAAGCCTTCATTATTAAGATTTACGGTAATGATTTAACTATTTTCTCTATGTGTTGTTTAATTACATTAGCATGCATGATACCATTAAAAAAATACAAAAATATCTTAAAACTAGACACTATAAGTTAGTGTAATCAAAACTAAAGTTTATAGACTAAAATTTACAACACAAAGAAATAGGACAATTATTATCATTCAGGATCACAAAAATGATTAATGTCGCAAATAGTTAATATCGCAAATGGTATCTAAACTTTAGTAAAATATACAATTAGTTATTTGAACTTTAAATTAATTGTTTAGTATCTAAAAGAATTTTTCATACACATTAATAATACATCCATCAAATTATATAGCACAATCATCCTGCGTGCCCTTTTTAAATAATACAATAAGTGTACTGTTGGCATACACGAAATGTTTTTTTTGTAACTAAATTGATAAATATCAAAGTTTGAGTACTAAATTAATCAATTTCAAAATTCAGATAATTAATTGCATATTTTGTTAAAATTCAAGTACCATTTGTGATATTTTTCCTAACAAAAATAACAATTTGAAACCAAACTAGAGAAATAACTATTAAATTATTAAAAATAATCAAGGTTTGCCTTTATCCTTATATTGGTTCTTTTTTTATTTTCCAGCTATATTGTTTGTAGAGCTTGCTAGGGAAAGGATTGAAATTCCAAGAGAAGTCAAGTACGGGTTGCTAGTGCTTTGGCTTCCTCTATGTTGTTACGCAAGCAATGGATTAACATATCCGATGTTGTCTGGCCTAGAAAAATTGGAGACCGAGAGAGCAATGGATCATGTTATATCAACCCTACCACCTATAGATCAAGAAGTGATCCTCACAAATTGGCTTCAAGATTTTGCCATTTCTTCTTCAGATTGGCCAAATTTGCAAGTCTCATACGATCGATGGTGTCGATGCACCCGTGGGGAATGGGGCTATTAATTTGTGTGCGTTTATAGGAGGTATTTATTTGAGCCGAATGCACACCAATTTTCTATATGTAAAATTAGTGGCAAAGTTGCCTTCTTTTGATATCTTAGTTAGGCTAGAAATATAGCTTAGCCAGTATGGAATAATAAGAGATTTTCAAGTATTCTCGCATTATTATAATATTATGTTAAGCGAGAAGTTCATTGCTAGAGATAGATGTAAGTTCAGTTGTTTAGGACCTAGGGTAATTGGATAAGATTTATTATCTTTTCAAGTAAATAATATTTTACGAAAAAAAATATTGAAGATTTTTAGCGTCTTTTCTGTTTGTATCGTATTTGTATCATTAGATCTATATTTTGAAAAAATTATACATTTTCCACCGATTATGCTAAAATCTCAATCAAGTGTTTGTGCTTTAAGTAAGTAGTGCGTGTAATTTGTGTTTGAATTATTATACCAAGAAAATCCTTCATATGTATGAGGTTGAATGCATAACTTACTTGATTGAATATCTTAGCATTTAAGACAGAATGGAATGGATATGAATCTTTGGAGTCTCCAAAACACAAGAAAGGGATTAATTGAGTATCAAGAGGATCACGTGGATAGATGAAACGAGTAGCGGTATAAGTATTGATAAAATTATGACATGTAACTAGTTTTTATAAAACTAATCGGTATAACAATCTTTTGTCTGAAAAAATATCTGTACTTGTGTATCACTTAATTGTTTTTTTTTTTCAAAAATCTTTAAATTTTTAAGTAAGTAATATTAAGATTAAATATACATTAATTGCTTGGTTGACTGAGATAGGCCTACATATGAGCCCAACATAAGTCGAAATCGTTGGTTCAAGAAAGAGTATGTATCTTAGGATGTAAATGCTTTAGATTGATTGCACTTTTTCTATATGTGCTTTTTAAAACTCTTTTTAATCTCTTTTTAAATTCCTTTGAATGTGCAGATACTTACCGGCATATGAACCGAGTGCGTGTGTAGTAATAAAATTTCGGTAAAGGCCAAATCGTGTCCACAGGGAGTGAGGATTAGCTCTCAATTGTATTCATTCTTATCGTAAATAGGCAAATCAAAAAGAAAATATATTTTTGGATTTTTGAGATTATATTAATCTACAAAGATATGGGATTTCCAACACCTCTATTTGAATTAGGTTTAAGAGCCAATAGATCAGAATGACAATCGAATGTATGCTATGATCAGAATATGCTTGCAAATCCAAATTGTCAATAGGTTTAGTTTTTCAAGCAATTAAACACCAAATAAAAACTCCTTTTTTCAAGGAAAGTGATTATCCTAAATTAACCAATCAATATTCTCTATTCCTAGGAAAGTTATCAATCGACTAATTTGTATAATTTCCTAAACCCTAATCGAATTCAAATCCATATGTCTATGTGATCTGTAATCCAAATTAGATATTCACAAAATCGATCAAAAATGAATTTTTCAATTGCAATCTTAATATATCATGAATTCCAGAATTAATCCAAAACTCATGATCGGTGAAATAACATCAATAATTCGAATATAAACAAATAATTAATCAACAGCAGATAAACATCAATCAAATAATTCGTATAAACAACTCAAAACCATAATTAAGCACAAAGGAACAAGTATTGAGCACCATCCATAAAATGAATATAAGAAAAGAACGAAATCACCTTGTCAAGAGAATCTCGATCTTAAATTCAAATTCAAATGATGTTTCTCACTTGATCCTGGTGTGGAATCCATAATCAAATTAAAAAGAAAAGCTTTCTAGTATTTAAGCCATAATCTAGATCTAGGAGCAGAGGAAATAAGCTTTAAATTCGGCCTAGGTTCTTCTCCTCCTCAACAAGATCCAACAAGAGAGTTTATATATGAAAAAGATGCAAGGGACTTAGGCCACCTTCAAGGCCGGCGGCCTTTAATTGAAATTAGCCTATCTTCATTATAGAAATTAATTTCCGATAACAGTGTTGAATTTATGCCAGCTCAAGGTCGACAACCTTGATTCCTAAAATGTCAGCCTTGAAATTACAATTCATTTCCGAGACAAGTTGGCTACCTATGTTGAAGCGGCTTTGTATGTAAGTCGGTCAAAGGCCAGGCTTTGATTTGCAAATAGCCAGAGTACAGGTTACAAATCGAAGGCTAGATGACTTCTGTTCAAAGGCTAGTGGTGTTTGCTTTTCCCTGTTGAAGGCCAATGGCTTTCATTCCTCACTTGTTAGTCTTGATTGTTTCGTGTCTTTTAGATGGTAAAACAATCAGCCAGCGTACAGGTTACAAATCGAAGGCTAGATGACTTTTGTTCGAAGGCTGGCGATGTTTGCTTTTCCCTGTTGAAGGCCAATGGCTTTCATTCCTCATTTGCTGGCCTTGATTGTTTCGTGTCTTTTAGATGGTAAAACTTCTTTAATTTGCTTGTATTCGTAATATAAGTTCTTCAAGACCTAAAATATCACAATGAACGTACTTAAGTACCAATTCCTTAAGATTTCTATAAAATCATTAATAATTTATCATGATTCAATCAATGAAAAGTGAGTATAAAATGACTTTATTATGGACTCCCATAATTTAATTGAGGCAAGCTTAGAAAGGTGGAGTGAACAAAATTTTTTAAAGAAATTTATATTTACTTACACTTAAATATTTCGAGTTATTTCCATTTTTTATGAACCAAATTACCTTATAACTATGCTTGTTACACAGAAGTGGAGTAAAAAAAAAAAATCAAAATTCCAAAATCCATTCCATTTTCCATATTTTAATGTTGTGATTTTAAAACTTAGAATTGCAATTATTTGGAATCAACTGTTCTAGCTTCAAAGGGGAATTTGATTTTACCTTCAAAGTAGGACTTGCAATATCATTCCAAATTCATCAATTGTATATAATTTAATTACTCTTTTATTCTATCACATATTTATAATCTATGTTTGTAGTTTGTAATATTTTTTATAATTACACTATATACATTCCATTTCGTAATTTCTTCTAAACGTACGAATGAATTTTTTATTTTAGGATTTATTTTATTCCAATTCATTCTATCGTTAGCTCAAATCTAGTTGAAGTGTCAATTGTTGGGCTTTGCCTTGTACAGTGAGCTACAAAATAGAACATGATTAGTGGTACACCAAAGATTATTTAGCATAGACACTAAAATACTTAAGTTAGATCACATCTCAGATATGTATAAATCCAATCATGGAGTCAAAATTACATTACCTCACCAATAGCATACAGTGGAAGTATTCATAGTAAGCAGATCCCTGACGATTATGCATATTGTGCATCATGAATTAGTAGGCGACTAGCAGCAATTATTAAAGACATAGGGATAAAGCCACTAACCCACGTCTCACTGTGCCCATTATAGTACCAATGGTGTTGGAAAGAATATATCTAGTGATCCTTGAAACTAACTTGACCATAGCATTCGACAAGTCCATCTATCGAGCCAAGAAAATTGGGATTCCAATAAGACTCGAAAGTGATTCGGAATAGATAGAACTTAGACCCGACATGCCATACCCTAGTAAGCGATGGAACAAACTGGACCAGGAAGGCCCATTCAAAATAAATCTTGTGTATCAAATATGACAAAATTTCAACGTAAGTGCACTTATGTAATGTGGAACCTATTTGTATACCTATATTTATTTTTTCTTCCCCCCTTGCACCAGCAAATCCCTAGATTAATAAAACAGAAAATAGTTCCATTCCATGTTTGATTTTACTGAAAATTAATAAGAACACGAACTGATAATGATTACATTCCTCCTTTCTCCATAAGACCTATTTCCTCAATTTGCAGAGAATTAAGAGGAAACATACGGAAAAAGTAATCCGCATTTTTCAAATTCGAGAATGCTCTCTGAAATGTTCTACCACAATAAAAATTTATTCTAAACGTTTTGCGTTTTATTTACCTTTTTCCATATCCCTCGCTTTCCTTCTGTACCAATTCCCCCTCTTAAAACATAGGTCACTCATATTCCTCTCCTCTAGCAGAAGCAGCAGCCTCACTTACACCCTCATGTCATCACCTCACCAAAATTTTTTTATCGGCGAAATTTACCTCCTGCATCCGAATTTCGAAATCAACCCCAGTACAGGCAATCGACTGGCTTTTAAGGACAAACACGGTAGCTCAGTTCTGCAGAAACACGACTCCGGAAAATTAAAAGCAAAAGCAGAAAACCACATATTCAGTTATGTAAAAAAAGACAGGCAGCCACTGCCCGATTTCATTGAGCACCAAAAACATGCCTTGTGTATTGTGATTGAAAATTAATATATTAAATTTATGAGCTGCAAATTCTCAATGCGTTCAGTCAACCTAACTCCAAATTCCAGGTGTACATTTGTGAAGAACGCTTGATCTTCAAAAAGCATTGTTCCGATAAAACTCAAAAAATATTTAGATCCAGAGACATGAAGGTACCAACAGAAAGCCCCCCAGCAAGGCATCAACAGGTGTTTCATTGTAAATGGAGCTCTGCCGACTGACGTTGGTGAAGGACTTGGATGAATGCAAATTCTACATGCTTTTTGGAGGAACTGAGACCTCAGCACTGCAAACAGGACATACCTGCATCCATGCAATAAAATAAAATTTAATCTACCATATAGAGCTTAAACATTCAGCATAGAAATAATAAAGATAAATCTACAGAATGACAACCATGACGTTGCAAGGTATATGAACACGGTTAAAGCAGTTAAAGCTTATTCTTCCAGATATTTTTTTTTCTGTTGCTTTGATTATGTGCAAACTGAATCAGAGCTACAGAAGCATTCTGTCGCATAAGCATAGTAGATTGCTGCTGATGGTTGCTTAATAACAGCTACAATGTTTCATAATTTGATATTATTATCAAAAACCATATTAGACGAAACCAAGATAATTACAACAGCACTCTGAAGCAGACTCTTCCTCTTTTTCACCTAAAAAAGGTTAAATGTCCTTATGAAAGTACAGATGATATATTCATCATATCTAGCGAGTAAAAGATGGATGGTCCCACCCATCTTTGACAACACCCTTTAAGTGTACCACATAAGAAAGTGGGATCACATGCAGTACTACATGTAAGACCGCAGCACTCCCTTAATCCTAATTGGCACTCTCAATGAAAGATGTTGTCAAAGACAGGTGGTCCAAAAACCACCCTTCTTTTTTTACTGTCTAGTGCTCCGTGTGCACAGCATGATAGAACATTCGTGAGTACAGGATGTATAGATGCAACTTTTTATCCTTGATTCATAGACTAATTGCCTGAGAGATACTATATGCAGTCTTGCTAATGAAAGTGATTTAAGTCATGGACTTCTTGCTGAGACATTTAAACAAGGTAAAAGAGCCCCTCATTCTTCTCATTCAAACAAAAAGAACAAAACAGGTCCATGATTCTCATTCACGTGCACATATACTATCAAGTATCTCTTCTAGTATTACAACAATCTTCTGCTCCAGCATGAACAGCTTATATATCACCATCATTCAATTCAGAAAATTCTAGACCTAATCACCATCATTCAGCTGCTATCACTATTCATAGAACAAACAGCAAGTGTAAACACATATGACTATGCAAGTACAAGCGGAAGCATGCAATGAAGCCCTATTCATATCGCATCAAATTATTCAAATAAAGTGTCCTTTTTTCCCCATTTTATAAGCTAATATCTAATGAGATTTTAGTCTATCAGAAACTGTCTCCAAGTGCCCCTCCCCGAACCCTCCACCCAAAAAAAAAAAAAAATGCTTTCTGTAAACTAATTGTCTGGTCAAGGAACAATCAATTTATGGTGAACAAAAGCTATAAAAAAGAACACGAGAGCTAGTATTCATAACTCAACTCTTCAATTCAGTAATATTCCCACAGTGGAAGTTCCGACTGCACCCATGTCTGAACAAGATAAAAAGGGATAGAATTTTCCGCGCAAAGTCAACTTCATCAACTAACTTCTCAAGCAAAGAAAGAATAAACATTTCTCACATTTTTCATCCTTCCATTAACTTTCCATCCAAAGCACCCATATCCTAAGACACTGATGGAGTAAGTGGAAATCCAGAAAAGCTAAAATCAGGTTAAAGCAAACCTTGACCCATTGGCTAAACGAATTCAAGAACAAGAGGTATATATTGAACATGACTCATTGAATTATACTAACTTTTGGCCCAAAAAAAAATAATAATTATATAAACTAAAAACCTTCGTATAATTAAATGGAAAGACCTCAACCTAAGGACTCTAAAGAGCCATAACCTTGATATAGGAGTGATCACCACAAGAGTTAATGTTCTTAATAAATTTGAAATAGAAAAGAAGCTTAAAACTCAATATTGAATAAATTTCATTATCATTTGCTTGACTGACTTGTCAAATACATATATGTTTGTATACTTAATATTACAGCAGACACAAAAGCTTCCATTGAGTGTCAAAAATTGACATTTGTCTTCATTATTGACTTCTCCGGGATGGTTGTTGGTGTTGTGTGTGTGTGTGTGTTGGGGGGTGGTGGGTGGTGGGTGCTAAAAACAAACAAACAATGACTGACACCAAAGAAAAATCAATTTGATCAATGAAATGACTTTCCATCCCTGGTTGGCAATTGACACTTGGACAATGGACAGATTGATAAGCAATTCCCAACCCATGTTAATAAATGAAGTCAAATGAAATCAAAAGATCTCTCTTATGGCCCAAATAACACAAACACATAGAATCAAAAGATCCCCGGAACTCAAGTGAATTTCTAGAAGAACCGTCCTTGACACTTGGACAATGCATCAACTAATTTCCATCTATAAAATAATGTGTCTACAAACTGATATCCGGTTATATTGACACTTGTTGATCCAGCCATGGCTGAGAAAAGAAACCAGGTCAGTCGGATTCACACAGTTCACAGGTGACACCAATATGGAGGCCTTGGTTGATCCACATACAAATAGCTGCTTCTAATTGAAATCCAATTGCATAAGGTTGACCAAAAAAAAATGTCCTTTATCTCGGTTGATTCAAATAAGATTAGCATTAGTTATTTCAATTGTGAACCCCTAGACTCCATACTATGCACGTGTCACAACATTAGGACTTGCCAAAAGTGAATGGAGTAGCTGAGAAGTAGAAAAGGAACAAAGGATGCCTCTTGTTCTAGTAAATTATCCCCAATATGAGAAATGCTTAATCTAGAATAGCTTTATAATTTCTGCTGCATGGGACAGGGTAGTGGTGGTTGGACATAACTGGGTGGTGATAACAAGGGGCCAATAGTGGCTGGAAGTTTGCTTTTTTCAGCTACAGCAATCTCAATGCTTCAGATTATCCAACTTCTCATTTTTTACAATGTCTAAAGGCAAGATATGTGATGAAAATATAGATATTAGTTTAAGGATTGTTGGGACATTTTGTTATTTAATTATTTACCATGTGGTAGGTGAGAAGATATTGTTGCTACCTACCACATTATCTACCTATATATTGTAACTTTCATTGTACTTTTTTTAGTGAGAGAAAATTTATCCTTTATCTTTTCTCATGGTATCAGAGTCAAGTTAATGTCCAAACACATTATACACAGATGAGTGATCTCTCTGAGAAAACACCAATTGGTGAAAGACGAAGGCTCGTCTTTGGTCACTTGGAGAACAACCCTCTAATACTCAACAAATTAGTGAAATGCAACCTACATTAAATGATAACCATTCTCTTCAAATCACCCAACATAAACTTAACAAGGGCAAATTTTAGAGAATGGTTTCAGTCGGTCAAACTTGTTGTTAGGGGAAAGGGAAAGCTAGTGTTATGGAAGAGCTACCGGTCCACGCTCAAGAGTCAAGTCAACAAGAAGATCAAGTGGCGAAGGTTGAAGTTCAAAGGATTTCAAATCCAATTAGCTTGCCTCAAGGACCAATCACGAGATCTCAGGCTAAGAAGCTTCAAAAAGCTTTAAATCAACATTTCCAAGGCTTGATGATGTATGCTAGTGATGGATTATAAGGGTATCAAGGCTTTGGAACAAGTGGGATTCAAGCGCGGTTCAATATAATTGGAGTTCAAGTGAGTTTACAAGGAGATTCGACGAAATTGGACAAATCCACATGAAGGCCACCAGCCTTGGATCTAGGCCGCCGACGTTGGCACAAGCCTTTATTTAAGCTTAGTTTATTGCTTAGTTTGAATTTCTTTTCCTTGTATTTATTGCTTAGTTTGAATTTCTTTTCCTTATATTTATTGCCTAGTTTGAATTTCTTTTATGTCTTCCATGTATTTACTATTTAGTTGCTTAGTTTTTAGGCTAACTAAGCCTATAAAAACCCATCATATGTAATCTTTTCAGATAGACTAGATGAATGAAAATTTGAAAGCTTTTTCTCTTTGTGTTCTTGAATGAATGCATGCTTCTTAGGAACATTCAAGAAAGTTTGATCGCCTTCTTTGTGGAGTGTTTCGAAGTTAGGGCATCCGTGTTCTAACTCTCTAGATCAAACCTAAGGCAAAGCTAAATCTAATCCATCTTAGGGTTGATTCCAATAGTATTCGTGGGTTTTTGTATTACTGTGCTGGGGGTTCATAATACTCAAAAGGGTTCTCAGACGTGATTGCAAAGGTTCCCGTATCAGCTAGGATGTCTCACCGGCACTATCCAAGCTCCTGATCTAAATGCAAACTCCTATACAATGTAGGAGGCCAAGAATTCGATAGTTATGGCTTGGCTTATCAATTCAATGGAGCCAAGAATTGATCGCACATATTTTTTTTATAATACAACTAACGAAGTATGGGGTGACGTAAAAGATATGTATTTGGATCTAGAAAATACATCTCAATGCTTTGAGATTAGATCAAAAATTTGATTGACCAACCAAGGAAATTCGTCTGTCATAGAATATTATAATATTTATGTAAATCTATGGCAAGAGATGGATTTGTTCTATAACGTGGATTGGAAATGTTCTGAAGATGGGGCAAAATATAGTAAAATGCTGAAAAAAGATAGGGTTTTTTCACTTTTTATAGGGGTTAAGCTCCGATTTGGACGAGGTTAGGGATCGTCTAATTAGAAGAAATCCTTTCCCCACTCTTCGTGAAGCATTTGCTAAGGTACAAAGAGAAGAATCAAGAAAGAAGATGATGTTGCATCCCTCAAATAGTGAGATTCAAGCTTAAACATCAGATTTAGCTATGCGCAAAGAACACACCCAGTCTAAGAAAAAAAAATTTGGTGTGACTGTTGCCATAAGCCCTTTCATACTCGAGAAAACTGATGGAATCTTCATGAAACATCAACAAGTTGGAAGTCAAAAAGCAAAAAAGGATTAAGATGGCTCAAGTGGCTAAAGCTAATAATCCTAGGGCTTCAAATGTGAGCTTGACAGCTGAAAAATTAGAAATGTTCCAAACTTTGATGATCATATGAAAGTTACCTAGCCTACTAATGGGTCAAGTGATAGCAATGCTAATTCCTTAGTCGCTACAACACAAAAAGGTAATATTTCATTTTCCTTAACTTCTGTAGCTGACTACAAATGGGTTTTTGATACTTGGACTATAGATCATATGACAAATCCAAAGAGTTGTTTCATAGAGCTTGAAAGTCGTGACTCATAAACTAAAATATGGATAGCCGAGGGAAACATCTCTTTTGCTCAAGGGAAAGAACGGTTTGGTTATCAATTTATGTTTTAAAACGACTTTATATGTTCCTTAGTTGAAGCATAATCTTTTATCAGTTAGTAAATTGATTAAGGATATGAATTGCAAAATGATAATTTCTCCACATTCATGTGATTTTCAGGACATTTCTACATCTCAGGAGTAAAAAGACTCAATAAAATTGGAACCCAATTTGTCTTCTCTATCTATTTGTTCAAATTCTAGTGTTATGTTATGGCACAAGAGATTGAGGCATCCAAGTTTTTCTCATTTGAAGACCTTGTTCCCAAATTATTCACAAATATAGATATGAGTTCCTTATTTTGTGATTCATGTACTTTAGCCAAACTTCCTAGAAGCGCATATCCATTGCAATTTTACAAAGCTTCTAAAACCTTTCATACATCCATGGTGACATTTGGGATCCTAGTAGAATTTCTAATATATCTAGAGCAAAGTGGTTCATTACATTCATTGGTGATCATACCAGAGCCACTTGGGTCTAACTCATGAAAGAAAAATGACGCATGTACTCTTTTCAAGATCTTTCATAAATTGATAAAAAAAATGTTTTTCAAAGTTCCATACACATCCTTAAACCAATAATGGTAGGGAATATTTGTCAAATGAGTTCAACCCATACCTATATAAACAAGGAATATTTCATCAGAGTTTTTTTGCTCATAATCCACAGCAAAATAGAGTAGCAGAAAGAAAAAATAAACATTTACTTGAAGTTGTTAGCTCTCTCGTGTTCTACAGTTCGACACCTAACTCATTTTGGAGGGAAAGCCATATTAATAGCTACTATCTTATAAATAAATTGCCACCAAAACCATCAAATTTCAAGACTCCTTTAAGTGTGTTGTCAAAGTCTTTCCCACATGTTCGATTGTTTTAACTCCTTACCATTAAAGATTTCCATATGTGTTGTGTATGTCTATGAATCCTCTCCAAATAAGTCCAAGTTTGATTAATGTGCACTAAAATGTGTTTTTGTGGGTTATTCTCCTAGTCAGAAAAGGTACAAATGTTATCATCCTTCAACAAAAAATTTTATGTTTCTCGTGATATCTCATTTTTAGAACATCAATTTTGGTTCACAAGTAATGCTAATTTAGAAGAAACACCAAGAAATGTAAGTTGGACCCTTCGATTTCATTGCAATTTGTTAGTCTCAAATCATCCTGATCTTACACCTTCTATCTCTTAGAAAATTCACATATCTACTGTCACTCCTGTTCATAGACCTTCTGTATCTCATACAAGTCCCAAGTTCAACGAGCCTAAGGAAACTGAGATGCGAGTATATACAAGAAGAAACAAAGCTCAAGTATTGCCATCAAACAACCCAAAGAGGGGAACTGGGAATTCTAGGGGGAAAGAAGAAGGTATGGGTGGTCAAAGTAATGAAAAGAGGAGTGAAGTTAAAAGAAGAATGAGTGTTGACTTGGATGCTGCTGATACTGATTTACCAATTGCACTTCGCAAAGGTGAAAAACTTGGTATCCTATTTCAAATTATCTTGCATACTCAAATTTGTCTCCAAGGTTTATGGCTTTCACTACACAAGTAGATAGAGTAGATATTCCTCAAAATATTGGTGAGGCTTTGAAAAGTGTGGAATGGAAAAATGTTGTCATAGAAGAAATGAAAGCACTTGTGAATAATGAAACTTGGGAATTGGTTGATTTACCCGAAAATTAGAAACCAATAGGTAGCAAATAGGTATTTTCAGTGAAACATAAGGAAGACGGTGCTGTTGAGAGATTCAAAGCACGCCTAGTAGCTTAAGGATACACTCAAACATATGAGATTGCTTATGAAGAAACATTCGCACATGTTGCTAAGCTAAACTCAATTAGGGCACTTCTTTCATTAGCAGTGAATTTGGATTGGCCCTTACATCAACCAGATGTGAAAAATGCATTCCTAAATGGAGAACTTGAAGAGGAAATCTATATGAAAATTCCTCCGTGTTTTGAAACTCCAAATTCAACAGATAAGGCATGCAAGTCAAATAAATCTCTTTATGGATTAAAGCAATCACCAAGGGCTTGGTTCACAACGTTTAGTTGTACTCTACTCCAGTTAAGGTACACACAAAGTGAAGATAAAAACACCTTGTTTGTCAAGGGAAGCATGGAAGGCAAGAAGGCGATTTTAATTGTCTATGTGGATGACATAATAACCATAGGTGATGATGAAGTGGAGATAGATGCTCTGAGGAAAGCAATCAAAGCTGAATTTCAAGGAATCTTCATATCTCAACGAAAGTATATATTGGATTTACTTAAAGAATTGGAATGTTAGGATGCAAACCTGTAGAAACCCTTTTAGAATACAATTGGACAAAAAAGGCTGATAATAATGACCCTAAAATTGATAGAGAACGATATCAAAGACTTGTCAAAAGACTTATCTGTCTCTTACACGTCCTAATATTGCACATGCTGTAAGTACGGTTAGCCAAGTTATGCACTCTCCTACTCGAAGATGTTGCTTAAGTATTTAAAAGGAACTCCAAAAAAAGTTACTAGTTCAAAAGAGCAAAGAACAAAGCCTAGAAGTATTTGTTGATGCTAACTGGGCATGAGATATTGAAGATAGTAAGTCAACAACTTGATACTATACTAAGGTATGGGGAAATTTGGTTACTTTGAGGAGTAAAAAACAATTAGTTGTGGCAAGAAGTAGTGTTGAGGCTGAATTTAGAGCTACTTCACACAAGGGATATGTGAAGCAACGTGGTTACAAAGACTAATGGCAAATTTAAAAATTAAGTGTAAGAGTCCTACTAGGTTGTGCAGTGGTAGCAAGTCTGCTATTAGAATTGTCAAGAACCTAGTGCAACATGATAAGATGAAGCATGTCAGAATTGATCAACATTTCATGCAAGCATAAATTGACAAAGGAGATATCAATCTATAATACATCCTTGCACATATCTAGGAAGCTGATTTATTTACAAAGACAATTCAATGACCTCGATTTGAGTTCCTACAAGCAAGCTTGGAATGATAAATTTCTATTCCTAAGCTTGAGGGTAAGTGTTCGAAATATAGAGATTAGTTTAAAGGTTGTTGGGATATTTTGTTATTTAATTATTTACCATGCAGTAGGTGAGAAGATGTTGCTACCTACCATTATGTGCCTATATATTGTAACTTTAATTGTACTGTTTTTAAATGAGAGAAAATTTATCTTTTATCTTTTATCGATATGGTTACTAAAGCAGACCTAGATATATTGGATTTTTTCCTTATCAGCTAAAACAGTGTCACATGCATGGTATATTGAAAGGGGTTGTTAGAACAAATATAAGATGAACATGGATTTTGTCATATGATTGAATAAAGTAGGTTTTGGAGTCGAAAAGAGAGAATGGAAAGGTCTTTGATATGACACAAATGCAGAATTACACTATATATTACTACCCAATGTTGCAGAAATGAGAATTAGGGTTTGATTAGGACTCACCTGAGCACAATTGCTCAGAAAGACACATATTTGCACACACAAGAATCTTCCCCCTCTTGTTTCCGTCTCCTCCTAATTTATCTCTCTCTCTACTCTTGCCAACTCCACTTTGCTGTAACTAACTTGCCACATCAGCATTATTGAAACAAACTTGCTGGCTCAGCTTAATCATTAGTAATTAATTGCCAAGCTCAGCTTATTCACTACTACTACTCTAGTAGATCCTCTTGTAACACTTCTTTTAAGGTCTTCTTGAGTACACACGTCTAATATTATGTGCTACTGAGCTCTATCAATCTCACTAGGATACGATTGTAGAGAAAATCCAAGATCTTTAAGAAGTTAGAATTCTGGATTTTCTCTGAGCAAATAGGACTCCACCATCCATTTCCATTCTTCAGCATAAAAGCAAGTTACATTGGCAGTCATTAATATTAACTGCTATCCCAATTCTCTTCTTCGACACCTACTCCCAAACTGTCCACACACAAATAACTAAGAGCGAATACAATACATGATACTCAGACAACATAACATAGCACCAACAAATCCCCACATGTGGCCCATCCCCAAATGCACATTTGAATAAGCAGATACAAAACACACAATAAACTACTGCTGAACACTAGTGCCACTAAGCTGCCGTTATCTGCTTCCTTGTTATGGTGTGAAAAAACACTCAACTAGAGTAATTTCATATTTATAAGTTAAAGAACTAACTGATGTTTAGATACTAGCTCATTTCTAATTTGTGAAGAGGCCATAAATGAACCAAGGACTTAGACCTAAAATTCCTCTGCCTCGTCCCCGTTAAAAGTCTTATCTCTATTCCATAAACATTGCACAGAAGGGTCTAAACATACATTATGGAATTCTGAACCTAATAAAGATCTCTAAAAACTTTCATGAAAAATAAGGGGGGAAAAAAGATCACACAAAACACACACACACTGGTAAGCAGAAAGTACTTCTTTTCTGTGAATCCGTCTCCGGTCTTAATTCATTATGTGGAAAACACAACATGATCCAATCAGACTTTATATTAAAAGTATCAATCACCCACACTGGCTTTTACACACACAACTTAAAGCGGAAAGCACTTCTTTTGTGTGATGGTCTTTTCTGTGGAAAATACAACATGATTGATCAGACTTTATATTAACCCCACACTGGCTTTTACCAAAGTAACATGCAACAAAAAGAATACTGAAAGGAGAAAAACCATGATATTAGGGCAATTCACATGTCAAATTTACTGTATAGCCAGGGATAAATAGCCAAGGACAAAGAAATCATAAAAGAAGGATAAGAACAAAATAATGATTTCACAACTCAAACCTCTAAGCTGAATTTAAAAGGTTAACTATAAAGTTCATAAGAAAACAATTACCTTATTTATTTGCAACCAGTCATTTATACACACTGAATGGTACGAATGCTTGCAAGAAAGCACTGTCAGAGTTTCATCGTCCTCATAATCCAGCCGGCAAATGACACAACTGTAACAGCAATATATATCATTCAAACAAAACAACAATCTAAGAAAAGTAATAAAGCATATAAAAGGCATATGCTTACGATTCAGCACTTGCATTTTCACTGCTTCCAGTCTTGTAGCTTACTGAAGGTAACAATGCAATCATATCAGCCGAAAGCCTTTACTTTCAGTCCCAACTACCTCACCTAAGGCCAGTAACTCCTATTACAATAATGTCAAGAACTTAGCAAATAATACAATTATATAATCACTTAAGACAAAAATTTAACTCAACTGACCTCATACGAAAGCTCATCTGGATCAATTTCTTCCCATGTTTCCTGTAATGTCATGAAAAATTAAATGCAAGGTCATGTTCCAACTTGGTCAAGTGAAGTACAGCCCTTTTAACCCAGAAAAATCCCTGACATAAGAACACGATTTGTCTATGCACAATACAAAAGCTGCATTAGGACAGGATTTTGGGCAAGAATTTAAAACAAGCATCCAAAACATGATAACCCCCAATATTCATTTGTCCCATATTTATGCTCTAGCATTCATACTGTACAGGTTTTTCCATTTCAACTATAACTAGTCTGTATCCATGGACAACATTCAATTAAAACATCAATACGAATGGCGAAGCAAGACATTTAAATTGCTCTCTCCTCCTGAATTGCATTCTCCTGAAAATGCTGCCATCAGTTGCACCTGCATCTGAAGGTTTTTCTTAAACAAAACCTTTT
The DNA here is from genome assembly GCA_024138025.1 of Combretum micranthum. NCBI lineage: Eukaryota > Viridiplantae > Streptophyta > Magnoliopsida > Myrtales > Combretaceae > Combretum > Combretum micranthum. The sequence continues at coordinate 612,536 of JAMXBD010000392.1, read as the reverse complement.
CACCAAAAGGCATTCCTCTGAGGTAATCATATCTCTTATTCTTCATCAACTTTCAGCCAGGAAAACAACATTGTTGTCTAAAAGCAAACACTAGAAAACACAAACATTGATACATCTAGTGAATTCACCCATCTCAGGGCAAAATAATGTGTAAAAATGCTCAAGACCACAGCCACTCATAGAGCTAATCAAATTGTAATGAGAAAAGAAACATAACAAATATCACATGTCCCATGCATGTATCCGTTTCTTATATCAACCATTGCTACCATCCATACCATTTTCTTTCTTTTCTCTTTTATGGGATAGATGTCATGTTTTCATTAACTGGGAACGAAAAAAGAAACATGCTTGAGGACAAGTAATTCCACCCCAAGAGATGTAGAGATTGCAGCAATAAAACAAGTTCACACCTGAGAATGAGGCCCATGCTGCTCCACAGTATTAACACCAGCTTCACCTACACACATAAAAAAATGCATTAGATTCTGTCATTTAAACAAGGGAAAGAATCAAATGAGTCAGGAGCACCAACGGTCATTTAGTCCAGCTAAAGCCAACATCCTCTCTGCCATTTTTGCTCTTCAGCTGCCTGGAGAGCTCTAGCAAAGGCCTCATCACTTGAATAAACAATTGGATCAATTTCAGTGGAGGCTCCAAATTCAACAGCTGGGTTTTCATACTCGCCAGCCTCAGCCAGGGCATGCACATCAAATGCATCTTCTTCATTGGCATCTGAACCACCATCCTCGTCCGTTACACCAGCTTCATCGTCAGGGTCATCAAAATCTTCATACTCATCATGCAAATAGCTGCCAGCTTCCCAACTCCCATATTCACTACCTTCATTGTTCATTCTTAGCATCATATATGCCCTTTCCTAGAAAAACAATCAACTGGTTTTCATTTGCAACATGCAAGAATAAAAATGGAGCACAAGTTGACATGAACCAGGCAACGCATCATCTTGGTACTGGTAGATGGTCAGAAAAGCAAAATACCGTAATGCTCCTCAAGAGGATGGTATCTTTTAATGATAGCAGAACTCTCAAAGCAAATATACCCCATATAGGTAGAAAAGCTTATTCACCAAATTATAAAAGCACGGAAAGTTTCGAATCAAATATATCAGGTATTTTAAAACATGGTAAGTTATAACTTCCCATCTATTAACACATATAAATAAAATGCCAAGAGGACTAGCAAGTTGTATTGTTCAAAGATCTTTGTGAACCTAACCCTTCTATCTGCTACCCAGGAAGGAAAGGAAATAGCAACTTAAGTTAAATCAGTAAGGACCATTTAGACCAAAAATCTTTTTCAATCATCATGTATATACATATATAATCAAGACCACAAGTTAATTTCAATAAAGAAAAACAAAAAGGTAAGGAAAAGCTAACACCCCATTGGCTTAAAGTGTCCAGTATCTATCTGAAAGCATTAACTGCGTTTGAATTCAGAGTGCTAGGTTCCAAGTCAAAATCCATTATCCCAAAAGCTTCCACTGCAACTTCTTTTTTCCCAGAAATTCCAGCAAGATCCGTTTACACTTCACACAGTCCCATTCAAATCAAACAAGAACAACTTCAAACGGACACCACTTATTAAGTACAACCAAAAACAGAGAATAACCATCTAATTGTTTGCAGCAATACAGTTCAAATTTAACCATATTCCATGCAACAAGCCCACACTCTCCAATAAGGACACATAAACAGACACAAAAAATGGGTCAGAATATAATCAACTCAGAAACAAACGACAAACACGGAATCAATGAGAACTTACACCGTGGCATGACCAAAAAAAAAAAAAAAAACAGAAGAAGAAGAAGAAGAAGAAAAGCCATCCTCAGCGGGTTTCCCTATCTTTTCCAACTTGTCTAACTAAATTTCCCAATACGGAATCAGTAACAACTATTAGTATTACACCAAAATTCCATTTTGAGAAAATTCAAGTTGCCCCGTGCAATTTTAGGGAAAAAAATTAAAACCACACCTGTAAAATCTTGAATTTTACAGTATCGCCCCTCCACAATTAACTCTTACAATAATTCAGCCTCATCATTCTCGAAGTTCCGCCATTGATTTCAAAAACACAAATCACAACAATAACTGAAAAATAGTATTTCAAAAGACAACAACCGAAAGGGCTGAATTTGAATACCTGCTCTTGAAGAGTCCTAGCAAGTGCCCAATCGGCATCGACCTGACTCAACTCAGTGAATCGAGTTCTATTACGATTACGACTCTCGCTCCGATTCTCTCCTCCATCATCATCATCATGGCCATGCTCCACGTCGTCGTCGTCATCACCGTCATCGTCATCAGTAAGGGTGACTTGAGTAATGGAGTGATTGGTGTTATTAGGGTTTTGTTCATAGTTTTCACAGTTCTTGATATTGATTTTGGTTTCTTCTTGTTGTTCTTCTCCTCCTCCGACTACTACTTGCTTAACATTACTGTTAACTTTATTACTGTCCATTATAGATCAAGAAGATTATCGGATTTAAGAATGTGGAGGAGGAGGAAGAAGAAGAAGAAGCGTGTAATAGTTGTTGTTCGGAAGAGAGAGAATAGGATCCAAAAGAAATGAAAAAGAGGAAAAATTTAGAGAGATAAAGGGAGGAAAAGAACAAAGGAGGGGGTTTTATTTTTTTACTGTTGTTTGATTTTGAATTTGGTTCGATGTTTCTTTCTTTCTTTGTTTTGTTGTTTGCTTGTGAATAGTGGGAAGTACATGACTGGGATGGCTTCCAAATTAAATATGTGATTTAGAGAGAGAGTGAGAGTGAATACTTTAAATTCTAAGAAGTAAAAAAATGGGAGAGAATTCGGTGAAAATATTTTCGATTGTGATTTTAAAATTTAAAGACAAAATAAGAAAAGTGGTCATAAAAGCATATTTTACCAAAAAAAATTACTGAAATAAAATAGTTCAAATGACGAAATCTTTATAACTATAATAAATCATTGTGGTATGTTTTTAATATTTGATATCATAATAAAATGTAAGTCCCCATTAATGTCTTAATGGCTAGCATTTGGACGGTTGAAGTATAATGATGAAATAAGTATTGGTAAAAACATTTGTTGGAGTTTCTTATCTTGCCTAGAAATAGCCAAATATTCATTTGGTGGTCAAACCATAAAGATGGTTGAGAAGATAGATGGTGTCTTCTTTTTTTTTTTCTTTTTCTTTTTTTTTTTTTTTTTTTTTTTGTGGAAGTTGATGGCTATAATACCATCACCTTTTCTCACAAAAGTAGGATTTGTGGATTAGATAATGATTGAAAACCATTACACTTTGGAAAAGATCTTCTTAATGGACATGAATATTTTAATAGGAATGTTCATGTAATGATTGCTATATCTGAAAAAATTTCTCTAATAATGATAATGTTTCTAAGAAAAAGTATGAGAAAAAAGGTTCAAACTCCATTCTCTGGAAAAGGTACCAGTAAGAAGATCCTGCTATAGGACCTCTAAGGGATAGTGGTGGCAAATGGTAACACATGGTTTTCTATGGAAAACCATTACAACCTTAAGAAGTTATTGAGTCGGACCTTCTATGATAATCATGAAGATGAGGTGCCACCACAACCACCAAGACATCAATCTCCACAATAACCTTAAGAATCCTTTTATGATGGCTATATAGGACGCCAAAGGATTGAATTAAAGATAGAGAAACCTGCCATAAGGTAGGCAAAATGTCATCCTGCTCCGAAACGTCTCAAAAGGAGCATGATGAAGAAGAGAAGAACTCCAATGCTGACAAAACCCATGGTCCCAAAGAAAATCTAGGTACCTAAGAAAAAAAAGAAGGATTAGGCTACTATTCCCACTTAATATGTTTCCAGAGTTGCTGAAGGATATGTGTCAAGTGACTCATCCTAAGCGACTGACTCATCTTAGATCTCCTCATTTGAGGAAGAATCGAGTGATGGAAGTTTTGAACCATTCATTTCAATCTCATCACCAATACTAAAATATAATCAATAAAAATCTCTTTCTAGACCTATCTACATGATTAGAGGGAACCAAGGAGAAGAAGAATTTCCTGACTTAGAAGAATATAAGTATGATGTCTTTAGACGTCTTCCCAAAATCAAGAATCCTCTAAAAGAGATTCACATGGGAACAAGAAAAAGAGTAATGCGGCAAAACTATGGTAAATTAACAAAATAATAATGCCATGGCACAAAATCGGATACTGAAAAAGATTGTGTCTAACATTGAGAACATCCACACCAAACTCACCTTAGTCAAAAAAATAGTTGATGATACTTCTAAGAAAATATCCATACTATACAAGCAACTAGAGGAAGTTAAATACTGTGTTCCTACTCCAAGAATGTCGCTTTTTGAATTCATTGAACAGAAGGAGATAGAAGTTAAAAATTTGAAGGAACACATAAGCATATTAGAAGCAAAACAAAGTAGAATGCCATACGGTTTTGACATGTTTTCTCCTGGAATAGGAATAAGTATTAGAGGTCAAAATAAACCTTCAAGACCCTCTTTGTTTGTTTCTGAACCACAAGATTCTCCAAGAAAGCAAACTATTGTAGAATTGAGGGGCAAGATTAAGAGAAGGAAGGAAAAAGAGATGGGAAAGTAAAAACCTAGAAAACAACCTTCTATAAGACATAAAAGAAAAACAAGCTCATATCTAACCCTCAAGATCTATACCAAACTTAAGACCTAAGCAATGAAGGTGATGGTTATACCTCGAGATAAAATCCAAAAATCCAAACCTCTTCATGGAAAAAACTCAGGAAATCTTCGATCCTGTTAAATTTTCATGAGCCAACTCCAGCTACTTCCAAAGATAGCCATGGTTGGAATAGAAGTAGAAAGGACATCAGAAAGTTTGACAGAGGAAAGTTCAACTCGAGAGGATGACAAAAGTACTAACAATGCAATATCAACCTCTAAGTCAACCCAACAAAGTTTTGAAGAAGACACCAAGGAAGCAAGTTCAAACCATTCTAGCCATACATTCTCTGGCTTGAGTCCTAATAATTCCTTAGGTGAGTCCACAGCTGGACTCCCTATCCTTATGATAAGAGAAGATGAAGAATTGATATCGGAAACATATGATCTTAGATCATATCATCCAACAAAAATATTTTCCAAATAGTAATATTACTTTTACTATTGATGATATTCCTTAATCGAAATGGCTTGAAAGGTTACAAGAGTTTCATGTTTGGTTGATCACAAAATCCTTAACAAACAATAGCCATTTTGAAGTACTATCTGAATTTATGGCAAGATTTAAAGGAATATTAAAAGATTGGATCTTACACTGACAAACAAGTATTCCTAGATCAGACATATTTCAGTTACATGATCGAAATCCTTCATGTTTTCCTAATAGGAAGCCTAGATGACTCAAGAGAAGCTAAGAGAAAAGAAGTTTTTTGGAGAAGATGTCGCTCATTTAAAAGGAAATATTTAGATCTACATTATAGGAAGATGGTGCAATTATTCTACCAGCTTGGAGCGGATTCAACCCTTAAACTAGCATTTCTCTCCTCTATCCCTCAATCACTTACAAGCGGAGTTGAGAAGTTTTTCAAACTAAAAGATCAAAAAATTATAGATGTCCCTATTAGAGAAATCTAGCGAACTCTACACCTAGTGATAGATGACATGTGTAAGAAGAATTAACTATTCAACGGCTACCTAAAAGGTAGAAAAGTCCTTGAGAAAATGTGCAAAAGAAAAGACTTATAAACTAAATGCAAGCACTCTAATAAAGAATGTGACTACTCAACCAAGAAAAAGAAGCATTCCTAAAAAGTTTCGATATCAAAACCCTTTAAGCCCAAAAGAAGGAGGAAGGCAAAGTGGAAACACTTTAAGAGAAAAAACCCAAAAAGGGAAAAAGTCTCCTCGATGCTTAATCTACAACAAAATGAGACATTATGCAAAATAATATCCATCAAAGGAGCACAAAATATGATACAATTAATTTTCCACTAAACTAGAATCAAAGTAGACAAAGATGAAGATTTGAAGTGCTTATTCTCAGAGGAAGAAGAGCTTTCAAAGGAGACCTTATTCTTACTTCAAGTCTACTCACCAACGGTCCAACGTCCAGTTGAAAATCTAGCAAATTTTGGAGAGGAATAATACTTAGTACAACCTACAAAAGAAACAATGCCTTGAATTCCAAAGCATTCTTCCAACCCTACATGTTCCAATCGAAATATTATAAGCAAATCTAATAAACCTATTCAGGTGATAGGATTATTAACACAAGAATAGTGGAAAGTATAATCAACCCTGGAGTGTTACCTGAAAAATTTTGGAAACCTCACAACAAAACCTTTGTCACTACCTTTAATGAAGAATTCAATGTATACGTGAGGAGTGTATCCATCGAGATCTAATTTTTCTTAGGATCCTATATTATCACACCAATCATTGGATCACAATTACTAAATAAGGATATTATTGTTGAATGGGATATACTTCAACGAATTCTAAGACTAAAAATTCATGCTAAAGGTTTAAGGTTTAAAAGGTATTTTTTACCCTATACAGAAGTCTCCATCCAAGAAGTGAATATTCAGGAGATTATTGAGAAGTTAAAAAAGGAAGCATATACTAAGAACCACACAGAATTTCACAATAAATGCAAGTATTCACTACAGAAAAATGAAGAATTGGTTGTAAGGATACCTTTTAAAAAATAGTAAAGACATCAACCCAACCAAAATAAGCCACTCGGAGATGAACCCTGAACATGCAAAGCTTATTAAGCAAGAATGTCAAGAGTTGTTAAAACAAGGTCTGATCAAAACATCAAACTCACAACAGGATTGCGAAGCCTTTTACATAAATAGATTGTATGAACAAGCTACAAGCAAGCTAAGTTTTGTTATCAATTATCAGTCGTTAAACAATCTTTGTTCAAGATGATAAGTTTCCTATTCCTAATGGGAACACAATCTTCTAAAACATCGCAAAGGCTAGAATATTTTCAAATTTTGATCTTAAAGCTAGTTTATGGCAACTCGGAATTCATCTTGACGATAGGTATAAGACGGGATTCTATATCCCAAATCATCACTACCAAGGAAGAGTGTTACTAGTCGGACTCAAGACAACACCTTCACTTTTCCAAAACGTGATAAGCAAAATCTTGATCCAATTCTTGATCATTCAGTCATCTACATAGATGATATTATTTCGTACAGCTAGAGCTGGACAACTGGGCTATGGCTCGCGGGCCAGCCCGTTTAACCCCCTTTAAAAGCGAGTTAGGGCCAGCTTTTTTTAGCCCGTTTAAAAGTGGGTTAATTTTACCCAACCCACTTAACCCGCGGGCCAAAGTAGGCTAGCCCACGGGTTAAGTGGGTTGACCCACCAACCCACTTTTATAAAAATAAAATAAATAATTATAGGGTAAATATGTATTAATGAAGGTTATTCTTGAGATTTTTTATACTTAAAATTAAATTTATGTGTTAATTATAACAAAGAATGACAAATTGATGCACATGTACTATAAAATTTTATAAAATATATTATTATTGTTTTAAATGAAATATATTATCTAATAAGTTATTTTAGAAAACTTATTTTTATATAAAAAGTAATTAAAATAATAATGAAATTAATCATTAATATATATAACCTTATAAAACTCTATTTTTTATTATATATATATATATATATCTTATTCAATTAGTATAAATAAGTTAAATGGGTCAACTTGGCCCATTTAACTCACAAAATATGTAAGTGGGTTAAAAGGGTCAAAAAGTGGGCTGGCCCGTTTAACCCACGGGCTAAAGTGGGTTGGTTTAGGGTCAGGCAATTTTGGCCCGTGGGTTAAACGGGCCAAAGTGGCCCGGGCCGGGTTGGCCTGTTTAACCCACTTGCCCACCTCTACGTACAGCCTAGATGAAGAAGCCCATGTTGAACTACTCTCAAGATTTTACAAGATTGTTATCTTTAAAGGAGTAATGTTAGCAAAAGGAAGATGCAGATAGCTTAAACAGAGATGGAATTTTTAGGAATGAAGATAAAAGATGGTTGTTATCAACTAGAACCATATGTAGTCTAAGAACTTCTTAAGTTTCCTAATCCCAATCTCACCACCAAACAGATGCAACAATTTTTAGGATAATTAACTATCTCAAACACTTTATTCCACAAATTTTCAAATTGACTAGTCCACTCTCCAAGATGTTAAAAAATGATCACTTGGAATTGGGTGACCACCAAATAAGAGTTGTTCAGCTACTAAAGCAAAAATTACAAGATTTGTCGCCATTAAAAATTCCTTCTGATGGGGAATTTATCTTACAAACTGATACCAGTGATAAATATTAGAGAATAGTGCTCCTAAAACAATCCAATGGCAAAAGGCATGTATATGGATGCTAAAGCGGTAGATTCGAGGATTCTGAAATCCATTATCACCCTACTTTCAAGGAAATTCTTGCTCTAAAAAAATGCAATTCAAAAGTTTGAATACCATCTAATGGAATCTCATTTCAAGATTAAGATGGACATGAGCTCTTTCCCTAAGATGCTTATATTCAAACAGAAAACAGTGTAACATTCACAGTTACTAAGATGGTAGGAATGATTTTCAAAATATTCCTATAAAGTTGAACACATTTCAAGGCAAAAAGACTCAATTGCTGATTTTCTTTCCAAACCTTAGCAAAATTATCAGCCCTACTAAGTCCACTGGTTCTAAAAGAGCATAGATTAGTCCATCACTTTGTTCTTTACCTAATAACCTGCTTCTGAGAGATATCCATGCACCTTTAAGTGATGTTGGTCCCACTTCTATAATAAGAAGGGGGCTTAAATTGATTATAATCAAAATTTGAAAATTTAAGCCTTTAAAATTAAAAAAAACCCCTTTAAATTAAACACATGAGAACAAGTTTGGCAATTATAGCAAAATTGAAAATGCAAGGAATTAAAAGAGTAGGGAAGAATAGCTAAGTCTGCATTATATAGTGGTTCCGCCTTGTGCATCAATCTACTTTTCCTGTAATCCACATGAGTATGTTCCACTAATCTAATGAAAGCAATTTACAATATAATACAATTTACTTTACTAGATCCTCACAGTTTTCCTCAAGCTAAAATCGATACTATGGAGCCCAATCTTGTAAAATAATCAAGCTAGAAGGCAACAACAAGTTCCTTCTATCAACAAAGAAATGAGCAAGAGTAATAAAGTTGAAACAAAGAAATTGAGTGCACAAATCAGTCCGAAGACTTTGAGTGAGAGAGAGTGTGTCAAGTTCTTATTGTAGCGTGTTTTTCTATTCTTGTATATTATCATATCTCTCCTTTTTGAATCCTATATATATATACATATATATATATCTCCTGTCTTCCAACATTCAAAAAACCATTGAAGGATGTTGGATAAACTCCTCCTTGTTTGTCACGGGTTGATATCTTTGTATCTTTTAAATGATATCTTTAAATGCGTTCAAAGATCTATTATAGGATATCGGATAAGCTTCTCCTTGTTTGTCGCGAATTGATATCTTGAATGTCTTTTGAAAGATACCTTGAAATAAATTTGAAAAAGAGTGATGTTGTAAACTTGGATAAGATCATAATAAATCGATGCTCGTTGCTTGATATTTATCCTTAAAATTTGCTTGACATATATATTGAAATACTTGATTTTTATCTTTTCATTTATCCTATAGAAGATTATCTAGGCCTCGACTGTTATAAAGTGCTTTGTTCGTCCAGGCATCGACTGTCTTCATCTTCATCATCCAGACCTCAACAAACTTCATGTGCTTTGTTGATCTGAATATCTAGGAGTATTAGTACTTGATTTTTAGAAAATACTAAGGATTAAAGCTCAGACTATATGGCATTCATCTAGAGTATCCATTCATTCATCCTCGCATATTTCATTTTGTGGATCCATTTCCAGAAGAATTAAAACGGTTTTCTTGGTACTTATTTCATCATTACACTTTTGTCATCCAAATGCCAGCCATTAAGGCATTAAAATTCTTTTATGAGATCACATATGAAAAAGGAAAACCGATTCATCCTTTGGCAAAATTATTAAGGTAGTTCTATACAATTTATGATTGAAGGGTGATCATCCAGGCATGGTTAGAACAAAGAGAAGAAAAATGTCCAAGGTATAACTGAGAAGATTTGAGGCTAATCATTTAAATAAGGCAAAAAAAGGATCCAACTCAAGAGGACCTCGATCTATCTAATTCTAAATCATGTAATCTTAGATGGTGCGCTCTTTCATATATGTGATAACAATGGATATTATTGGAAGCTACAAAGGAAACTCTATATTCAAAATATAACAATCTTAAAAGTAAAATGGCCAGAGCTTGTGAATCTAAAGTTTCATGGGATTACAACTAGGATTATGAAAAAACAAAGCTAAAAAGAGATAAAGCCCTAGTTGAGTTTTAAGAAATAATTTTCAGTTTAGGACACTTATAAAAATTAATTACTTATTTAATCAATATAAAAATAATTATCAATATACCACTCCTAAATCGCGACTTAAAAATAGGATATACAAAAGTTACAGTACTGTACCTATATCGCGAAAGGAAGAAGCGATATACGTATTATTTTCATACATATATCACGTTTAGTAGTCGCGATATACATGCTATGTTGCGATTTTTTTACGCAATATACGTGTGTCGCCTTTTACACACACGATATAGCAATGATAGAGAAACATCATATCGCATGTGTATATCGTGATTTACATATAAAAAAAACTTGTCCCGTTTATTGAATGCTATTTTGGTGTGGTATATTGGTAATTAATTTCATTGGAGTTGTATATTGGTAATATTTTCCTACAGGAATCCTAGACATGTGTTGAACCCAAGTTTTAAGCTTGAAATAAAGACCAGCTAAGGGACACAAACCAAGTTGGACTAAGTTAAAGAGAATCTAAACCAAATCATCTAGTTCAAGCTTATCCCGATCCTATTGGATACAGTCAAGACCTGTATGATGATTATCTAAAAAATATCATGAACAGTGCACCAATACCCACATGGTTAGACTTTAAAGGAAATGGTGATGATTCTGATTGATCCCCAGAAAGCAATTCGTCTTCTTCTCACTTTATGTGAGTCGGATCAATACTATAATGTTAATGTAGAGATTTTACTTTTACTTTTTAAAAAGCTGCTATTATCTTATCATTGTGTCACTTCTAAATGGGCGTTATACACTGTAGCCTTATCTTATCTTTATTGGTCATGCATGTAATAATTTGTAATTGTTTCTTTCTTCACTCTTCTTATTATAAATAGAGGACCTTATTTAAGTTAAGGTTACATTTATCCCATATTAGAAATGATATCGTGTGCTTTGCTATGAATGGCTTTCTAGATTCTCTTTTTGTTTCTCTGAATCCCATAAGAAAGAAATTGTTTTGATGCCTAGTCCATCTTCTGAGATTCATAGTATGCTCCACACTTGAGTTGTATGAGGATCATGTGTACCATTAATAAATTTTTAAACATAGAATGTATTGCACTTAGAAATTGTAGTACAAAATTAGGAGGTATTGGCTCCTCATAAGTCGCTATTAAAGTCAAGAGACCGCTAAAGGCACAATCTTGAGCTGGTGAACTGTAAAGGCTATGGTTAATCAAAAGTAATACATTCTACTCATTTTGGATTAAGAACATTTTTAAATATGATATTGTTCATGTTAGCCTTGATAATAATTATTGGTTTTGTTTGGGATATAATTGATTTAGTTTTTTTATACTAAAATTCATCTTGAACAATATTGTTCTGACTTTGATGACTAGATTATCAGAAAACATGATCCAAATTATGTTTATTGAATCTTGCAAAATGAGCCCCACTTGGTATCAGAGCCGACTTAGCCAAATAATTCAAGAACAACCTATAGAATTGGTCAAAGATATGGAAAAAGGACTAGATTGCCTCCTTAAAATTTCTCTGAGGCTTTCAAAGGTGGATAGGTTAGTCTATTAATAGAAAAGGTTGGACTAGGTCCGACTTGTTCTAGTGTCTCATCCCAAAATAACATTTCAATAGATATAGATTTCTTTACTTTTTGTTTATAATTTTTAACTATTTTAAATATTATATACACATTTTCTAATTAAGTATATTATATTTAATAACACATGAATGCCAAATCAATTAAACTTCCATATCATTTGTCAAATTAGTTTTCCAAAAGATGAAAGCATCAATTTTTGGGAAAAAAAAAAGATTAGTGTGTTTAATTATAAAAGAAAAAAAGGATGAAAAGTTAAGTGTTGGTTTTTGAGTAGAGATTACATGCGATTCATACCTATAATAAGTAAAAGGAACGAAAGAAATGTATGTATAAATTTTAGTTTTTTAAAATTTTGTTGATGGAAAAAAAAAAAAGGAAATCTTTGACTATAGTTATTTTATCATCTCAGTTTTTGAAATAAAAAAGTGAAAAGATAAAAATATAAATTAAAAGCTATTTTGCATCAATTCACTAAATATATGAAAAAA